>CM059227.1:25961936-26224436 GCA_030347435.1 Clarias fuscus
CTGATTAGCACTGAATAGCACTCACTGAGGTGTTTTAGTTAGCATTAACACAAACAGTTAGCACTGTTTAAATCTGGATCAAATCAATAGATAGTTTAGGGGTTAGCATGGATGCATTAGCTTACAGGATGACTAAGAGTGATCATAGCACTGTTAGCATTAGCTGGTTAGCACTGGAAATTACTGAATACTACTGCAGTTAGGTTAGTAATAGTGATGTTAGCAATGCTGTTAGCATAAAAAGGCTAACAGACTGCATCGCTCATGTGACATGAGTCACAACATTAGAGGTTAAGACAGAGCATGTCATATGACGTTAGCAGCGTTAGCATAACACGTAGCGCTGGTATATTTAATGCAGCTATTAGAATTGAGACTGTTTACATTAGTGCATTAGTGCACACACACACACACACACACACACACACACACAGGTAGAACGTAATAAACTTAGTAATGAGGTGAAGAGCAATGTTTCAAACTCGACATGTCTGATTTTCATATTTAATGTTTTTATTTCTAAGTGTAATTTATTAGTAAACAGAGACTCACACAGACACGTATTACACACGCACACACATTAATATCTCATAATAATAATAATAATAATAATTATAGTAATGACTGAGTGGTTTAGTGTTGTTTTTCTCATTAACTCGTTCATCATTAGGGGACGTCACACTGTTAATCATCATTAAAAGATTATTTTAGATTAAATTGAACAGGTTCATTGTGTAAAGTCGCAGTGTTGTAGTTTCATTCTCACCGATGTTCCTCATATTTGATCTGAACTTTATTGTAGAACCCTGAAGAGAAACTTACATTCTCCAAACACACCTACTTTCATCAATTCATCAACTTACTGTGAAAAAGTCTTGACCCCCTCTCATCTCTTCATACAAAATTAAATTAAATGTTGATTAAGTTTCAGAAATGGAACTTACTTTGGGTTGGGGTTTCAAGGCTTACTGTACAGTGTGTGGCCCATCTGGATCCATCAAAACTCTTTATTAAAAGTCTAAATCACATTGAGGCGTCTGACTCAGGGCACTCGTGTTAACTCTGAATACAGGAACTTTAAGCGTTTCCTAAGCGGATCAGATCTGATGATGTTCCACACTGAGATGAGTTCCTCTTCCTTCAGTTCAGTGGGTGTTCTGGGCCGGTTCTCACAGACTACTGACTTCAGATCAGCCTGAAGAGCAAAGTAGAGCGATGTTAGTTTGAGGTGTTTGGTTTTGGGTCAGAAATGAAAAGAAAAGCAGCAAATTTTACCAAAGGAACAGTCCTGATGGATCCAGACTTATGGACCGCCATTATACACCCGCATATGACCAGGGCTCATCAGAACCACAGTTCTACTGTACCATCTTGTGTAAAACAATTTGCTGGAATAAAATCTCACAGCATGCTGTGTCATTGTGTTCATTAATAAAATAATTAAATTCAACTGTTATCATTATTACAGAAAGTATGTGCCCCTCCACTTGAGTGTTTCATTGCAGTATACTGAAAACTAAACCCTTAGAAGATGATATTCTGTGATTTATCCCACAAGTTATTAAAGGTTTAAAGGAAAGCTGCATGTTCGATGACGTGCCGTGTCTGATAAACCTCTCTATGTAGAAACACACACCCTATGAAGAATAAATTCCAATAAAATAACCCAATAAAATGGCTAACACCCTAGCAGGAGTCCTGACGAGCTCTGGAGTGTCTCATTGCCTTCATCATGTCTCCTCACTTCCTTTCCTCAAGCCTGCGCACAGTGTGTGTGTGTGTGTGTGTGTGTGTGTGTGTGTGTGTGTGTGTGTGCAGTCAGTGGGCTACACTGCATTTCCTCTGCTTCCTGAACATTTCAGATTTCTGTCGAACCCTTAATGAAGGCAGAATAGAGTCTATTATTTCAAATTTTGTCTTCTCTATGTCAACACAACACCTGTTACACACTGAACAAACTTTAATTAAACCAACACAACACACTTAACATTTTACGTAGTTTTTTATCTAATAAACATCCTTAAATTTCATATAATCATTTACATCCTGAAAATATCCAGCATTTTATCACCATTACATTAAATGGACAAACCTTTATCAGAAAGAACAGGTTTATTACTACAGGTTTTCTGCGAGTTTTAAAGGCAGGTGCTGAGAGCGTTACACTCGTACCTGGAGCGAGACTTGCACCTCCAGGGTCCGGGTTCGATTCCCGCCCAGGCTCGATTCCCGTCTCTGTGTGCATGGAGTTCGGTGGGTTTCCTCCGGGTACTCCGGTTTCCTCCCACAGTCCATGATATGTAGGTTAGGCTAATTGGTGTTCTCAAATTGCCTGTAGTGTATGTGTGTGTGTGTGTGTGTGTGTGTCCTGCGATGGATTGGCACCCTGTCCAGGGTGACCCCGCCTTGTGCCCTAAGCGTCCTGGAATAGACTCCTGTGACCCTGAGTGAGTGAGAGTGAGATACACTGGAGTTATAGATGTGACATGTCTGAATCCGTGCTCTTCACACTCACTATAAAGAACAGGCTGGAATATTGACTAACATGAAACTGAAAGTAATTATGGAATCCCTTACTATAAAATCATTAAATCACATTTTTCTGGTGCTTACCTCTCTTTTCCTTTTTCATTATTTTTGTTTTTAAACCAAAACATTAAATTGTACTGTTTAATTTACAGGTATAATTGTACTGAGTATAAGCAGATGTAGTATTGTTAGGATGCTTTGGGATAAACCCTGTGAATTATTGCCCTTCGTTTCCCAGGATAAAGGTGAGTGTCGCATGGAATCGCCCCTGTGTTTCTGTTATCATTCCATTATAATTAACTAGTCTGAGTGTAAAGTGTTATTAAAGTGACATTAAATTTGACCCTGGATGCACAACTATTTGATCCAACAACTATTAGGAGTTAATAACTCGCTCCAGAGGTTTCAGGCTAAAAAAAAAAAGAAAAGTGATCACCAGTGCCATCTAGTGGTCATAGTAGTGTATCAGCTCAGTCAGTTTCAAAAAGAGTTTACACTTCTTGATTGCTAAAACACTATAACCAATCTTCTGAACCAAAATTTCAAAACTAAAATACTAATTATAGTTTTAGTTTTATTATTAAATACTTATTTTAAAGGTATTTTCAAAAATTTCATAATACTATTTTCTAAAAAGCACACCCATTAACGATTCTGTGCGCATACAAATTATAGTATGCGTTATGCGGTCAATAGTGCCAGTCGATAGAAAAGGAACAGCCAATCAGAAGCCGTGTGTGGAAGTTTGTGATTGGCTGATTTTGGGGCAGATTTGTAACACTGGACAATGTCGAGCGCGCACAGAAAATAAATGTTGCACGGGTGCAGGCAGAGTCGAGCGCGCACAGAATCGAGAAGTCGCACATGCGTTGAGAACATGTTGAGCAAGCAGGGGAGACATTGCACGAGCAGAATCGAGCTGTTGAGCGCACAGTGGAGACGCTGCATGTGCACAGAGTGCTTTGTCTGCTCTCAAAATGTCAAACCGCGCGCTCAGAAATGTGGCAGGAATATAATGCCATATTAATGGAGAGGTGTGTCCGTGTGTGCTCCTGGATTTATCAGTTGGCTTTAACACAAACGCATTTGCATGTCAGCGAGTCGAAAGATCCCCAAAAAACCGGGCAATTAGCACCATACAAAAAATAAATATGGGTCACATAAGTACAAAATAGCAGAAATACATATGATCAAGTGTTCAATGGTTGTTTTTGTAGTGTATTGAGAATATATTATAGGAGTGCTCTGCCCTCGTGTGGTTATGCTATGCTACTTTTTCGCTCTTAACCTGTGCTGAGGGTTGTTCTTCCAGTAAAAAGCCGTGTCTGCACGCTGAGTCCGTTGTCCGTCTGGTTTACTTAATCCACGTCAATATATTACAGTTTGGCGACGAGGATGGGATCTTAAAGAAAGAAAAGTATCCCGGAAGGCGAGAGGCATAAAAGTTATACTAGCAGATCACAAGAAAGGAAAATTGTGGCACCAACGTGAGTGAATAACAAATAAGCTAACAAGCTAATGTGACTGCGAGTTATTAGAAACGGATGGACTGTAATATGGCCCTAATAGGCAGCATATCGGAATACAAGGAGGGTAAGGAAGATTTTGAATCTTACCTGGAGAGACTGGAACAGTGGATGGCCGCGAATACTGTGGCTGATGAAAAGAAAGCCAGTGTTTTTTCATCGTTAATTGGAGCAGATGCCTACAAACTTTTGAAAAGTTTACTCTTGCCAGATAAGCAAAGCACGAGTAGTTATGCAGAGCTCACAAGAGCACTCAGTGACCATTATAAGCCCAAACCACTTGTCATCATGGAGAGGTTCCGATTTCAGAAGAGGAATCAACAGGAGAGTGAATCAGTGAGTGGCTTTATAGTAGCTCTGAAACAGCTGTCTACTAACTGTGACTTTGGTGCTCACTTGGATGAGGCCCTCCGCGATAAGTTTGTGAGTGGACTGAGATCGGAAGCAATACAGAGGAAATTACTGGCAGAAACGAATGTAAAAAGTGCATGTGACACGGCACTATCCATGGAATTGGCTTCACGCAACACGTTGGAATTCTCGGGGACAATAAAAGAAAGTGCAACAGTAAATCGTGTGTACAATCAAAACAAAAAGAGAGAGGACAAGCGGAAATCAAATTACACAAGTCATGGCAAAAGGACAGCCTGGCAAAAGAGCAGTGTGGATGACCAACAGCAGCAGCCACATCAGCGCTGTTACAGATGTGGAGGTAAGCGTCCAGCTACTGTGTGCAGATTTAAACAAGAAAAATGTCACCATTGCTCAAAAATGGGACATATTGCACGTATGTGTACATTTGTGGCCAAATGTTTTGAGAATTACATAAATATTGGAAATTGGAAAAATTGCTGCTTAAGGTTTTATAATAGCAATTTGCATATTATAAAATATAATGAAGAGTGATCAGATGAATTGCATAGTCCTTCTTTGCCAAACTTGAAACTTAATCCTGAAAAAAAAACTTTCCACTGCATTTCATTGCTGTCATTAAAGGAGCTGCTGAGATCATTTCAGTAATCGTCTTGTTACCTCAGGTGAGAATGTTGACGAGCACAAGGCTGGAGATCATTATGTCAGGCTGATTGGGTTAGAATGGCAGACTTGACATGTTAAAAGGAGGGTGATGCTTGAAATCATTGTTCTTTCATTGTTAACCATGGTGACCTGCAAAGAAACGCGTTGCATAAAAATCCTGAGACCATTCATGTGTGGGGTTGCTTCTCATGCAACGGAGTGGGCTCACTCATAATTTTGCCCAAAAACACAGCCATGAATAAAGAATGGTACCAAAACACCCTCCAAGAGCAACTTCTTCCAACAATCCAACAACAGTTTGATGAAGAACAATGCATTTTCCAGCACGATGGAGCACCGTGCCATAAGGCAAAAGTGATAACTAAGTGGCTCGGGGACCAAAACGTTGAAATTTTGGGTCCATGTCCTGGAAACTCCCCAGATCTTAATCCCATTGAGAACTTGTGGTCAATCCTCAAGAGGTGGGTGGACAAACAAAAACCCACTAATTCTGACAAACTCCAAGAAGTGATTATGAAAGAATGGGTTGCTAACAGTCAGGATTTGGCCCAGAAGTTGATTGAGAGCAGCCCAGTCGAATTGCAGAGGTCCTGAAAAAGAAGCGCCAACACTGCAAATACTGACTCTTTGCATAAATGTCATGTAATTGTAGATAAAAGCCTTTGAAATGTATGAAGTGCTTGTAATTATATTTCAGTACATCACAGAAACAACTGAAACAAAGATCTAAAAGCAGTTTAGCAGCAAACTGTGTGAAAACTATTATTTGTGTCATTCTCAAAACTTTTGGCCACGACTGTAGAAATAAAAAGACATCACAGAAAACTTATGTGGAACAAGAGGCAGAAACAAGTTTGGCAGATGGAGATGATAAAAAGTTCATTTGGACTGTATACAATATACACCGCTTCAGATGGCAATGATAGCTATGTGGTTGACATGAACATTGAAGGTCGAAAAAATACTAATGCAGTTAGATACAGGAGCAGGCGTGTCTCTTGTGTCAGAGATCGTTTATAAACGATCACTCAATCACTTGCCACTTTGCTCACGTAAAATATCGCTGTCTACTTTTTCTGGAGAACCCATCCCAGTGTTAGGGAAGCTGACTGTGAATGTAGAATATGAACAGCAAGAAGCAAAAGTACCATTGGTTTTTGTAAAAGGAGACCAACCGGCACTACTGGGAAGAAATTGGCTAAAGAATTTTAGTCTGAACTGGAAGAAAATTTTCCAAGTCAAGGCAACAGGAGATGTTACTGATCTGGATGTGGCAGTAATTTTACAGAGGTACAAAGGGGTGTTTGTAGCTTGAAGAAGGGCTCAGTACCATCCGTGAGTTTAAGGCTTCGATCAAGATGAGATCAGATGCACAACCAATATTCAAGAAAGCACACTCAGTAGATAAAGAACTGGACAGATTAGAGACTATGGGAATCATATCAAAAACAGACGAAAGTGAATGGGCTGCGCCTATAGTTACTGTGCCAAAGGCAGACAAATCAATCCGGATTTGTGGAAATTACAACGTGAACGTAAATCAGTGTGTGGAAGAGGAAAGGGAAACTCCTCCTAAGTTTGTCTTTGTTCTTTTAATGTAGTTCTTAAAACCTAAAGCATTTACTGTATTTAAACTGAGAAAAAATAAATATGGGTCACATAAGTACAAAAAAGCATAAATACATGATCAAGTGTTCAATGGTTGTTTGTTTCTATGACCAATAATAATAATACATTTTATAGCCCAACTTTTTGAATATTTAGAACAATGTTGTCTCCTATTTTAGCCCATTGATGTAGTTGGTTCAAGTAATTTTTTTTTTATCAAAACAAATTGCCCTAACAATACCCCAACAATTAAAACACACAAACGTGACGTAAAAAAATAATCTTCCAAAACTAGCCAAAGTTTAATATTTGTATAAAATAATTTGTATAAAACAGGGGAATAGAAGTTGTATTTTGCTTAAAGGTCAACACCTGGATAACACCAGCTCTGTTTGTAAGTCTCAATTTGTAAAAACTATCAAAGGTGGAACAGTTTAAGTCTTTGTTTCCCCCAGTGTGTCACTCCAGGTCGTTGATGCTCCTCCAGTAGCTCCAGAAGGCCGCCGTCACCCCTCTGAGCCGATCCTCCACTGCAGAGCTCTGCTTGAAGAGAACAAGAGAATTTACTAAACACAAAGATAAATCAACTGGACAGAATAGAATTTTTTTGATGAAAACATAAAAGACATTGAAAAGCCTATATACCACCAGAGTGTGTAAAATACTGTTTTAGGAATTCTGGAAAGTAAACAAACTGCCTGTGCTGAATGTAAATAAACCGTTGAACTGTGTTAGCATTAGCCGCTGTCTGTCTGTATTAACGTCTGTATTAAATTAACGGGAATTTATTTAATGCGGTTTCATACAAATAAGTTCAGCGATATAACACTCGTATACGAGCATTAGTGCAACTCTGAAGTTAACTGTAACTTTGCTACTGCTTACCTGCTCCTACTAACTGTTAAACACTTCAGGGTTTTTATATAACTTTGGTTAACTAAGCGCTCACGCTACCGTGTGGGGAAAAGACAGACATGGTTATGAGTGTTTAGCTCGCTAGCTGCGATACACCAAACCCCTGCTTGTGTCCCTCGTGGACTAACTGACATTGTATCCCCATCACAGAGATAACCTGCAGATTAACTCAAAAATAAATAAATGCTGAATTTATCTAAATCCAGAGAACACTCGGTCAGATTCGCTCTGTCATTTTCAGAGGAAACAAACACTTTCCTTATAAAAATACCCTGAGCTCACAAAACTATATTAATCAGTTTCTCGGGTAGTGTAGCCTCTGTAATAGTGTCTTTTTGAAGATAAACCTAAAGTCACATCTGACCACTGCTGACGCTGCCAGTGATTTTTCAATAAAAAATTAATTATTAAACTGGGAACTAAACTGTAAACTAACCCGAATTTAAATTAACCACTTACCTTGAATAAAGAGTCCATTAAACTCTTATCTTCATCTCCATATTGCAGTTTGCTAGCGTCAGTCCGGCGGGGGTGAAGAGGGTTAAAATCACGTGATTGCTACTCAGCAGCTAAATTGCTGGCTTCTGTTAACGTCTTCTTGAGAACAAAGCGCCATCTAGTGGTGGCGGCTGGTAAATGACTAAATAGGGTTTCAATCGGCGTGTTTACTGTGAAATCTTGATACGCCTTTCTGGCTGGAGAAGGGGGGGGGGGGAGGGGGATCACGCCAGCCACACGCCAGTTGCCCGACCCTGGTAGTTTTGAGTTGCTACATCTGTAGCTCATTCTGCACTTGTTAGTGACTTAAATTCTTTCTATGCGCGATTTGAGGACAAGACCACTAATAGCGAAGCTTCAGCCTTCGTGAGTGTCATTGAGGTCCGCCCACTCAGTGTCTCAGAGCATGACGTAAGGAGCGTAAACAGCAGAAAGTCGGCTGGTCCTGATGGAATTCCCTGAAGAATGCTTAAAGTCTGTGCAGATCAGCTTGCTCCAGTGTTCACCTGCATCTTTAAAATGTCCCTTAACCTGTCCACAGTGCCTACATGCTTCAAGAAATCCACCATCATTCCTGTCCCCAAACCCGTTATTCCGATTGATTTCTGCCCTGTGGCTCTGAAAACAGTGGCCTCTTTACCAAAAATCCCTTGATCCACTACAATTTGCATACCGTCAAAACAGAAGTATGATCTCCCATGTTCTTCATACTATACTTTATGGACATTGGGAAAGGCAATTATGCAAGGCTTCTTTTCATCAGCTTAGCTTTCAACACTGTAGTCCCTTCACAACTCATCATGAAGCTCTGTGATCTAGGACTTGATCACTCGCTCCTGCATTCTGAGCTTCCTGACAAACAGACCACATGTGGTATAGATCGGACAGTGGTTCTCTGAAAACATCACACTGAGCATTGGATCACCTCAAGGTTGTGTTTTGAATCAGAGTATCAGATATATAAGACCGGAGGCAGAAGCACTCAGGTGGATGATATCTAGTCAAGAGTAGTATTTTAAAATTGATGCGTAATTTCCCAGGGAGCCAATGCAGTGTAGATAAGATAGGGGTGATGTGCTCGTATCTTCTGGTTCTAGTGAGGACTCTCGCTGCTGCATTCTGTACTAACTGAAGCTTGTTTATGCATAGGTTATGGTATAGTCTTCCAATTAATGTTCAGGACTGTTGCGTTTAAGTCTAGGCTAAAAACCTATTTATTTAGTGCAGCATTTTTGTAAATAGATTAACCTTAGGTAAAGGAGCAGATCTGGGGGACTCATGGACGTAGAGTATTCTGGTGAACTGGTATGTTTAGATGCTGTCCTCCCCACTCTCATTGATCACTCAGGTTTGTTGACAGTGAGGTGATTGGTTGCTTTACATCTCAGTTCCCCCTCATGTCTGTGTTTCCTTCTGGCTCCTCCCTTTTAGTTATGATGTTATAGTTAGTCCTGCTTGCACAATACACTAAATATACAGTACATTCACATTATACATTGTGTGACAGTGACCAAAACGAACTTATCTCTCCTTCTCTTCTCCTCTCTCTCTCCCCTTTTCCCTCTCCCTGTCTCTCTGTAGAGCTATACATGTCTCTCCTGAGCTGCCAGTGATCCAGACCCCCTCTGTCCTCTGGACTTGTCTGACTCGTCCTGGTGTCCCTCTTCTGGTTGGAGATCTCTTCACATGGAGCCCCGTGTGGTCTGTCTGGGATGCGTGTGGTGACTGGGGACGGTTCCACTTCACCATGAAGACGCTCCTGTCCTCGGCTGATACAGACAGCTGTTCTCTGAGGACTCGTGACTGCAGTCACTCGATAGTTCAGGACTGGAGTTTCCTACAGTCTACCTGAGTCTCCAAGAATGAACTGGACTCCATATGAACTTAAACACGTCTCCTGTTATACTGAACTTCCAGCCTCCTAACACACAGTATGAGTGCAGATCAAATCCCTGCTCTCCGTTATCACCCAGATGAGGATGGGTTCCCTGTTGAGTCTGGTTCCTCTCAAGGTTTCTTCCTGTACCATCTCAGGGAGTTTTTCCCCTCAGCACCGTCACCCTCGGCTCGTTCATCAGATCTGATCATTCTGATTCACACACACTCACATTTCATACAAACTTAAATAATTATTTTGATTGTGTAAAGCTGCTTTGCGACAATGATATTTGTTAAAAACAGCGCATGCTTAAATCGCTGGATTATTGTGCGTAGTTATACCTCGATTCTCTTGCGTTTTTCTTTCATTGCCTTCACGTTTACGACCTCGCTTTGTTTTTTCTCGTTTCCCGATTCTCGCCTTTCGACAGTGACAGTTTAGTACACAGTGGAATGGAACAGCATTCCTCCAGGACCAAGGTGCTCCATACAACACAAATTAACAACATAAATTAACAAAAAATAACTAGCTAACTTAGAGACCTAATTAGCTGAGACAAGACAGACTGACATTTTAAGTTAACAGGAAACTAAGTTTTATACATAAGAGACAACATAAAGTGCATGTGCAAATGTGCAAAACAAGTCGACAAAGTGACAATGTGACAACATGACATTCCAATACTATTGTGGTAATGAGGTAATAAATTGAGGTAGTGAGAGGAGAAACAGTAAATGTTTCTAGTAAGTATCAGCATAGATAAAAATAGTTTGTGCAAATTAACAAGTAATGAATATTGTGCAAAAGACGATTCACGTAATGGTGTGTACAATTTCTTGATGGATGTTGATCAGGAAGTTTGCGCAAGTGTTGATATGTCATTCCAGTCTCAATGTTTTGAGGTAGTTGAGTTAATCTGAGTGATAATCTGTGTGTGTGTGTTTATCAGTCCAGTCTCTTTTTGTTGAGAAGACAGATGGCTTGGAAGCTGTTACACAGTCTGGATGTATGTGCCTGAATGCTTCTGTACCTTTTTCCAGATGGCAGGAAGGTGAAAAGTGTGTGTAAGGGGTGTGTCTGATCACCCACAATGCTGGTGGTGTTGTGGATGCAGCGTGTGGTGTAAATGTCTTCAATAGAGGAAAGAGAGACCCCTACGATCTTCTCTGCTGTCCTCAATATCTGCTGTAGGGTCTTGTGGTCTCAGATGGCAGAATTCCCAAACCAGACAGTGATGCAGCTGCCCAGGATGCTCTCGATACTCCCTCTATAGAAGGTGGTACAACAGCTCCAAGATAATTTTCCGGAAAACAGCCAGGGAATTCAGGACAATTTACTACAGCCACCAGAAAGACCAGAGCCAGAGCCCATCTTACCCGGCACACCATCAGTCTCTCCAGCATCTCCACTTCCAAGCTTCTCACAGAAAATGGAGGAACTGGTGTATACTGGGACCAAACACTCCCACTCTTTTGCTGCAAGCCCCCAGATGCCCAGTAAAAAACAGTGGGCTCCACCACTTCAGCTTTGGAAACTCAGAAGTATATAATCGAGAGTAAAAATTCCTGAATGCATCATTGATATTAGAATGATCGGTAGTAATGGTACCATCCTCCATCCAACACATTTTTGTAATGTGTTGCTGTGCTCTAAATCCTCTTAACTGATTGGCTAAAAGTTTCCCAGATTGGTCATCATGAATGTAAAATTGACTCCGACTCTTTAATAACTGACGTTCAAAAAGAGCATGATCCGATATCACAATGCTCTGATAAGAACAAGAATTAACCATTGGGATAAGTTGATTATCTACAAAGAAATAATCAATTCTGGAGAAAGTGTGATGAACATGTGAAAAAAAGGAGTATTCTTTCTTTTTTGGATTGAGGAAGCGCCATATGTCAGAGATACCAAAGCTGCAGAGATAGGACTGAAGTAGCGTGGCAGATTTACTCAGTGGTATAGGATTGGGCGATGACCTGTCAAGTGATGGATCCAAACAGCAGTTAAAATCTCCCCCTAATATGAGAGAGTATGAGCCCAGATCTGGTAGAGCAGAAAAGAAATGTTCAAAGAAGGAAACATCATAATTAGGGGCATATAAATCAGCCAACACTACATTAGAATTAAATAATTTCCCTGAAACAATGATATAGCGACCCTGTATATCAGTAACAACATTATGGTGCTCAAAAGAAATGTTTGGATTAATGAGAATTGAGACGCCCCTGGCTTTGGCCTGAAAGGTTGAGTGGTAGTGGCTCTGCTCTCTCTCTCTCTTTTTTGGATTTTGCTTTTGTGTTAAAAAAAAAAGCAAAATCCAAAAGAGAGAGAGAGAGAGAGAGAGAGAGAGAGAGAGAGAGAGAGCAGAGCCCCCAACGCGACTAAGGCGAGAGTTATCAGAACTGCGAATGTGAGTTTCTTGTAAAAAGGCGATTGCAGTGTTAAGTTGTTTAAGGTGTGAGAGCACCTTCCTTCTCTTGACCGGATGGTTTAAAGCCTTAACATGCCAGCTCACAAAGTTTAAAGAACTATTCATTCTCCCTGACAGAAGATGTGGGTATGTAAACATAACTAATACTGAAATGCCCAGCGTCAGCCTTAAAACAAACGTGTAAAACACAGAGCAACATATTAAACATACACTGTGGACACAGAACTAACATAGATCACTCCCGGTATCCATATTAAGTGGAGAGTAGATGACTGTGGGGTAAAGTACAAAGTTATTGTATCCTAAAGATTTAATTTAACATTTAGAGACGAATAAGGGAGTGAAGAAACGCGAAATTATCGGAGCACCTCTCCAACACGTCTACTCCATGTGGCTGCTAACCGGAAGTAGCACTAATTTATCAAAAAATTCAGCCTCTTTTTAATTATAAAATTAGTGAATGACCAAAGAAAATGAGACACCTTATACAAATATCAAGTCATTAATGTAGGCTATCATAGACTTACTCAGCACATCAATGAGTACAGCATTAATTAGCTAATGAAAATAGAAGGAGTACAAGGGATTCCGTATGGCATGGCACAGCACTCAAGTGGAAAGAGGTGGTGCTGAAGGCCTGAGCTCTGAAAATAACAAAAACAATAACTTTGGCTGTTTGATGTTGGTAAAGGGCTGTTGGAACCAGAGACAAAGGATATGGACACTTGACTGTTCTTTAATGATATTTATTATAGTGCAAGTGAATAGACACCAGAGCAAAATTTATTCGAATCAACCTGAGGTACACCATTGTCACATAATGTGGGTTACAGGCGAGGCATAAGTGCAGGAGGTTAAGACTTTAAGATATTTAATGAAAGAAAACAAAAACAAGCAAACTCTAACCATGAACAAACAAAACTATAAACCGAACCAAAACAACAAAACAGATGCAAGACCAACACCAACTCAAACTATTTATAGTCCAAAAACCAAAAAGAGTCTCAGGGTTCAACCCTGACAATCATATTGTCAAAAGCATTTGCTTGTCTGCCTTCATATGCATAAGAACTTGAGCAACATTCAATTCTTAATCCAGAAGGTTTAATATGATGCTGGTCCACACTTTATAGCTATAACAGCTTCAACTCTTCTGGGAAGGCCTTCCACAAGCTTTAGGAGTGTGTTTATGGCATTTTTTTTTACCATTCTACCAGAAGTGCACGTGTAAGGTCAGACAATGACGTTGGTCAAGAAGGCCTGGCTTGCAGTCTCTGCTCTACTTCAACCCAGTGCCGTGCTTTACACCACTGCATCCAATGCTTTGCATTGCATTTGGTAATGTAAGGCTTGGATGCAGCTGCTCAGCAATGAAAACCCATTCCATGAAGCTCTCTTGAGCTAAAGTGGAAGCTAATCTGAAGGTTGTTACCAATCACTTTCACTTTGTTATAATACCACAGTTGACTGTGGAATCCAAAGCAGACCATCTGAACCACACAAAACTTGGGCACAGGTTTTACTTCCTCACACAACCCTTCCATTTTATCCAGCTTGGGAGCAGCCCTGTAGGCGTTGGCTGAGCAATATGGGGTGTGGCAACCCACCAGTGATGCGGTTTGAACTCAGATCTTCAGATTCTTAATTCCTCAAACCAACAAACTACAGTAGAGGCTTAGCCATGCTAGGATGCCACCACTCCACTGGCATCCTAACATGGTACCACGCTGAATTCACTGAGCTCCTAAGAGCGACCCATTCTTTTACGAATGTTTGTAGAAGTGGTCTGGATGCCTTGGTGCTTGATTTTATACACCTGTAATCATGGAATTGATTGGAACACCGGAATTCAATAATTTGGATGGGAGAGTCAATACGTTTGGCAATATAGGCTGATATAAAATGAATTTAAAAAATAATTAAGGCATCATGCTGGACAGGATCATGTCAGATCATTCATTAATTTAATTTAGATTATTTTTACTTATGTTTGTCCAAAAGCTGCTCTGTAATGTGCTGCGTTAGAGATGTTTAAAAACAGATGTTTAAAGACCAACAGAACAGACCTTTCAGATACTTTTATCATTTGCTTTAAGATAAAGCTTCTGTTTCAGCTGTTGTCATTGTAATATGTTACAGTACATGGTTACCCTGAGAGGAGGAGGGTTTAGAGTTGAGGTAAAAAGATGATCGGCATCAAGACTCTTCTCTGTTCTGACCCCTATGTGGTGGAAGGAACGTCTTCTGAACAGCTGAACTATTGTATGTAAAATGTTCTGTTAAAGTCCCAATTCTTTCTGCAATATTTCTATTTTTTCTATTGTTCAAGTAAGTTCAAGAAAGACTTGTGATTGGACAGAATAACTGAACCCAGTTCTGAGAGTCAAAAACTCCATTTATTTCTCGATATAATCCCCTGATACACTAATGCACTTATCCCAGTGTCTCACTAGCGCTTGGACACCATCAAGCTAGAATGTTTTCTCAGTACACTGGAGTTATGTAGCACTGAAAGTGGTCTTTGTTCCTGATCAAGTTTGCCTCTACAAGTCACTCTAGATATAGTTTCCTGCCCTGAGCAATAAATGTAAATGCTTCTTTATTTTTCAGGACATTCTAATGATTGTTCAGAGGCTCTGGTCAATGTTCTGATCTCTTTCTTCACTATAAAACTCTGATAAATTATCTCATATTCATCTTTTGATCTCAAACCCAAATGTCTCGAGTGTGTACCAAAACAATAACATTGGTCATGCTGTTCCAATACTACTAGAGAAGAATGTAGTTAAGGAGGTACAATCAGGATAATAAACCACCAGTAACCCAAAGACTTTTCACTCTCCATCTTCTCCTATCTCCATTTATCTGTTCACTTTCTCCTCCCATCTTTCAGTTTATGTCAGCACTGCACGCTTCATCTTCTTCCGTTCTGTTCTCATTTCTGTCTTCTCACAGCGGTGATGTTTAGGCATAAAGAAACCAGACTGGTGGAGTGAGACACAGAAAGGTGGAGGAGTGGAGGAAAGAGAGAAACAGAGAGAGCGAGAGCATGCTTTCTGTTCCCTGTAAGGTATACACTCACATACACACAAATACACACACACACACTTTAACAGCAAGGTTGTGCAGACAGCTGAACTTTATAACAGAGTGAAAAATTTTACAGTGAATTTCCTTCAGACAATTTCAGAGGGTTCATCCTCAATTACACAGAACAGGAAATAGAAAGATCACTACATCTAAGCTTTATAGTTAGTGATTATTGGGTTATGGATAACTTCTTTTGCTCCATTTTATTATCTCAGTATTAGTTTTCTTATTTTTAAGTACAATTTCTATAAAAATCTCATTTCATTGCTTTGGCAGTATTATAACTTCCATAACACTGATGGCAATACACCTTAATGCATTGAAAATAAAATGAATTGAAACACACACACACACACACACACACACACACACACACACACACACACACACACACACACACACACACACACACACACACACACACACACACAGAGAGAGAGAGAGAGAGAGATTTCAGGTTGAATGATCCACAGTGCATTCGGTTTACAGTGTTTGTTCATTTATTTACATTTAATCTGTTTTGACTTTTTAATAAATCAACAAATTAATTGGGAACTTTAAACACACGTTTCTCTGCTAAGAAACAAAAATGAACTTAAGAATAAGAATCAAGATACGCAGACTGCTGTCATCTTTGCTAAAAGTAAAAAAATAAATGTTTTCTAGAAAGTGTGCTGGAGGTACGTGGTGGAGTGTTTTCAGTTTTCTTCTTGTGATTTCGCCCAACTGAGGATGGGTTCCTTTCTGAGATTGGTTCCTCTCAAGGTTTCTCTCTCATTTAATCTCAAGTGTATCCCTTGTCCATGTTCCCCCTGCCTTCCTCACTGATGTAGTGAATTGTGTGTGCATTTAGACAGATGTTTGTCTGATGTTTGTGTGTTCAGTACCTTGTCACTTGCAGCATTGAATCTGCTCTGAGACAGCTCCTTTGTAAACTCACTGCCCCAACCTCCTGAAAACACAAACCCACATTATTCAGGAGTAACATTTACTTTGTTTTTGTTGTTTTTACTTTGGCCTCAGTTTTTCTCACCTATTCTCTTTTCAGCACTTAATTGTGTAACCCCCTTTTGCAAATGTCATCACTAAGTATTTAAGTTTTAAGTTAGCACTTTGCTATTAAAAAGATCTGTATCCTGAGTTTTTCTGTATGTATACTGTAATAATCTTCCAAGCTATGTTTCAGAATAGGCTTATGCCTCTTTGGAATGGATCATATTCCAAAAATTTGCCGTCCATAATGACAAATGATTTCAAAACAGTACCAACTAATCTGGGTGGCTGCATGTTAACATGTAGTACACTATATTGGAAGATTGTGTAAGCTGCTTTGCAACAATGACAATTGTAATGACAACTATACAAATTGAATGGAATTGAATGGAGATAAAGCACTTTATTAACCCTAACACTGTAGGTCACTTAAATAGGGAGAAAAAGGGGATTTTTGGCTTGGTCCTAGACTGTTCTTATTTTTTTATTATAAGTGCTTATTTTCACTCTGCTGACATAAAATGATGTGAAATTATACACCATCTGTATTTAAATTTTAATTAGGAAGATCTTCACAAGCATGAATTGTGAAGCTGTGAGTTGTGAATTGGGGGATCCAGGTCACTTCTAACAGGGTTCAAGGGGCAGCAGTTCTTGACAGATTGTGAAATTTCATACTGAATCAAGAGGTGTTGCAGATACTCCATAAGTAAACGAGTGTGTAGACAGTTCATGATGCTTCAACTACCAGTCGAAAATCTGGACACCCCTTCTAACTCCACGGTCGTTCTTGATGTTTATTTCTTTCTACACCGTAAAACAACACTGAAGGCGTTTATATAAAACACACAATGATCTCCTCTGAACAGTTGATATTGAGATGTATATCCGCTACTTCTGCTCTGTAAAGCTTCATAACGCCTCTAATCTGAGGTGCTGCTTGTTAATAGGTGATTATAATTGGCGATAATTGGTAACTCCAAATGAACTTCTCCTCTGCAGCAGAGGTAAGTTTTGTTCTTGCTCATATCTCTAATGCCATATGTGTTATTTCATAGTTTTAAAATATTGAGTATTGCTCTAGAATGTAGAAAATAAATCAATAATCGAAAAACATTGAATTAGAAGAGATGTGACTGGCGCTGTAAATCTGAACTTTCTGTAGCTCACACACAACTCATTTTGTAGGAGATTAAGGCATGTGATGTCACAGAGTTGAGTGACCACAAAGGGTCAGAGGTAGCTCAGCAGTTAGGGCATTGGGCACATGGTCCAAAAGGTTCCACGTTCATACCCCACCAAACTGTCCCTGTGATGATGAAGATGAGGGTTTGAGCAGCTCAACTGATCAGATGTAAAATGAGATAAAAAGGTAAATCACTCTGGATCAGTCTGCCAAATTCCATAAATGCGATTCAGGACAATTCAGCATGCAAAAAATACAGAGAGGTTCGTTCCTTAGTTCCTGACCTAGTAAACCTGCATGAGGACAGGAGACTTGAAAAGCATGCTGGATATAGTCATCATTAGTGTAACTACATGAACTGAAGTCTTCTGCTGTCTGCTAAAGTGTGGTTTCCTGTTATCGTGGTCTTTAATGCTAGCACATTGGCTTTTCAGTTCTGATCACAGGTTATCCCCTTTGTGTTGCTACTTGTTCTCTGGAATATTGATGATTATTAGATTTGGCCTATTATAAAACATGATGACTACATGCAGATATCTCTCACACACACACACACACATACACAATTTTAAACAAATGTAAGTGTTTTTATTACCTTCAATGCCATTAATCTTTATTTGCAGTTGATCCAAAAGTCCACTAAGGCCATCGTAGTTGTTAATCATGTAGATGTTGTTCGATTTTGGCTCTGAGGCAAATTTTTCCAGCTTCTCTAATTTGACATGCCCCACCTAATGATCAGAAACAACTTCATTACAGTGAGAAGGAGGAGTACAGATACTGAATGGACTGATGGATGATGAATGATGGAGATGGTGGATGGATGGATAATAGAGGTGATAGGATAGACAAGTGTTGTATGTGCGTGTGTGTGTGTGTGCATTACTGACTCACCCCAATAACAAGGCGAGCGATGTTTTGTTCCTCACAGCGCTGTATCACATTATTATTGTCTATATCAGAAGGAGCTCCATCTGTGATGATGACGAGAGCTTTAGTCGCCTCAGGATCCGCACCGGACTCCTCATTATTAAACAGATTATCACTGGAACATAAACACACACCGAAACTCCACTTCACCAAACATTCACATCACTGCAGCTCTCTTCAGTCAGAAACTCTGAATGAACTACATTAAGTAGACCAGACTGGATTACATTAACATACACTGCCTGGCCCCAAAAAAGGTAAATTTATATATATATATATTTTTTATTTATAAAGTAAAGTAAACATTAAAATAACTAATCAGGTTAAGAACTGTTTGACTTATTATTAAACCCTGTAAGGATAGAGCTGAACCCTTAACGTCATGGAAGAAACAGTTATTAATCCGCTAATTAAGAAACCGACCCCAAACCCCGTCACCTGTCCAATTACAGGCCGATATCAAACCTCCCCTTTATCTCTAAGATTCTAGAGGAGGTAGTATTTACATATCTATATATACATAAACTGTATCAGTCAGAATTTAGGCCTCATCACAGCACAGAGACAGCACTTGTTAGGGTTCAGTTTTAGGCCCACTGCTTTTTTCCCTTTACATGCTTCCTCTGGGGAACATAATTCATAAACATGGTATTAGTTTTCATTGATATGCTGATGACACAGAGTTATATGTCTCAGCAAAACCAGATGAGAAAAAACAGTTTGCTAAAATCGAGCAGTGTGTGCAGGACATAAGAGATTGGATGTTAATTAATTTTCTTCTGCTTAATCCTGATAAGACAGAAGTTCTGGTCATAGGACCACAAGTAGCTAGAAGTAAGCTTTCTGATCACACCGTAACTTTAGATGGCCTTTCTGTTCCATCAAATGCAACAGTAAAAGACCTTGGTGTGATTATAGATTCCAGCCTTTCGTTTGAAGCTCATGTAGATAATATCACCAGGATAGCTTTCTTTCACCTCAGAAATATTGCCAAGATAAGAAACATATTGTCACTAAATGATGCAGAAAAACTAGTTCATGCCTTTATCACCTCTAGGTTGGACTATTGTAACGCCTTACTGTCTGGTTGTTCAACTAGGTGTATAAACAAGCTTCAGTTAGTACAGAATGCAGCAGCGAGAGTCCTCACTAAAACCAGAAGATACGAGCACATCACCCCTATCTTATCTACACTGCATTGGCTCCCTGTGAAATTTCGCATCGATTTTAAGATACTACTTCTGACATTTAAAGCACTAAATGGTCTCGCGCCACAGTATCTGAGTGAACTGTTAGTGTCTTACGATCCGCCACACCTACTTCAATCAGAGAATGCAGGCTGCCTGTCAGTACCACGTATTATTAAAACTACAGCAGGGGGCGGAGCTTTTTCTTACAAAGCCCCAAAGTTATGGAATAGTCTTCCTATTAATGTTCGGGACTCAGACACAGTCTCGGTGTTTAAGTCAGTGGTGACTGGTGCAAAAAAAATTAGGGGGGGGGGGGGGGGGGGGAGGCGAAAATATAATTAAAATGAAACTTTTAATCCTGGGTTGTAAATAGTCATTTATCAGGTGGTTGCGCATCATTACTACTAGTATAAAATAAAGTCCTGACTCACATCACATCCAGTCAGCAGCTCTGAATGGTCTAATCACATGAGCCCACATATTTAAAAACAATATTGATTTGTTTTTTTAACAAAAGTGGGAGGGTTCAGGGTGCACAGTGCTCCGCCCCAAGGATGATTTGAAAAGATCCAATCAGAGCTCAGCCTCAGGTCACATGCTTGAGGTATGCAAAATGCAAAAATGTACCTGCTACATAGACACTCATTTGTCTGGCGCCCCGCGTACGCCAACACAAATGAACATAATACAGTTTAGATTTTTTATTATTTTTTTGTAAATAAATTATATTAGGAAATACAGCGGAATATTGTGACTGAATGACTTTATTTCATTATTAAAATAAATAATTATGTTAAATAATTACATGTTAAAGTAGCATTCTTCTCTGCCTTACTTTAAGGGGTGCAGTGCCACTGGTTTAAGTCTAGGCTAAAAACCTGTTTCTTTAGCGATTAATAATAATAGATTAGCCTTAGGTAAAGGAGCAGATCTGGGGGACTCATGGACGTAGAGTATTCTGGTGAACTGGTATGTTTAGATGCTGTCCTCCCCACTCTCATTGATCACTCAGGTTTGTTGACGGTGAGGTGATTGGTTGCTTTACATCTCAGTTCCCCCTCATGTCTGTGCTTCCTTCTGGCTCCTCCCTTTTAGTGATGATGTCATAGTTAGTCCTGCCGGAGTCCCTGCTTGCATTCTGCACTAAATATACATTCACCTTATATTCACCAATACTGACCATACCCAACTGTTATGCCTCCTCTTCTTCTCTTTCTTCTCCTGTCTCTCTCTCATTGCTCTGGAATAAGATCAATCTGGACTCATCAGGTCACATTGATCTGAAGTCATAATCTACATTAGGAGGCTGAAAGTTCAGTATAACAGGAAGTGTGTTTAAGTTAATATAGTGTCCAGTTCGTTATTGAAGGCTCAGGTCCTGAACTATTGAGCGACTGCAGTCACAAGTCCTCAGAGAGCAGCTGTCAGCCTCAGCCAAGGCTACGCTCGTCTTTGTGGAAAAGTGGAACCGTCCCCAGCCACCACACGCATCCCAAACAGACCACACGGGGCATCGATGCGATGAGATCTCCAACTAGAAGCAGGACACCAGGACGTGTCAGACAGGTCCAGAGAACAGAGGGGTCTGGATCAATGGCAGCTCAGGAGTGACATGTACAGTATAGCTCGACAGAGAGAGACACAGGGAGAAGAAAGAGAGGACCATTCTCAACCAGTCTTTTCCAGCACTTCTTATAGCAAGCGGAGCTGCTGACTGGATGTGATGTGAGTCAGGACTTTATTTTATACTAGTAGCAATGATGCGCAATCACCTGATAAATGGCTATTTACAAGCGAGTATTAAAAGTTTACTTTTAATTTTGTTCTCCCCCTCCAAAATCTTTTGCACCAGCTGCCACTGACACTAAGACTGTGTCTGAGTCACGGGTAAGAAGCGAAGCGCACGAAGTGATGCACCCATCATGCATAGTGTCTGTACAAGCCTCTGGAGGCGGGGTCGTGACCTGGGGTTGCTTCAGTTGCTCAGTTCTAGGCTCAGCAACGTTATGTGGCAATAAAACAAAGTCAGCTGACGACCTGAATGTCATCAGGTTATCACATCTATAGAGCTGATGGAACAGCCATATTCCAGGACTCAGAGTGTGAAAGAGGTTCTGGGAGCATGAGGAACCTTTTTTACACATGAACTGGAGACCACAGAGTGTGCTGTAATCAAAGCTAAACATGACTGAATAAAATCTTAGTGTGTGCAATTTTTTGGCCAGGCAGTACATATGTTTATATACTATGTATTTATATAGAGATACTCACAGAGTGAACTGGATGGCTCCATGTGTGTGTGTGAGGGCTTTCATATGTGTTTCTTCATAAAGTCTCTCTCTGGCCACGCCGTTAACATAATCTTTAAAGCTGAAAACTGTCCTGAATGTTTTAGAAAACTGAACAGCAGCAAACTATATACACACACACACACACACACACACACACACACACACACACACACACAAATATATTATATTTAAATTAAACTAATGTATACTGTTATGTTCCATACTGGCTATACAAAGCAACCAAAACTATACATATTTCTATATCATGCTACAGATCCTTTAGTTTGGATGCAACACTTCCTGCACACATCACACGGTTTATGTTCACTTTGTTTTAAAAGTCTCCTGAGATTATTTTTACTCTTCTATACTTTAAACCATCATTTTTTTCCCTTCACAGATTTGGGATCCTCATCAGAGGAATGAATGAAGGACTGTGTCTCATCATTTTGGGGTGGTGGATGAATCCATGACAGAACATCAGCTTTATTCTTCCTGGATTCTGGGCAATAGGACAAGACAACGATGAACCTAGTGATGAAGAGTGAATTTTTTTTGCTGATTTACTATATTCCAAACTTCAGTGATCTGTGTATGCAAGTAGTTTACCGTTTCATAATCTTAATTGTCATAATTCTGTTTGGTGGGTGTCCGTTTCTGTGACATGAAGGCTACCGGGGACAATTTGGTACAAATCTTTGGGACAATACAGCGGTCTGGCTGTTTTAATATAGCAGCAGTCTTGAAAGCTTCTTTGAGGTGGTCCAAGGCTTGTTGTGCTGCAATGTTCCATTTAATCTGTTTAGTCCCTGTAGAAGCTGAAGCTTCTGATGAAACGTCTGTGAAACTTTGTAAATAATAGAAAGCATTGGACTTTCTTAATTGTTCATGTTGTGGGCCAGTCCTTAACAGCAGTGACCTTTGACTGGTCCGTTTGTCCTATAATGTACTGCATTTTAGGAAAGAGACATCCCTACTATGAAATTTACATTCCTTTTCCTTTACATAGATAGATAGACAGATAGATAGACAGATAGAGTACTACATTGGTCCTAAAGGAAAGTCAAGAAATGACATACTGTAGATCCGACTGTCTTTTAAGCATCTTTCAACATTTCTGACCTGTTGAATGCGTGATTGGGTGAATAAATTTAAATGTTAACGTTATGTGCAATCTTAAATCTCCCTAACATTTCTCTTGGAATGTCATTTAAAAAACGTGCAGGTTCGTAGTTCCCGACGTGCATGATCCAAGTATGATTGGAAATCTAGTAATCTGTATAATTAAAAATTAAATGGAACCAACGTGGTTCCATACAACAGTAGCCCATTTGAGTACGAAGCCTTGCGTCTCCCGCATATTTATCAGAATGGGCCACTAGAACCGGAGGCGAGCTTGGTGTCGGTGGAGATATAGAATTTGGTCCTGATTTACTAATGGAGAGGTGCACACTGAGCTGTAGTCCACAAGTAGTTGGCTTTTCCTCTGCTCCTGTTGCTATATGTCCAGGCAAACATGAACAATGTGCGGTCATAGTGTGGTCAACACTCAGGCGTGACTCAATAGCTCTTCTCTAACATTGAGATCTCTTGCTCTGTCAGTAAACGGTATTTATTAAACACTCATCAGATGAACAAAAATATGGGTAATTAGAGTATGCCATCTAAAAAAACAGGCTATCTACAAATGGCATAAACTGACCATAGCAAATCAGAAGTAGGAGTTATTTGCTTGTGCACTATTTGCTTTATGTACTTTATGCTGTCCTTTGCATATTACGTAAATATTGTTGTGAATTTATGCTGTTAATTTGGATTGTCTTAATTAGTCAGATAATTAAAAGCCTTATTTAGCTAGTCAGTTTTGCTAATTTATGTAGATAATTTATGTTTTATGTATGTAGCACCCGAGTCCTGAAGGAACGTTGTTTTGCTTCACTGTGTACTGAACTGATTATGGTTGAAAAGCCTTCTTGACATTAAGAACACAGAAACGCAACCAGTAATGTAAATGTAGGTCATTACTGAGCAATAAAGGCTAAACCTAGATAAATCTCTGTAGCACTTACTTTGCAACTGAAGTATCACTATCAAACTGAACTATCAAAAATCTATTCATACCATTTATTTGCAGGTGTGTAATTAGCAGTGTTGGGGGACGTTACTCTTTAAAGTAACTAATTACATTACAAAATCACTGTCATTAAAAAGTAATCCGTTACATTACCGCATTACTTTCTGATAAAGTAACTAGTTCGAGTACTTTTCCACTGCAGAAAATGAAAACTGCTTTGTGCTTCCTCATGCGTGTTGTTTTAGTCGAGACCTTTATAATTATTCTACCATCATCACACACAACATTGGTAGTTAGAACTCAGGTGATCCAGCTAGTTTGAAGTTACGGTTCTCATTCAACATGCTTGTATGCAGCAAGATTCCACCTGCCATTTGCAGATCATACCTCACAGCAAGCTTTTAGTGTTTTCACCTCCGCATTTATTGTTTCTCCTGTTAGATGTATAACTAACTGAACCTCGAAGACAACGAGAGGAAATCTGTTGGGTGATGCTGTATGTGGCTAAAGAGATTGTGTACTGTTGTGTTTGTTGACCTTGGTATATGCGTTTTTCAGCATTGTCACAATGTTCCATATGAATTCTTTATTCTTGTTGAAGTCAGTGGTTGTCATGCTGCTGGAGCCGTCAACAAGGAAAACCAGGTTGACTCTACTCTTCAGGCAGTCTATGGAAAACAACACAATACCAGATATGTATGGGTGTACCTAAGATTTTATACAGTAGGTAGCTTATTAAAACATGTAATAATAATAATAATAATAATATTCTAGGTTGCTATCTTTGTTGCAGGATATGCTTATTTACACCTTCAATACATGTTTAACCTCTGCCCACAATTCACACCTTAAGAAGCCTGAAACTACTCTTGATTAATTACCTGATGATAAATTACTTTAGACCTACTTCAATCACACTGCAATCAACCCTATCAAACAGCAAAAACTAGGTACACAATATGAACCAACCGTGTTTCAAAAATTGTACAAAAGTTAAAAACCTACCTTAATATTGGAGAAGAATCCAATATAGAAAACTTTAAAAGGACACGTTTCATGATTTAATGGTGTTTTTTTTTTTTTTTATCTCTTGGGGTTTAACACTGTTTAAATCTAGGAGTATAATGGCATTTACGTCTCTGGGTTTAGCAGCGTTTGTCTTGGGGTTTAAGGGTGCTCCTGTCACAGGGTTTAACACCATTTATGTCTTGGGGTTTAATGCCGTCTTCACGTCTTGGCGTTTAACAGCATTTACATCTCTGGGTTTAACAGCATTTATGTCTTAGGCTTTAGTGGTGTTTATGTCTCTGGTTTTAATTGCGCTTATGTCTTTGGGTGTAACAGTGTTTACATCTTTGTTTACATCAACATTTGTAGCTTTACAGTTTGATGTGCAGGATCCAAACTGATGTATTCTGAACATGATGATGGTGAGTTTGACGTTCAGTTCTACCTTGGAAAACTGTGGTAATGTTGGATTCCATGCTTAGCCTGCTGTTCAACTGGTAACAGATTCCATTCAGATACAAGTTTCCATCACACTCAGGGGTTAAAGTTGGACTGCAAGCCTACATCACCATCAAAATAAAACATAAAAAGTACACTTAATTCATTTATTTTGACAATGCTCTTTTTTTACACTATGGTATTTTGAAGAAAATCATTTGTATGGAGGGTGAAAGTGCAGTTCAATGATTTATTTTATAGTTCGTACAGACAGACAAAGCAATATGGGAAGACCGAAATCAAACCTAATACTGGCTTTGGTTGTTCGATTAGGGAGTCAGCAGGGTAGTGCAGAATATTTGTTGGTACCTTGTATAATGTAAATTACAGCTAGGGCAGAGCTTTTCCTTACAAAGCCCCAAAACTATGAAATAGCCCTACAATTAATGTTCTGGACTTAAATACAGTCTCCGTGTTTAAGTCTAGGTCAAAAATGTGCTTATTTAGTACATTAGTATTAGTATTTAGTGAATATATTTGTTCACAGGTAAAGGTGCAGATCTGGAGGTAGAGTGTTATGGTGAACTGCAATGTTTGGATGCTGTCTTGACCTGCTCTCACTGATCACTCAGGTTTGTTGAAGATGGAGTGACTGGTTGTTTTACATCTCAGTTCCCCCTCATGTCTGTGTTTCCTTCTGGCTCTCCCTTTTCATTATGCTGTTATAGTTAGTCCTTCCAGAGGTCCAGATTGCATGCTGCACTAAATATACCTTGACCCCAACTATGTATCTCTCTCTCTCTCTCTCTCCCTCTCTTTCACCCTCCCATACCTCTTTTCTGAGCTTCTACTCACTGGACCTCTGCCCTGCTTCAAGCTAAAGTTCTCATTGCATACAAATCTCATCTCTTCAAAAATCTTCCAATCAAGTTTTCTTCCTGATATTATCTCAAGATGTTTTTCTGTCATTCTCAGCTCCAGCTACCCTATTAAAGATAAAAAGGAGGATATACCCTGAGATTGCCAACCTGCCAAAAAAAAAAACAAGCACACACACTTACATTGAATTGAATTTAGAAATGCCAGTCAACCTATTGTTTAAGTATTTAGACTGTAGGAGGACACTGAAGTACACAGACTCCACCAAGCATGGGGAGAACATGGAAACTCCATGCACACAGAGCAGGGGAGAGATGAAAAAAATCCAACCTTGGAGGTGCCAGGTGCCACCTTGTGTGAAACATTTCTAAACACCAGAACTAATTATTTTATTACAGACATTTTAAAGAACACTGTTACATGAAGAAGAAACTTGTTTAAACTTAATGCAAAGTTAGCTACCATGCTTGTTAGATAGAAAGTTGGATCTTATAGGTGGATTTCCACAGGAAACTATCAAGTGTAATTGTACAGTAGATGATGCTACACAGTTACAAAACAGTGTTGATTTGGCTGGGTATTTGTCACAAATACATTACAGTAAAGTGAAATTATTTCTTGCATAGCCCAGGTAGAAAGCTGGAGTGCAGATTCCTGTAGCAGATGGGGTTAAGGGTCTTGCTCAAGGGTGATAAATGGTTTTAAAATATATATTTTTTTAAATGGATAAAGTCAACACATTTATTTTTTATTAGTCTGATTGGACAAATGCACAAGGCATTCCGTAGAACAAAAAGTTTATTTGTTTTGGGTAAGGAAGCAGACATTAATGATGTGTGTTTTTTTTTTAAACAGATGTGGAGTGTTTTTTTTTTAATGATATTCAGTGAATGGTGTGATTTTAGACAGAGATAGTAAATGGTTTGTGCTTATTGTGTGATCAGTACCTGGTCATTTGCATCACTGACTCCCCTCTGAGACGGCTCTTTTCTAAACTCACTGGCCCGAGCTCCTGACAAAAATAAACCCCATCAGGCATTAAAGACATTAACAAAACACTTTCAATCATGGCACATTAAACGTTAGTATTTTATGACTTTTTTTTCACAAAGCAACCTGATCACCAGAGCTGACCTAATGTCTCAAAATCCTATTCTTCTTTTCCTTCCTTTCTCATTAAGAGCTGTTTGATGCCATGTTTGTTTTCCAAGTTAAGGCCACTTCCATAAGAGAAAGAACGTTTTGGTGAAAGGGGTGTTGGATGACCGCAGCTTGCAGCAGACCAGAAACTGCTTCAGTCTCTCTTTATATCTCTACTGCTACAGATAAGACACAGTTACCTCAGCACTTGATGTTGGTGATCAAGCCCATTAAGGATGTCATACCACCCACACACAGTTTGTATAAAGACCAAACGGATCGACAGAGGATGCAGTGGCTATTGTGCTCCATTCTATGTTAGAACATCTGGAATTCAGAAAAATGTATACTAGGCCCCTCTTTGTTGATTGTAGTTCAGCATTTAACACCACTTTGCCAAACAAGCTCCAAATTAAGCTGTGTGGGCTTGGATTAAGCAATATATTGTGCAACTGGACCATGGACTTTTTATCAAATCGCTCTCAGTATGTGCGGATAGATAAACACATATCATCCACAGTGCGTATTAACAATGGGGTCCCCCAAATAAGTCCCTTACGTTATACATTATACACACACGACTGCTGCGCCTCCCTTCCTTCTAACTACATCAAAAATTCGCAGATGACGTCACTGTGTTAGGCCTCATCACCAACAACAATGAGTCCTCATACAGAAGGGAGGTGGAACATCTGGCAGCCTGGTGTAATACCCATAACCTGGCCGTAAAGATCAAGTGCTGACTTGTGGACTTTGTCTGATTTTTCAGCTGCACTAAGGCGGAACAGAATGCTCTGCAACGGGTGGTGAAAGCAGCGGGGAAAATTACTGGGACTAGTATGACTTTTAACTCGAATTTCAAAGTCATTCGTGACATGACCGACAGGTGGCAAAAAATTACTTTTATATTCTGCAGTTTTTAAATAAAATTTGAGTTTAAGTCATAAAAAAATCATAATATGTTGTATCGATGAAAAACTATAGTGAAAGTAATTTTCATATCTGAGTACTTTATACTACAAACATGAAAAATCAACCTTAGAAACCAAAGAAAATTATTCCATTTGTATTTTACTTTCTATTTTCATTGCAAATTGTATTTGTAAAAATCACTGGTTGTGTATAGAGTGATTAAAAACAACACAAGGCATGTTATAAGGAAACTTTTCCATTCCAGTGACTAAAAAACGGTAACAATGTCAATTGCTCAGTGGACCGAGCACAACCTCTCGCAGGCGCGCTTTTCTCTGAATACACTGTGCTTTACGGGGGTGGGGCTAAGAAACAAGCATCTCGGTTTATAAATCCTCAAGCTCAGTTTTATTAATCTTCGCATTTGGTTTAGGTTTAGTAATCTGTGCGAACCGTTTGTTCGGTTTGTATATCTGTTATGTTTCAGCTATATTATAACATTTAAAAAGACGTTTTATTTGGGGTAAAGTGACTGATGTGCCTAACTTTTGCAGAGGCTCTTTTTCGCTGAATAATCCACGTCTTTTCATGAATATGTAAGACCTATTGACACCTCTCAGGTGACACACACACATGCACACACACACACACACACACACAGATCAACGTAAGCAGACCAAACTTCATCAGCACGCCCCTCCCCCAAACAGCGCAGCAATGAGCATTTACTTACATCTGAACAGAGTCGTTTACATAAATCACTGATCAACAGCTGAGATATTGAAGCAATATAATTAAAAATTCAAACTGAAGAAAAGACTTTTCAAGATCTGTAAATTTTATTCTACAAAACGCATATTCTAACTGAGGAAAAAGTTAGGACACTCTACCCCTTAATAGCTAGTGTTACCCCCTTTGGCTGAGATAACTGCAGTGAGACGCTTTTTATATCCATCTACCCGTCTCTGACATCGGTCTGAGGGACGTTTACTCCACTCCTCAATGCAGGATTCTTTCAGCTGGGAGATGTTTGCTGAGTTTCTTGCATGTACAGCCCATTTCAAGTCACCCCACAGCATCTCGATGGGATCAAGATCTGGGCTTTGACTCGACCATTCCAGGACTCTCCATTTCCTCATGTTCAGCCAGTCCTTGGGTGAAACTGGTATGTTTTGGGTCATTGTCATGTTGCATGGTACAGTTCCACTTCAGCTTTAATTTTCTGACAGATGGTCTCACATGTTCCTCAGAATTCATGGTTGATTCTATGATGGTGAGCTGGCCAGGTCCTGCTGCAGCAAAGCAGCTCCAAACCATCACACTTCCACCTCCATGCTTCACCATTGGTAAGAGGTTCTTTTCCTGGAAGGCTGTCTTAGGTTTACGCCAAACATGTCCTCAGTTCTGGTTTCCAAATAATTACATTTTGGACTCATCTGTCCAAAGAACATTATTCCAGAAGTCCTGGTCTTTGTCAACATTCTCTATGGCAAACTTCAGTCTGGATGTTTCTCTTAGAGAGTAAAGGTTTCCTCCTTGCTCACCTCCCATGGAAGTTAAACTTTTGCAGTCTCTTTCTGATTGTATAAGCACTTTCACATCAACAGTACCCAGAGCCTGCTGTAGGTCCCATGTTGACATTTTAGGGTTTTGGTGACCTCTTTTAGCATCTAGCTGTCTGCTCTTAAGCTCTTGAACTTGCTGAGATTACCAGACTGAACATGTTGGCAGTTGTTTTAAAAGTCCTCCTCTTTTAGACTATTTTCCGGACAGTGGAATGACTGATTTTAAAATCTTTTGAGATCTTTTAAAATCCCTTACCAGACTCATAGGCTGCTATAATTTTTTTTCTGAAGGCCTCAGGGAGCTCATTTGCTCTCACCACGGTGCTCACTCTCACTTTAACAATAAGGAGCACACCAATATAAATGTCTGAGGTTTAAATAGGGCAAGTCTCATTCAGCATGCGGAGTAATGAGCTACTAATCCTGTGCAGCTGGTGTGATCCACCGGTGTGTGATTTCAGCTATTGTAAGTGGGAATAAATGTGAGGGTGTCCTAACTTTTTCCATTGTGAGGCACTTAAATAAAAGTAGAGTCTTATAAAGGCTATGTATCTTATATAGTTTTATTATATGGTTACACCCACTTTTCTGATGCACACCCAGAGTTTTCTGGCTACACGAGTGTTACACATGATGAAATCTAAAGGCTCACTGTGTTTACATTTACTTTGCTTAAATTCCATGCAAATAAGAAAAGCCCATATTTAATTTAAATTCTACATTTGTACTGTAATTTTAGTACTGTGATTGTAAATTTGTTTAATGTTTCACTGATATTTTATAAGGTTTTGTCTGTGGTGGTACAGCTCAGCGGGGTGCTACTGGGATGTAAAAACTTAATGTTTCATTATTTATTAAAGAAAATTATGATCATCATAACAGCCTACTGCATTTAATTCTCATAATAACGCAAAACAACATCAACATCTGCTGACGCAGTAGCACGTCCTGACAATGTTTGAATATTATGGTCATTTAGTTTAGTTTATTAACTTTTATTTTAGTTAATAAATCTACTACAAATTTAAAGAACACAAAGTATAAGATGACACAAAACCCTACAAGCGTAGCTTTTCTAATTACACATGATTTAAAATCTTGCTTAAATTAGTTTTCTCGAGTTTCAGTTCACGTTTTTTTTACTTTGCCGACTTTTCTTTGTTTTCCCGGTTTTTGCTTCCCGTCTCTTGATTTGGATTTGTCGCTTCGCTCAGATTTAACAGCTTTGAACTCTCGGTTTTGTTACAGCTACGCTAAACGTTTTGTCTCGATGCCCTCGCTGACGGGTCTCACGGCTATTGAATTTCCTGTTTTCGTCACCCTGACTATGACGCTGCCTCACGTTTTGCTCAATGCTCTCGCTGAATGTTCATACGCCTTTGATATCACGCTTCCTCTTAGTCGACCACGCCCCCGCGCTGTGAATCTCATTGATCAGAACTCTGACGGATCCCTCCTCAGCTTCAGCCCTCAAACCCTGCTTCTCTAACTGTAGCCCCGACGCCTGGATTCATCCCTCCGTCCCTTCCTTTAGTCGTGGCAATGGCAGTCTGTAGTTATATAGCTATATATTATTATATAGTTATATCAGCGGTAAAAGCCGGCAAACGCACAAACCCAAATGCTGCCACCGTAAAACGCACCTACAGTTCACCCAGCACAGTAATTACTGTGACATGAGAGACTCTCCTTTTTTTTTTTTTTTTTTGCATTCATTACCTTCAATGCCATAGATCTTATTTTGCAGTTTATCCACAAGTCCATCAAGTCCAGCGTAGTTGTTAATCATGTAGATGTTGTTCACTTTCGGCTCAGAGGCAAATTTTTCCAGCCTCTCTAATCTGACTTGACCCCCCACCTAATGATCAGAAACAACTTCATTACAGCACTGGATCAGACAGGAGGAAAAGATCGAATGAATGACATGATAAATAATTAAGAGCTGAGTGACAGATGGTACGGATGATGGATTGATTAATAGAAAAGTGGTGTGTGTGTGTGTGTGTGTGTGTGTGTGCGCATTACTGACTCACCCCAATAATAAAGCGAGCGATGTTAAGTTCCTCACACCGATGCATCACATTATTACTGTCTATATCAGAAGGAGAACCATCTGTGATGATGACGAGAGCTTTAGTCGCCTCAGGATCCGCACCGGACTCCTCATTATTAAACAGATTATCACTGGAACATAAACACACACCAAAACTCCACATATAAAATATGACACTGTGATACTTTGTTTGGCATGGCAGGATATTCTGAGTGTTTACTTTATATACAGTACTATGAAGTCTTAAGCACTTTTTGTCATTACATTTTCATATTAATCCTTTATTCAATCACTTGTATATTATTGAGTAAAAAAAACATATTTAAACCTAACTTTTCCAACATAAGTTGATTCTATAAGAATTTAGTTGTATATTTACTCAATCTATCTCTAAAAGTGAACATATAACATAATACACCACATAAAACACATCAATCTTGGCTTTTTTTTTTTTGTTGTTCTTGGAAAAACAAAAGTGTTTTAATTAGAGTCTTCAGAAGAGCCACGGAAAGTCCACTGTACAAGTTGTGTATAAGCGGTTACCATAGAGACCATACAGTACTAGAATAAGTGCATTAACATAAACCTTATGTTTGTTATAGCAGGAACTACTAACTGAAGTGTGTTTATAGAATTTATTTACACCTTCTGACTATTAAATATGTGCATGTCTATATGTCTTTACTTATATACTATTAAATACTGTATTATAAACTAAAGACAAATAGTATGTTTATATATATATATAATCATATACTGTGTGTGTATATAGAGATACTCACAGGGTGAAATGGACGGCTCTGTGTGTGTTTGTAAGCGCCTTCATGTGCACTTCATCATCAAGTCTCTTCTTCGCCGAGCCACTGACATAATCTTTAAAGGTGAAAACTGTCCTGAATGTTGTAGAAAACTGAACAGCAGCAAACTATACACACACACACACACACACACACACACACACACACACACACACATATATATACACAAATATATATTTGATGGTCCAGGTTTGTTGTTTATTTGCAGTAATTAATGTATAAATATTTACCTTGGTGTAGTTGTACATGTATTCACATTTTTAAAAATTATTTTATAAATCAGAGTAATTAAAATAAACTTGCTCAAAGTGTCCAAATTACTTTTTTATTTACCAATTGTACTTTAATAACAAAATGGAAACCATCAGACATTACACACTCACACACACATACAATTGTATGAATAATAATAATCATCATCATCATAAAAATTTGGTCTCATGTTTCCTCCATGTATTTGCTGCTGAATGCAGGCACATCAGATCGGATGCATCACTTCCTGCACTGTCACATTGACAATCTGTCAGGATCCTCAGTAATATCCTGTGTCCCTCCAACTTCCCTTGGAATTAATGGTCATAGCCCTGATCACACACTAGTTACTTAATCTATTTAAACTCCGCCCTTTATCTAGTTTTAATAAAAACAGTATCCTCAATGTGACGAGTTTCACTTTATATCAAAAGAAGAAACACCTTCTGAGATTCCACTTCCACTTTAGCCACATGCTTTCAGTGTTCACTTCAGGAGACGTTTATTGTCTCTCCCGTTGAGATGTTATCGTATGAACATCAGAGAAACTGAGATGAGGTCTGAAGGAAAACTCACAATAAATAAAGACTGAAGGAAAAAAGACGACGTGTGTAGTATTGCGCTTATGTTGAATTGTGTTGTGTGGTGGCAGGAAGTGCTGTGGTGTTCTGTGGTGTCGTGAGCGAGTGAGTTGTGTATTTTTACAGGGGGTTGAGTGATGTCTTGCGTGTTCACCTTGACAGATGAGTTTTGTAGTGTTGTCATGATGTTCCATATGAATTCTTTATTCTTATTGAAGTCAGATGTTGTCATGCTGCTGGAGCCGTCAAAAAGGAAAACCAGGTTCACTTTACTCTTCTTACACTCTGTGAAAGAACACAACAGTAACTAGATACTGTATGTCAGGTACCTCATGCTATATTTTAAATTTCTGTTCATAATATGCAAATGTGTATAAGTTCTATTTTGTATTACACTTTGATGTTCCAGGTTTGTTGTGTATTTGCTGTAATTAATGTGTGAATCTTTACCTTATTACTGTATAGTTGTACAATACATGGATTTTTTGTGCGACATGTATTCACATTTTTTATTTAATAAAATTTTTATTAACTTAAATGAGAAATGTTCCTTTCAAACTATCAGATATTTCTAATGATTGAATGTATAAATCAGGGATTTTAAACTTTTGTGCAACTTTTAATGAATATTTTGGATGGATCGATGGAGATTGCTCCTCAATGGAGGCATTATCTTCATATTATCAAGATTGCCTTTATATTATCATTGCTGATATTTTGTTTAATGAGATTATGGTGATCGCCTGTGGGATACTGAATATATGAAAAGAGGTTTTAATGCATGGCATAATAAGAAAAAGAAATGAGATGGTAAGCACTTTAATAATTCAAAATCTAAGGAGAACAAAAAGCAAATTGCTGAAATAATCCCACTGAAAAAAATGGACTAACTAACTGCTATGCGCACTCCTAACGCGACTGGCACGAGGACCCGGATGTAGTACGGTCGCGATTCAGAAGCATAAAAGGAGACAAGATGTCGCTTTACATTCACTCAGTCATTGAGTCCTCAGTCATTGAGTTTGCCCATGCTATCGCCGACGCTCTGCTCCTCTAAACACGAGTACTCACTTTCTTGGGTTTTTGCTACCGATTGGGTGTGTGTAGTTAGAATGCGGGTTTCTTTGTGTAAACCTTTGCTCTTGCTCCGAGAGAGTTCTAAAAATAACCAGTGTGGTTATCCTGCCTGCCCACCCCCCCCCCCCCCCCCCCCCCACCCTGTCGCCCATCACACCGTCACTACATCACCCCGCGCCTCAAACCCCCTCTTTCTTTCCCCATGCTCCAGTCCCAGAAGCTCACTCTTCATTCACTTCTGCACCTACCGGACCCGTCGGCTCTCCACCTCCCGCCGTGGTTGACACAGGAGCCGGGGAACCCATGCAATTAGGGCGCGCCTCCTTAACCGCTGCAGAACGGGAATGCAGATTTAGAGAGGGGCTCTGGGCTTATTGTGGGTCGCCGCACACCACAGAGCCATCGGTCCTCTGCGACCGAGAAACGCGCAGACCCGGTGAGAAATAAGAGTAGCTCACCGGGTTCCATCTCCCTCTCCACCACCTTGACCGATGATTCCCATCTCACGGTAAAAGTACACCTCCAGTTTGGCCACAAACGAGTCGGAAGTACCGCGTTCATCAATTCCGGTGCCGTAGGTAACTTCATTAACTTTACTTATGCCAAAAAACTGGGGGTAAAGACCGAGGCGTTATCCCAGCTCATAACTATTACATCAGTTGATGGTCGGCCCCTCTCCTCTAGCTCCATCATCTCCCAAACCCAGGCCATCACCTTCATCATCAACCAGCATCAGGAACAGATTCAGTTTTATATCATCTCTATTTCATCACCACCCATCATCCTTGGACATCCTTGGCTACTACATCACAACCCACTCATCTCCTGGACCCAAAATCGGATTCTACAGTGGGGGCCGACTTGCACCAAACTCTGCCTATGGGCCGGAGCTGTCTATCCCGATAGACTACCGAGACCTGGCTGAAGTTTTCTGCAAAAGACGTGCCACCCATCTACCTCCTCATCGCCCCTACGAACTGGCGATCAATCTTCAGCCAGGCTCCACCACACCCCGCGGCCACCTCTATTCACTATCCAACACCGAGATGCAGGTGATGGAGGAGTATGTTTCCAGCGGACTTCGCCGTGGTACCATCCGGCCCTCCTCCTCACCTTCCACCACAGAGTTCTTCTTCGTGAAGAAATGAGATGGTAGTCTACGCCCCTGTGTCGATTATGGGGGGCTCAATAACATCACAATAAAGAACCGACAACCGTTGCTTCTTACCAACTCTGCCCTGGACGCCCTCTTTGGTGCCACCATCTTTACTAAGTTGGACCTCCGGAGCACCTACAACTCTGTGTACATTAGAGAGAACGATGAGTGGAAGACGGCCTTCATCACCCCTACAGGACACTAAGAAAGCCTGGTCTCTGCAACGCACCTGCCGTTTTGCAACATTTATCAATGACGTTCTCCGAGACATGTTAGGCCGCTGGGTGTCCGTCTACCCCGGGAGACGGCGCACCCTACTATTTATTAAACGCGCCTTCTGGTGGCCCAATATGAGGAAGGACGTTGACAAGTTCGTCCAGTTGTGCCCAGTGTGTGCCAGGTCCAAGGACAACAACCAGCCATTGCCAGGTGAACTCCAGCTACTCCCAGTTCCCCGCCGGCCCTGGACACACATTGCCGTCGACTGCATCACGGGCCTGCCGGTTTCCGAAGGAAAAGACACCATCCTTACTATCGTTGACCGGTTCTCCAAAGTTGTGCTGGTGGCCCTCTCCGGACTCCCGTCAGCTAAAAAAACAGCCGAGCTGATATTAGAGCACCTAGTCCGCCTGCATGGGTTCCCAAAGGACATCGTCTCGGACAGGGGGCCCCAGTTCACGTTCCGGTTCTGGAGGGCCTTTTGCCATCTGATCAATTTCACCTGCAGTCTGTCATCCGGCTACCATGCACGTTCAGACGGAGCGGACCAACCAACAACTGGAGCGCTACCTGAGATGCTTTATTGCTGATCGCCAGTGCTCCTGGGCCCACTACCTCATTTGGGCTGAGCTGTCTCATAACTTCCACACGTCCTCCGCCACCAACCTAAGCCCATTCGAGGTATGCTACGGTTTCCAGCCTCCGCTGTTCGACCACCAAGAACCAGAGATTGAAGTACCGTCGGCCCAACTTGTCTCTGGAGACAAGCAAATGATGCCACCCAATGCACCAACACCTGCAACACCCTTCAACATCGCCATTGACACCCACCGGGATGATTGCATCATGTAGGTGACAAGGTATGGCTATCAACAAGAAATATACACCTGCAGACAGAGTCACGAAAGTAATCAAGATTCATTGGACCATACTGCGTCACCCTCCGGATTAACCCTGTCACCTACCGGCTCCAGATGCCTGCAGTGCTCTGGATCCATCCGGTTTTCCACACATCTCAACTCAAACCCTTCGCCACTTCACCCATGGTGAATGCGAGTACTCACTTTCTTGGGTTTTTGCTTCCGATTGGGTGTGTGTAGTTAGAACACTATTGAGGGTTTCTTTGTGTAAACCTCTCGCTCTGAGAGAGTTCCAAAAATAACCAGCATGGTTATCCTGCCTGCTCACGCTACTTCCGCGTTTGGGTTTACCATCCACGCTATTCCACACTAGTCTTCTGGTCCATCTCCGGTTAGTTTGTGACACTAACTGCTTGTTTCTGCTCTCTCTATTTATTCTTCAGCCATGATAACAAATGCACATGCCCCTTATGTGGAAGCATGTAATATGTTAAAGGGAGCATGTGCACCCCTGCTGTAGTGGATCCCAAAAGTATGTAATTTCAGTCTTTAATAGCATATACGTTTCAGAGTTTAATTCAATTCAATTTTATATTTGAATTGAATATAGCACTTTTAACAATGGTCATTGTCGCAAAGTAGCTTTACACAATCAAATGAAAATTATGGAAATGTTTATAAAATCTGAGAAAAAGTATGAATCAAAGTGATCAGATTGTCCCCGATGAGCAGGCCAGGGGCGATGCTGGCAAGGAAAAACTCCCTGAGGCGGAAATAGGAAGAAACCTTGAGAGGACCTAGGCTCCTCAAGGAACCCATCCTCATTTGGGTGAATGGATAGTATGAATTGTTGTGAAGTCATACTGGGTGTAAAGCAGCTAGAAGTTCTATATAACAGATGATGTCTTTAAGTTAATTTGGAGTCCAGTTCGTTACTGAAGACTCAGGAAGAGTGTTGGATTCCAGTCCTGGACTATTGAGCGACTGCAGTCAAGTCCTCAGCCGAGGTTAGGATCATCTTCATGGTAAAGTGGAACCGTCCCCGGTCACCACACACATACCAAACAGACCATACAGGCCCCCATGCGATGAGATCACCAACCAGAAGTGGCGCACCAAGATAAGTCAGATAGATCTAGAGGGGAGAGGGGGCCTGGATCACAAGCAGCCAAAGCATCACAAAGCAGAATACAGCTGGAGCTGGTCCTTCTCTGGATATCTCAAGATCCTTACAGGATTGGCCTCAATCACCATATGCCTCAGAATGGGTGTAAACTGTGTTTACATCTCAGGATTTAATGGTGGTTGTGTCTCTTGATTTGATGGCATTTATGTCTCAGTGATTAACATGTGAGAGTATGACAGCATTTATGCCTCAGGGTTTGCAACATTCATATCTCTGGGGTCATATTTTTTTAAAAGTGTTTAATGCCATTCATGACTCATGGTTTAACAGATTATACATCAGCTTCATCACTGATTTATCTTAAAAGTGTAGAACACTCGTACCTTGGAAACCAGCATTGTGGGTGTTCATGTTGAGACTGCTGTTGAACTGGTAACAGATTCCATTTTTATTACATTTATGAGTTAAACTCTGACTGCAACTCTATATGACCAACAAAATGAAAAAAAAAAAAAGTTTAATTTAAAACATTTGAGGCTAAATCTTTACAAAACAGGGACCTTCTTTAAGATTGACATGACTCAAACAATTATATGACTCAAACAATGATATGATTTAAATCCTGTAATGATGCTCCTGTATAAAACTTGAGTCTATGAAAGTCTACACACTTGCCTCATTCCTATGCTATCAACCATATTCTAGCCAAGATTATCAAGTCCCTATATCGGGTCCATCAACAGGCCATCCTCAAAGGCCATGGTGGCAGCAAAGAATGCAGCAGCCAGCCTCCTTAATGACCAGAAGATACAGCAACATAATCACTATCTTAATACATTGCAATGGCTCCCAGTGGAATTTTGCATTATTTATAAAATACTAATATTGTCCTATTATGCAGTGAATGCTCTTGTGCCACAGTACATGATCTGCCATGCCCACTTGGGGGGAGTTGTTGCAGAGCTTACACTAACAAAGCTTCAAAGTTATGGAATAGCCTTTCAATTAATGTAACTCATCACAGTCTCAGTGTTTAAGTCTAGGCTGAAATGTATTATTTATTTGGACAACCCTTCTGTGAATAGATTTGGCTTAGATAAAGGTGCAAATCTGGGGGCTCATGGATGTAGAGTTTTATGGCGAACTGGCACAAAGCTCATCTGCACGAAGCAACTCCACCACAGCACAACAGTGAGGTGGGGGGGGCTTAAACGTTGAGGCAGCAGCTTTCTTCCTTTTGGCAGGTGAGTCGCAATGGCTGACTATACGAAAGCGCCGGATCAGTTATCACATTGCTCCTGCCATTGTCCCTTTTTAGGAGATAAAACAGTGATGTACAGTCCAAACACCTTTAAAGTCCATGAGGCACATGGCATGGCGCCTTTCACACATCACTCTTTCTGCTGACTTCTGAACACTTTTTTGACTTCAAAAGTGCAAAAGTGCCAGGGCAGCTAGCACAGTCCTCCAGTGTCTGTCTCTAGTGGTGTCAGTCTGCATGTCTTTAAAATCCAAGGGGTGCATGCCATGGCCTCTTTTATACGTCACTCTCTCTGCTGACTTCTGAACTCTGAACTGGGCTCCATGCCTTCCTTTTAAAGTATGATGACAGCCCGGGATTCTTAGGTGATAATCTCCTGCCAGCCATGTAAGATTTAGCGGCCCTGTCCCTGCACACCCCTGCTGAAGAGGAGGCTGCATGCCAAGTGAGCTGTCTAGAGTGAGCTAGAAGTGAAAAATTATTTGGGTGCACGACCATCACTGGGGAATCCGTGTGCTAACATTTTTGGCATATTTCTGTGATTTTTTTTTTTGTCTTTATTTGATATGATCGTCAATAACGACTTTCCTGCTTTACAATTCTGCTTCAATCCCCTACATACAATTAAGTTGTTAATCAGATAAATGATGAAGTGTTAAACTTACAGTGAGTGTGGCTGAAGGGGACGTCTTCACCGTCATTGACATCCAAAAGAACCTGGATGCCTTTGAGTCTGAGGACCAGTACAGCTTGGTTAAGTGTGTGTGTGTCAAGTCAAGTCAAGTCAATTTTATTTATATAGCGCTTTTAACAATTGACATTGTTGCAAAGCAGCTTTACACAATAAAAAGAAGTAAGTTTGTATGCAATGTGTATGAATCAAAATGATAAGATTGTCCCTGATGAGCAAGCCGAGGGCGACGGTGGCAAGGAAAAACTCCCCGCTTCGTGTGTGCGTGTGTGTGTGTGTGCGTGTCTATGTGTCTGTGTGTGTCTGTGTGTACCTGGCTGATAAAAATGGCTGCTGATCCTCTTGTGCACTGTGCACATGAAATTTGCTTCTGATCTGTTACCGCTTAATGGAGAGCTGATGATAATTCTAACAAAGAACAACAAAGAAACACAACCACATGGTTTTCAGCCATACTGTTCAAGAGGTTGCACATAGCTGGACAGACACACAGGTAAACCTACAGAATGATGCAAACGACTGTATGGAATAAAAACTTTTGTTCAAGAAAATTTCCAAAAAGGAAATAGGAATTTAAAATAAAATTCCAGTAAAAAATATATTTTAAATGCATACACTTTTGTTTACAAATAGTATAAAGTCTCTGAATGTCAAAAAATTATTATTCTTGTGTTGTTAAATAATCAACTTAAATATGAAGAGTTCACAGCAAAGCAAACACAACACGTTTTGGGTAATCAAGTGATGTTCCCTTACAATGGAAGGCTATTCAAACATTTATTTTCCCAATTGTGGCACAAATATACATTCAAGGTATGCAGTACATTTACATTCATGACATTCTGTAGACTATGATAAGGAAAAGTGCATTAAACATTACTTAACATGACAATTTCATTTTATATTGGAAGAAATAAGACTTCATGATGAAGCACACTTTCACTTTCATAGAATGTCTGGAGAATGAATCTGACATTTTTTTTTCTAGACTGGAAATTTCATATAATGAGAAAATTATTCAGATTCTTCCAGAAACTATTGATCAAGTCAAACATCAGCTTCATCATGAGTAAGTTTAAAATATATATTATACTTATTTAATGTTTAAACCACTGTAAGATTGCTGTAACACCATTTCATTTCTAGGCGTGCACTTCCTCGTATAAATTATAATATGAAGAAGTAGAAAATCTTATAGTCATTTTAATTGGTAATATTTTTATTTATTTATGCACCCTGGAAGCTGTTACAAACTTATTGCACATAATCTAAACACTTGCATATAGATATAGAGTTTATCCTCTACAGGGTCACGGGAGGCTGAAGCCTATACCAGGGAACTTATTACGCGGCAATAGACCCTCACTCATACACTAGGGGCATTTGGGAAATGAATCTATCCTGCATGTCTCGGAGGAAACCCACTAAGCATGGGGAGAACATGCAAACTCCACACACACAGACCTAAATTACATCATTTGTTTACATGTAATATTTATTAAATATCTTAAAACTCAAACCTAGAACATCCCTAGTCACTAGAAGGTTAACACCTGATATGCTCCTGCACCTCACATCATCATCATCATCATCATCATCATCATCTGTCCTATTACAGGAATTATAAGTATTCCTTCTATATCTATAATCACACACAGGTTTCCTAACTCATGCTGATTTATATTTGCCAAATATTTACACACAGCTGAAGTTTTTCATTGTGCTTTACAACATACAGACTGCAGGAAGACAAAGTGCAGTTAGTTTAAGCCAACATTCTCCTATTCCTTATGAGCGTGAACAGACTGACATGAATAAAGTACAAAATAAGTACTCACTGTTTCATCTCGTCAGACTGATACTCCAGCACTCTGTACCCAAAAAACTCCTTTCCATTTCCTGAGAGTTGCTCTGGTTTTGACACGTTAAACCCAACAGAGAATGAGACACCTTAAAGAGATGGACATATTACTATGTACATATTAAATATTATTGTCATAAATACAGCCACACCAGCAATGTAACACCAATAAGATCATTATGACTATGATTATAGTTATAATTATTATTATGATTCATTAATTTATTAATTCATTCATTTTCTATCCCCGGAGACTTAGGACACAGGCCGAGTTACACTCTGGACAGGGTGTCAATCCATCACCGGACATGAGCGAGCACACACACACACACACAGACACACACACACACACACACACACACACACACACACACACACACACACACACACACACAGACACACAGACACACACAGACACACAGACACACACACAGACACACACACACACAGACACACACACAGACACACACACAGACACACACACAGACACACACACAGACACACACACACACACACACACAATGCCATTAAGCCCAAAATGTATGTGTTAAAGCTCTATGCCACCATGCCAAGCTTTATTTACGGGCATATATGTCCATGAATAAAGCTTTGCCTTAAATACAGAGATTAATGAGTCATAGATGAAGAAGAGTTGATCTACATTACATCAGGAAATGAACAAAAAACAAAACAGAAAATGAAAAAAAAAAAATCATGTGCTATAAATTAAAACACAGAACTCTTCACTGATCCAGGGCTTGCCCCTTTGATCCATCACAGTGTTAAACTGGGTGGTTGTCTGCCTTTGGTCCTACAGAGCCCCCAAATCCCACTGTGGAGCCAACAAAGAAGAGGTGGAGTTGATCAGTCCCCGTCAAGCCCTGTCATGTTGGTGTCCAAGCACAACAGATCAATCATTGTGTGCTCTGAAGTTTGCGTTCCACAGCTGCTCTCTGCCCTGAGTGTCTGACTTTGTGAAACAACTAGGATGGCCATGCTTAATCTCCAACCTGGACCATCCCATGGTTTAGTGGCAGGTGTCTCCTGAAGGCAAAGCAGAAACTGTCTTCAGCACCACTTTGGGCCACTGGCAGTACAGTGTTCTTCCCCTTAGACTTCCAAACGCTCTATCGATGTTCCAATGAGAATCATCGCCACTCTCCTTACATCGTTGACTACATAAACAATGTCCTCCACTACTTGAGGACTTCTATTATTAATATTTGTGGGGAAAACGCGCTTTTGCAGCATCCCTAACATATCAGCATTGCTTTTTAGATAAGAGCATGAGATCACTGTGTGCTGTGTACATACACAAATATCAGAAGAGAGCAACTGATGTCATATTCTAAACAGTGATCAATTTCTATGTTTTAGTAGCTCTTTACATCTGAATTGAATCATGCCAGGGAGCACAGTACTGTATTTGAGATCACTTGAGCTTGAGCCCAGTACCAAGTGAACAGAGTGCTAAAATCTACCAGATCTTGGGGACATGTGTACTCAGATCCATGCCTCCAGGTCTCTAGTCTAAAATATTTCCAGGTTGTTCACTATGTCTTTGTCCCACTTATGGTTTGATAAGGATGTTAGCTTGGTGGTAATCACAGTTCATGATGTAGCTCCTTCCTTGTTTGTGTTTTACTGCATTATGGATCCTTTATTCTGTGAAAAACAGCTGTTAGTAGCTGCATTAACAAAAAGTAATGTGTGAACCCTGAACCAACACCACACAACATTTTCCCCAGCAATAAACATCACCGTGACAACCAAATGTTCTAATGCATGGAGCTCCATGCCTTTTTAGGACAAAGCTTGGGTGAGGAAATATTAATCAACAGTTAGTTCTGGTCAAACTATTTAATTTCTGTACTGTTACATGAGTGGGGATATTGTTAATAAATATACAATTATTAAATATAAATAACAGTGAAAGTTACAGAAAGTGTACAAAGTCTATAACTTCTCACCAAAGAAGAGTAACAAGATGAGCATCTCCATCTCTACATAAACTCCAACACCTCCTCAGGGGACTCAGTGTCAAGTCAAGGTGCTTTCTTCAAGTTACTAAAAATAAATAAGACAGAATGTGTATCTGTAAGACAGAAAGAACAACTGCATATACATTTTTATATTTTCTTCCATTGAAGCCCACTGTAGTCAGGTTCTCAGAAATGCAAGTCACTGGAACTTTATGCTAAACAAGTCACACTTCAGTTGAGTCCCCTGAAGTTGTGGAGTTGGTGGCTTGTGGGAAAAATACTGTTAATGATTGTGTGTCTTTTTTTGAATAGTTTTGAATAGTTTGTGTGAGGTGTGCCTGTGTGTATTCCAAATTGATGATGGATTTACGGTGCAGAAAAGGTGCAAATGTCTTCTGTACATAGTGCAGTTCCCAAACCTGTCACGGGAGGAGGAAGAGCGGGAAAGAACCAAATAGCAAACACTGGTTTACTTAAAGCAAGTTTATTTTTGGCTGAAGAATTAAGAAAGCAGACCCTGGAGGAGAGGGAGAAGCAGAGAGTGTGTGTGTGTGTGTGTGTGTGTGTGCGCGCACAAGTCAGCGTGCGCCCAGAATGAGTGGGGAAATACCCTATGATGTAATGAGGGAGTGGTGTGATGATGTCGAGGAATCGTCAGTGAACCTGGAAGTAAGGCGCATGAGAATTCTTGGTACCCGTTTTCCTGACATGGTGCTTTTTGGGGCCTAGGAGGCCAGCGCGTGGCATGAGAGCTTCTCTGCAAAGGCGGAAGAGTTTGCACATGGAATGGAAGACGTTACACCAGCTGTTGAGCGATGAGGAGAAATCAGTGTAGTTTGCCAGGTAAGGGTCGATAGTTGAAGATTCAGCCGTGAGAGCAAACAAATCCGGGGGTCGAGTACAAAACCAGATTCCAGGGTCATACACAATGGCCACAGAACAAAACAGAACAACACCAAAGGAAGATGTGAGGCACACGAGCAAGACACTGCAGAGCTGATGAACACCCTTTGTGTGCTTTTAAAGCTGAGGGACAATTCCTTAATAAGGTACAGGTGTGCCGTGATTGAAAGCCGAGTGCGGGTGCTCGGTGAGGTGCTCTAGCTGGCGTGTGATGAAACCAGGCAGGGATAGAGCTTTTCAGGATGTTCTCGTATAACACCTTTGTAGAATATGATGAGGATGGGAAAAGAGAGGTGAGCTTTGCTCAATTCAATTCAAATTTATTTGTATTTTTAACAACGGTCATTGTCACAAAACAGTTTTACACAATCATAAGAATTATTGAAGTGTGTATGAGATGTGAGTGTGTGTGAATCAGAATGAGCAGATCGTCCCTGATGAACGAGCCGAGGGCGACGGTGCTGAGGGAAAAACTCCCTGAGATGGTAACAGGAAGAAACCTTGAGAGGAACCAGACTCAACAGGGAACCCATCCTCATCTGGGTGATAACGGAGAGCAGGGATTTGATCTGCACTCATACTGTGTGTTAGGAGGCTGGAAGTTCAGTATAACAGAAGACGTGTTTAAGTTCATATGGAGTCCAGTTGGTTATTGGAGACTCAGGTAGACTGTAGGAAACTCCAGTCCTGAACTATCAAGCGACTGCAGTCACGAGTCCTCAGAGAACAGCTGTCTGTATCAGCCGAGGACAGGAGCGTCTTCATGGTGAAGTGGAACCGTCCCCAGTCACCACACGCATCCCAGACAGACCACACGGGGCTCCATGTGAAGAGATCTCCAACCAGGAGAGGGACACCAGGACAAGTCAGACAGGCAGAGGGGGTCTGGATCACTGGCAGCTAAGGAGAGACATGTGTAATGAGAGAGAGAGAGAGAGGAAGAGAGAGAGAAAGAGCATGAGAGAAGGGGAGAGAGCAGAAGCGTAAGAGAGATAACAGTTAGGTTTGATCACGGTCACACAACGTACAGTTGTGGCCAAAAGTTGAGAATGACACAAATAATAGTTTTCACAAAGTTTACTGCTAAACTGCTTTTAGATCTTTGTTTCAGTTGTTTCTGTGATGTACTGAAATATAATTACAAGCACTTCATACGTTTCAAAGGCTTTTATCGACAATTGCATGACATTTATGCAAAGAGTCAGTATTTGCAGTGTTGCCCTTCTTTTTCAGGACCTCTGCAATTCGACTTGGTTGCTCTCAATCAACTTCTGGGCCAAATCCTGACTGATAGCAACCCATTCTTTCATAATCACTTCTTGGCGTTTGTCAGAATTAGTGGGTTTTTGTTTGTCCACCTGCCTCTTGAGGATTGACCACAAGTTCTCAATGGGATTAAGATCTGGGGAGTTTCCAGGACATGGACCCAAAATTTCAACATTTTGGTCCCCGAGCCACTTAGTTATCACTTTTGCCTTATGGCACGGTGCTCCATCGTGCTGGAAAATGCATTGTTCTTCACTAAACTGTTGTTGGAGTGTTGGAAGAAGTTGCTGTTGGAGGGTGTTTTGGTACCATTCTTTATTCATGGCTGTGTTTTTGGGCAAAATTATGAGTGAGCCCACTCCCTTGGATGAGAAGCAACCCCACACACACGAATGGCCTCAGGATGCTTTACAGTTGGCATGACACAGGACCTATGGTAGCGCTCACCTTTTCTTCTCCGGACAAGCCTTTTTCCAGATGCCCCAAACAATCGGAAAGAGGCTTCATCCGAGAACATGACTTTGCCCCAGTCCTCAGCAGTCCATTCGCCATACTTTTTGCAGAAGATCAATCTGTCCCTGATGTTTTTTTTGGAGAGAAGTGGCTTCTTTGCTGCCCTTCTTGACACCAGGCCATCTTCCAAAAGTCTTCGCCTCACTGTGCGTGCAGATGCACTCACACCTGCCTGCTGCCATTCCTGAGCAGCTCTGCACTGGTGGCACTCCGATCCCGCAGCTGAATCTTCTTTAGGAGACGATCCTGGCGCTTGCTGGACATTCTTGGACGCCCTGAAGCCTTGTTAACAAGAATTGAACCTCTTTCCTTGAAGTTCTTGATGATCCTATAAATTGTTGATTCAGGTGCAATCTTAGTAGCCACAATATCCAGCCTGTGAAGCCATTTTCATGCAACCCAATGATGGCTGCACGCGTTTCTTTGCAGGTCACCATGGTTAACAATGAAAGAACAATGATTTCAAGCATCACCCTCCTTTTAACATGTCAAGTCTGCCATTCTAACCCAATCAGCCTGACATAATGATCTCCAGCCTTGTGCTCGTCAACATTCTCACCTGAGTTAACAAGACGATTACTGAAATTATCTCAGCAGGTCCTTTAATGACAACAATGAAATACAGTGGAAAGTTTTTTTTTCGGAATTAAGTTAATTTTCAAGAACTATGCAATTCATCTGATCACTCTGCATATACTCCAGAATGTTATGAAAATTGCTATTATAAAAATGTAAGCAGCAAGTTTTCCAATTTTTATGTAATTCTCAAAACTTTTGGCCATGGCTGTATAATGTGAATGTATATTTAGTGTATAGTGCAAGCAGGGACTCCAGCAGAACTAACTATAGCACTATTTGGACGGGACTAACATCTCCGTGATTATTATGGAGGTGGGCGTGTCTGTGCTTTACATGTGGGCGTTGCACAAGACCACGTGTTGAGGATAAGGATTTCTACTGGAGTGTAGAAAGCAGAAACTCGAATACCGGCGTGCTAAAGTTGATAACGGTAGTTCACGTTGACCAAAACGCACAAGAAAACGCGTTTCGGAAAAAAAAAAGCATTTTCGGCAAACACAGACATTCGCATTCGGAGGGGATTAGATTTCTCAGAGGACCGTCGAGTGTGCTGAAACACAGTAGGTAATTTGCTCTGGAATTTTCACCGAGGTCATGTGAGAAAAAGACAGACATGGCAGATTCGGACGGAATTAAAATCACAAAGTACCTCTGTGAAACAGAAATTTCTCTAACGACCCCCAGTAAAACTAGTCCCGTCCAAATAGTGCTTATGACATCAAAACTAAAAGGGAGAAAACTACTGCATGAAGTTGTGGAGATTTCTGCAGTGGTCTTGTTTTTAGTTAATTTAGCTACGGTATTAAATTAAATAGTTATTTTCTATAAGAGTGGAGAGATACATTGATCTAGCTACACTAAGAGCTTTTCTATAGTTCAGGATGCTCTCCTACCAAGCTATTTGGAATACTAACAATTTAGTTTGACGCCATTTACGTTCCAACTTTTGTTTTAAACTGTGTGTGTGGTCATTATACCAAGGAGCCAGTTTCTTATCTCTAATCATTTTAAATCATTATCTAAGCTATAATGAAGTGTTGACTCTAAATTAAAACAACTAATTTAAACTAATTGTTTAATTTAAACAATTTCTGTCATTCGCCTGATCGAGTTCTGTGACGTCAGTTGGCGATCCAATCAAAGTTGATAACTCTGGGAGATTATTGATAAAGCTCTGTGTGGTATTTGATGTGAATGTACGTTTAAGGCGGTAGCCGTGACTTTGTAGCGTGAGCGCTTAGTTAACGAAAGCTCAATAAAAACCTGAAGTGTTTCAGTTAAGGAGTAGGGCCGCTTCAATACTCAGTAAGTTATAGTTTGGCTTCAGAGATGAACTAATGCTCATATACGAGTGTTATATCGCTTAAATTATTCGTATGAAAAGCGCAGTAAGTAAATTCTCTGTTAATTTAATGCAGATGTTAATACATACAGACAGAGGCTAACGCTAACAAAGTTCTATGGGTAACATTAGCACAGGCAGTTTATTTACATTCCAGAATTCCCAAAACAATATTTTACACACAGTATTTTAATAAATAGGTTTATTAATATATTTATGAAAAACTAGATATTCTGTAAAGTTTATTTCTTTGTCTTCACTAAATTCTCCTGTTGTCTCCCTCTGCACCTGCTGACTCATCCCTGTGCTGAACTGGACGTCATGTTAATTTAAACAACTTCTGTTATATTGAACTTCCAGCCCCCTAACACACATGATGATGTTATATAATCCCTGCTCTCCGTTATCACCCAGATGAGGATGGGTTCCCTGTTGAGTCTGGTTCCTCTCAAGGTTTCTTCCTATTGCCATCTCAGGGAGTTTTTCCTTGCCACCAGTGCCACCCTTGGCTTGCTTATTCTCATTATTATCTAAACACATTGTTTCTCACATACACACTTCCATAAATTTCCTTTTCATTTTATGAAGCTGCTAAAAAGGGCTGTAAAAATAATAGAATAGAATAATAGAATAAAATATATAAAACAAATTAAAACTGCCAGGCCCAGTTTGGCCTTCCTTGTTCTTAGGGAAACTTTGTCACCTGCTCTTAAGGTGGAGTCTCAGATTCTAAGAAGTGTGGTGATGTCTTGGAGACAGATGAGACATACACATCAATACACTTAATGATGTACTGTAACTAGTCACTGATGCCAGTCTCCCTGAACATCTGACAGTCATTGTGCTTAAAACAATCCTGAACAGCAGAGATAGCTGCTTCTGGCCTCAGAATTGGTTTCAAGTGCCTGACATGTGGCCTGTATGCTGGTCATACTATCACAGAGTGGTGGTCTGAGTAGCCAAGACAAGCCACCACCGTGAGCTTCACCACACAGAGCTGGCCCTTATAGTTCTGAATACCACCATTCAGCTAGGTCATTGAGCCAAGGGTCCATGAAAACAAAGATGAATTTACCTTTAAATTCAACCCAAAGTAGTCCACCATAGTCAAATGTGGACTATTTTTTTGTCCACGGACAATATGGTGAAAAGCAGGATGGATGTAGGAGCTGAGTTTATGTTTAGCCTAGCACAGACTTATCCTGCCTGTTTCCACATTCTCATATACTGCTTACAAAGACCACTCTCACATATTCTGTTGTCCATCCATGGAGTCGCCGCTGTATGCTATAACCACACCAGCATCTTTTCTAACTTCCAAGAAGTTAAACATATTGCAGTGTTAAGATCAGTGTTGGGTGTAACACGTTAGAGTACTTGGATTACTGTTTTTATGTAAGGAGTAATGTAGCGAGTTAGGTCCGCCATTTAAGTACTCAGTTATTTAGTTATATTTTCAAAAATGTAATCTGTTATTTAGACAATTTATGTAATCTGTGAGCAACACAGCAGTGATTCCGTTACTGTGTGTGAAAGTCGTCCTAAAGCCCCGCCCCTGAAAAAGTACTCGAACTAGTTACTTTATCAGAAAGTAATGCTGTAATGTAACGGATTACTTTATAATGACAGTAATTTTGTAATGTAATTAGTTACTTTAAAAAGTAACATCTCCACTGGTTAGGACACAGTATGGCTATAGGATTTTGTTATATTTTACTGCTTATATATAATTAATAAATGTTAGTGAGTGATAGATACAACTGATTACACATACTGTATAAATCTACTGTACCACATAAAATCCAAGGTTAGTTTTAGTAGCTGTAAAAAAAGAAAATAAGTTTTTTTATGCTTTTTTTTCTGACGACATGTAGAAATTAACACACTATTCTCTCCATCAGAGACACAGAGACTTTAAAAATAATCTTTTAATATTTTTTAACATCAAAAATCTCTAAATTACTAATTACTTATTCAACTTACAACTGTAATAAAATATATTAAAATGAATCATTAAAAAAGTTCAATAAGTTTCTGATTGTATGAGTTAAAGATATAATCCACAGTGATCATGTCTATTATGGATTATCAAGTACAGCAAATACATTTTAAATGCAATTTTTTTGTATGTGTTTTTGTATTTCTTAAAAGAAAAAAGTAATGAAATTCAATATATTTTTTTCCAGCAGGAGACACAGTTGCAAAAGCAGTTTTGCTTTGATACACTCTAATATTCCTTTTCACTACAACATACAGATCATAAAAATAATTTATTTGTTATAGATCTTTACAATATTAGAAGGTTTAATCCATTCCTATTCACACAGGTCCCTCAGGTGCTTGTTCAGTCACTGGTCATTACTAGACTAGAGAATGCAGCTGCAGCACTTTTCAGTCTTTTTAAACTCTCCCACACTCCCATTACTCCATTCCCTTCTTGTAGCTGCTGCACCAGACTTAAAGCACTAATGCTCATCTATAAAGCCAAACACGGGCCAGCACCCACTTACCTTAGAGCACCTACCACACTCTCTCAGATCCTACAGTGCTGCTCCCACTATGCCTCTAGTTGTCTGAACAGCTGAGTCACTGGCAATCTTTTAACCCTGTATAAACACCTACCTATGTATTGAGTACAGCGGAACCTTGGATTACGAACATAAGTTCCTGAAGTGGGCTCGTATATCAAAACACATACGAAAAAAATGGAAACTCAAATTATTCGTTCCACAGCCCAAAACAATTTATACATAAAAATAATTAATACAAAATATAAAGTAAAAATAAAGCAAATTAACCTGCACATTACCTTTGTAAAGTAAAATAAAAGTAAAAATAAATCCCGATAGATAAGTGTTTCCTAACCAGTTAGTAACAGCTACTCCTTAAAAGAGAGATGTTTAATAAATACAGGTCCAGGGTTTTCTTAATAAAGTTGCATTCATCCTTGTTAGGAAAATAACTTCGAATCTTATGAAGCTATCACAATGCAGAAAGAGGACACTGGTAAACATTACAGAATGTGATTTCTGTGTATTAATAAGTTTGACAGAGTTCTGCTGTACAGAAAGACATCACTGACTACATTAAAGCTCATCAAATTATTTTCAGCTTTAACCTTTAAACTATTTCTACACTCTCTTTTCCCGTCAATGACAAATTCTGTGCAAACAAGAAGAGCAAACATGAAGGGTAAGCAGTCCAAAATACTGAGACTGATAAACAAACAGAGGATAAGAAAGCAATTGGCAAAATCCACAGAGTACAAACATATATATAAACAAATAATAAATAAATAAATAAAGTCACAATACACAGAAAAATTGGTTTGATAAAATCCATATTTAAGTATGAGCATCCATTTTCTTAAAGTTTGTGGTTTGTGACAATGACCATTGTTAAAAGTGCTATACAAATAAAAGTGAATAAATAAAATGAAAGTGGTGTGGCCTGAGTGTTAAATAGGTTCCATCGGAAACGCTCTACTGCTTGGTTGATGTCTAATTGGCTGGTGCCTCAGTTACAGACGTGGGTAGTAACGAGTAAACATTTACACATTGTATTTGTATTGTCATGGTGTGCCCCCAAATCTAATATCGCTCCTCGCTCACTCTGAAGCTCACCAGCTCTGCAGGTGTGCGAAGGAGCGGGACCCTGGAATTAGGCACGGCTGGTGAGCCACTTACGTTAATGATCGATTGGGATCCTGGACTTTACTAAGTGGTGTGTGCGACACGCACATGCTAATCACAGAAGAGCGGCAAGCGAGCGGGGCAATGAAACAAGCCCTAGGGCCTTCAGAGAGGCGAGTACGCCTTTGATCTCCACAATGACGTCACCCACGAGCTCACTGCCGGAGCTCCCCGGCTCTTCAGCTCTCACACAGAGCCAGATATCGTGACCCTCCCACCGAGGAGAGAAAGGCTGCAAGTAGGTACACGCTCAGGGCACCTATTCCCAGCCGCCCACAGAGAGAGCTGGGATGGGCGGTTCGGCCATCCTCGCAAGCAAACTGCGCAGGAGCGGCTGCCCACGTGGGCCCACACTGCCATTCTGCCCGCTGCTCACCGCACACCAGCCTGTGACCGCATGCCAGTGGGGCACTGCCCACCAGTGCACAACATTCCTTCCCTTTCTTTCCATCCTTCCTCCTTTAACCCTTTCCTTCCCCATTTATTTCTTAATAAATTACCCTTTTTCCCATAAGACCTCGCCTCGTGTCTGTGCTTTATGGTGCTGCCTGTGCAACACGAGTCGAACCCGTTACAGTATACATTTACATTTATACCCACCCTGGACATTGGCACATATAGGCACCTTCTCATACACCTTGGATATTTCTTTTTCATTTCATTTTTGCAAATTACACATTATGGTCATACGCACACCTACACACCTTGTGGACATTCTTATTCATAAAAATATTTCTATTTAATTCTACTACCCCCCCAATATTCATATCACCTCAAGGTACATAATACATACAATTATATCTACAACAAGTTTACAGATAGTTTTTCTATATCTCAAATTGCAGATAAGTTTTTTTTACTATATTGTATAGCCGAGTCTTTCTATATTTTAAATTTTTCTGTTTTTTTTCTGTTTTCAATAGCTATGTCTTTCTACAATTAAATTTCTCTAAATTCTATTTCTTATTTTATTCCATAATTATTTTTTTATTGTAACCTTTTAATTTTAAGGTCATGGATAAATTTGAGTCACATTTACTCCGTTACATTTTCTTAAGTAACTTAAAAAAACTACTTCTATGAATAGTTTTACTGCACCATACTTTTTACTTTTACTTGAGTAGACTTGTGAAAAAGAAACTCTACTCTTACTCCGCTTCATTCAGTTCGACTCGACTCATTACTTTTCTAACCATTTATTCGACACTTTGAATATTCTTTGTTTTTGCCAGAAAAATGCAGATGTAGCAACAATTATCACATGACTCCATTTGACCAATCAGCCGAAAAACCAATGGGGAAGGGTTGTCTTCAGCAGTGGTAGACAGTGAAGCAACCATGTCACTGTTTTATTTAATGTTACAATCTTAACATATATAATTAGCAAATAAACTAGAGGCCAAAAAAATATATAATTTTCTTACATTTGTCTGCTGAACACAGTTAATGGTAACGTGAGACTCTTGTACACATGTTCTAATGTTATTTTGAATAACTGAATATACCTTATATCTAATAGTCGACACTGTTCAAACATACATATGTTACCTACAGTAGGGATTTATTTCAAAAACTTTATATTGTGAAAAAAGTGAGATTAGGAAATTTGTGTTTCTTATTCCTTAATTTGCTATTTTGTAAAGATATTTAGTTTAATAAATTTATTTTATTAAATTTATTTCATTTATTTTATTATTTGTAAATGTCACAATTTGTACATTATTTTATCATTTTGCCTGGCTGCTTACATAATTAAAAATAATAATAATAATCGGACATTATGATGAAACAGATACTCGGTACTTAAGTATCTCTTCACAGAATACTTTTTTACTTTTACTTGAGTAATATTTTGGATGACTACTTTTTACTTCTACTTGAGTAATATCACTTTGAAGACAGCTACTCTACCCAGCTCTGCTCAGTTATTTTGTCTTTTTTATTCTTAGATGGGTCATGTAAGGTGCCTTATTTAAAACTTTTTGCTCTGTGTTTTGTACATGCTTGGCCTCATTTGGAGGATTTTCTGTTACAGTGGAACCTCGGATTGCGAGTAACGCGGTTAGCGAGCTTCCGCAAGACGAGCAAGGATTTTTAATAAATTTTGGTTTGGCAACCGAGCGAAAGTCTTGGTTTACGAGTACAGAGTATCATGTATCATGCATATGCCTCTTGTTTTGACACCGAGCGTCACATGATCACCACTGAGCCAATGATTTATCTCTCTCTTGCGCTGTGGAATTGTGGGTAATTGTCTTCCTATTACCATCTCAGGAAGTTTTTCCTTGCCACCGTCGCCCTCAGCTTGTTCATCAGGGACAATCTTATAATTTTGATTAATACACATTCACATTTCATACAAACTTACTTCTTTTGATTGTGTAAAGCTGCTTTGCGACAATGTCAATTGTTAAAAGCGCTATACAAATAAATTTGAATTGAATCTTGATTTCCTGTCTATGCTTGCTTGAAATGGTACTCATTTAACCCTTAGGTGTCTGAGGGTGTTTTGGGGCCCTGGAGAAGTTCTGACATGTCCTGACACTTGTATATTTTTCAGTTACTTATAAACATATATCTAAAGGCTAACTACACTGTATTCAGCACAAACTGGGCTACAGTAATATGTGAGCAGTATGTACATACAAGTTTGTATTTTGGAGAAAATAACAGTTATGTGTGATTATTGGAAAGAACAAAAAAATATATCACTGAAATAAGGTCACAATATATATATACACAAAAAAAAATATGTATATATATATATTATTTATTTATTTTTGTTGTTGTTACCTGGATCTTGTAGTCTATAGTTTTTACTTCAATATGATGTGATAATCATCTTGATCACTCATTCACAGAAAACAATATACTCAGTATATACACATACTCATTTTCTAAGACACTTTTTGTTTTGGAAAGGCCGTATGCGAGGAGGCGTGAATGATCATGAATAATGCTCTACTTCACACCAGAGAAGACAAAGACCCAAATAATGAGCTGCATAATGAGCCTTTCAGTCTGGAATGTGACACAGGGAAATGCTAAAAGAAAATTAATTTTTGGACAAATAACATATATTTTTTGTTTATAGTTTATTTAGAATATAGTTAACTGACCGGCAGAATAACTGACTCTTACACCCTATACATAACCTACTGACTTACACAGTGCAAAGAAAATGTTCAGGATTGAATGGAGAGGGACAGACACAGATCATCTTATACACAGAAGGTAAATTTATGGCATAAATATGGCCGTGCAAAATAAAAAATAAAAAAAGGTGTTTAGTCCACTCCTACACCACAGTCATACATCTTTGTGCCACTTTCAAAAAGCAGTTCCTGTTTAACTTAAGACATAAGTGAACATTACATTCCTGGCGTTTCCATGGTGTATTTTGCTTCTTACCATACACTGCTTTACACTGCACACAGACACTGTTACTGGAGCAACACTTCTGTAACCCTGAGGTCAGTCCATGTGTTGGTTGTACACAGTCACAGGTACAGACAGATACTTATTGTGTGTCCATCCACTTTAAAATGACCAAAATCCAGTTCCCTTCCATCCAGAATCCAGACGCCTTGATTTCTATCAAACAGGTGGCTGATCATTTTCACTGTCACAACTGCTTATAAAAAAAGTAAAATACAACATGAGCATGATAACACAATAAAATCAACTACTGTATATCATAAATCACTAATGACCATCCATAAAGACACCACAAGCTTTTGTAATGTCATACAACAAATACAATCCTTCTATCTGAATATCAGTAAGCTACATGAGGCAGTATTTTAGCCAACGGGAGCAAAAGTGTTTGTGCTAAATAACATCACAGACAGCGGTGTCATAAGCTAACCAAAAACTGAACCAAATAGCTACCGTAAGCTAAATGTATCCAAAACTGGGTAAAATAAATTGGAATATTTACACCACAGCTGATACTGACAACCACCACATAAGGCATTAGCTTAGCCACCGGGAGCTAGCAGGTTTGTGCTAAGCTACATAAGGCAGTATGGGAGCCCGAATAGCAGTGTTTTCTACGTGCTACCCTAAACTATGTATGTAAAAATAAAATGAGATGAGATTTATATGAATATAATAAGGATTATAATAAGGAATAAGGATTATATGAGACTTAAAAACTGAGACTTAAAAACTCACCCATGGTAACAGTTTGCTGGATTCTCCTCCTCCGGTGGAGCAAATAACTCTTTAAAACACACCCGTTTTCTGTCGGAGTTTCAGTGTTGTTCGGAAGAAAAGATAAACTCCGCCCACCGTCCAGAACATTCTGTAGCGCTCCAGAAACCTGTACAGCGCGTCACATCTTCCACACACGTGCAGGAAACTCACTGAATCTGCGTGTGCGTGTGCAGGGGGCGTGGTCTTGTATTTCGCGTGCTTCTACAGCTGTTTTCCCTGTGAATAGCATGTGGGCGTGTCCTGTGGGCGTGTCCTGCCTCCAGTCATTATCAGATAATGAAGTGCGACGGAAAGACTGTGCCTCTCCTCGGATTCATACGGATTACATAAAATGAGAATATTTATTTTTTTATTTAACTTGCCTTATTTACAAGTAGACCCTTTAAGCTTTAAATAGATATATTTCTCATGTTGGTGTGTGTGGTATTCGCAGAGTTTCAGTTAATTTTAGTGACGGGTTTCAGAAAGATATTCACGGAGACTGAGGCGGCTGAAAGCGCACCTGTTTATTTTCTTTATTTTATTTGTTCTGTTCATATAGTGAGTATACATACACAAAAGTAGACCCTTTACAGATTTAAATGATGTACTACACTTATATACATGATAAAAATGAGGGAGCATTTTAACTTCTTTTTATGGTTACCAGATAAAAGCGCACGTGGACCCGCCGGCGGCTCCGCAGACTCCTCGTTTAACACTGGCTTGTTGGTTCCCTCTGGACTCTTCTGTAGTGAAACTTCTTCCAATTGACTTCCCTTCATGTAGAGCGCATGCCTTTTGACTATGCGATTTCCTAATTGCACTGGCATTGATGGCGGCGCACACTGTTGCAGCGGCACAGTGCTACTCTAGATGCTTGGGTATTTTGTGTTGTTTTTTCGTCTTAAGTACATCCTGTTGGGCAAATAACATCTATAGCCGGCATGATCTTCTCAAGATAGGAGTCTGTTGCCAACGGAGTATTACAGCCGAGTTTCTACGCGCACATAAGATCCCGGTGGACATAGCGAGAAGCCCCGGCTCTCCGTGGATTACCATCCCCGCGGTAAGGAGGCGAAGGCGGCGCAGGGAGAGAAAGCAGAAGCGGGGCTGCAGGGCCGGCGTGCTAGTTAGGCTACGGAGCCAGCCACACAGACCACCGCTTCCCAGCCTCTTTATGACGAACGCCAGATCACTTACCAACAAGATGGATGAACTGAGGCTACAGTTGGCGTTTAATACCATCGTGAAGAACAGCTGTATTTTGCTTATCACAGAGACTTGGCTTCATCCACTCATCCCGGACTCTGCTATCGAGCTAGCAGGCTACACAACACAGCGTCATGACAGAACAAGGGACTCCGGTAAGAGCAGAGGAGGGGGGCTCTGTGTTTATGTCAATAACGGCTGGTGTACTAACACAGTGACTGTAGACAGCCACTGCTCCCCAGACCTGGAGTATGTGACTGTTAAATGCAGGCCCATTTACTTACCGAGAGAATTTAATGTGGTCATGATAACTGCTGTTTACATTCCACCGGATGCTAACGCTAGCTCGGCTATAGGACATTTACATGGTAGCATTAGCAGATGGCAGAGCATGTATCCTGATGCTGTACACATCGTAGCAGGGGACTTTAATCAGGCAGACCTAAAGTTAGTGCTCCCCAAATTTCACCAGCATGTAAAATGTGCTACTAGGGGAGCAAACACACTGGACAAAGTCTACTCAAACATCAAGCTAGGCTACAGGGCAAAGCCGCTACCACACCTGGGCCAGTCAGACCACATGTCCTTACTTTTAGTCCCTGCATATGCTCCCCTCAGGAAAACAGCTCTTATTATTACAAAGACTATAAAAACATGGCCTGCTGGAGCCTCGCAGCAGCTACAGGACTGTTTCGACAGGACAAATTGGGATGTCTTTGAAGATCCAGACCTGGAAGTGTTCACGGACAGTGTTCTCTGTTACATTAAGAACTGCATAGACACTGTCACAGTGGACAAACACATACGGATCTATCCCAACCAAAAGCCCTGGATGAACAACGAGGTCCGGAAGCTTCTGAAGGAGAGAAACATCGCCTTCAAGTCTGGCAACACGGCTATCTACAGCACAGCCCGAGCCAACCTAAAGAGAGGCATCAGAGAAGCTAAGTTGAGATATAGGAGGAAAATCGAGGACCATCTGGACAGTAACAACAGTAGGCAGGTGTGGCAGGGAATTCAGCATCTTACCAACTACAAGACCAACGTTGGTATTGCTGATGGTGATGCCTCGCTGGCAGAGGAGCTAAACTACTTCTTTGCCCGTTTTGAGGTAGATCAACCAGCCGCACCCATACTTACATCGGGTGCTCACAAAGCATGGTCAGTAGAAGAGTGGGAGGTGAGGCATACCCTGCGGACCATAAACAGCAGGAAGGCTGCAGGACCGGATGGCATCTCTGGAAGGGTGCTGAAGGATTGTTCGGACCAGCTGGCTGGAGTCCTCACTAGGATTTTCAATCAGTCCTTGGCTCAGTCCACTGTTCCACCCTGCCTAAAATCCTCGACTATAGTCCCCCTGCCTAAAAAACAAAAAATTAACAGTTACAGTGATTACCGGCCAGTTGCACTCACCCCTGTGGTGATGAAGTGTTTTGAAAAGCTGATACGGAGTTACATCATTTCATTCCTCCCACCAAATTTTGACACACACCAGTTTGCATACAGGGCAAACAGATCCACAGAGGATGCCATATTAACAGCTCTCCAGGCTGCGCTATCCCATTTGGAGCACCCGGGAAGCTATGTGCGGCTACTTTTTGTGGATTACAGCTCTGCGTTTAATACCATCCTCCCCCACAAACTGATGGACAAACTAGTGGATCTGGGACTTCCATATTCCATCTGTGTATGGATTAGGAGCTTTCTGTGTGGTCGCAGTCAGAAGGTGCGAGTCGGCCCACATACATCGTCGGCCATCAGCCTCAGCACCGGGTCACCACAGGGTTGTGTTTTGAGCCCGTTGCTCTACACCCTGTACACTTACGACTGTATACCTGCCCAGCATAGTAACACCCTTGTCAAATTTGCAGATGACACAACGATAGTAGGGCTCATCTTTGGGGGGGGGGGGGGGGGGGTCTGCCTACAGGTATGAGGTGGAACGGCTAACAGCCTGGTGTGGAGAAAATAATCTGCTCCTCAACACCTCTAAGACCAAGGAGGTCATCATAGATTTTAGGAGGAAAAAAATGGACATTTCACCACTGTTCATTAGCGGGGACTGTGTAGAGAGGGTTCCGTACTTCCGCTTTTTGGGAGTACATGTTGAGGAGGATCTGAGTTGGGGCGTAAGCACCTCCGAGATGGTGAAAAAGGCCCAGCAGAGACTGCACTTCCTGAGAATGCTCAGGAAGAACAACATCTCCCAGAGACTGCTGGTGCTTTTTATCGTTGCTCCATTGAAAGTATACTAACATACTGCATATGTGTGTGGTACAGCAGCTGCACTGTGGCCCAGAGAACGGCATTGCAGAGGGTCATTACTGCCCAGAAGATCATCGGATACCCTCTCATCAACTTGGAAAACTTACACAGTTCCCGCTGCCTTAAACTAGCCAATAAAATTGTAAAGGACAATTCACACCCGGGACATAAACTGTTTGATCTACTGCCATCAGGCAGAAGGTATAGAGCATTACAAACCAGAACCAGTAGATATAAAAACAGTTTTTATCCTGGTGCAATAAATGTACTTAATGCTGCTATAAAAAAAGGTTCAATTATTGTGCAATAAGATTAAATTATGCATTAATATATACAACTGTGGATTGTGCAATAATGGAATGTATGCTGTGTGTGGTTTTTTTTTTTTTTTTTTTTTGCATTGACGATTGGCACTTAAAAATTTCGTTGTACTTGTTGCAATGACAATAAAGACTATACTATACTATACTATTGGTAAGTGGATCATCTGCACAGTATGCAGGATACATAACGAATGAGTGTATTAGCCTTAGGTATTTCGCAAGGGGACTGCTAGTATTTTACATCTGATATTTTGGAACAGGTAAGTAATTTCTACTTAGTATATTATTGTTCTCTATGATATGCATATTTTAATTTGTTTCATTTTGCATCATAGGAACTATTGGTCGGAGTGGACGTTGTAGACTCATGCATGAACGCAGCTGCTTTGCATGTATGCTGCTTCATGGGGCAGTCTGACTCTCCCATCATCAATCTCAAGCCCCAAAATAGTGCAGCTCAATTCAATTAAATTTCTATAGCGCTTTTAACAATGGTCTTTGTCCCAAAGCAGCTTCACAGAAATGAAAAGAAAATGAAAAGAAAATTTAAAGAAGTGTGAAATGTGTAAAATGTGTAAAAATGTGTCTAGACAATGAGATTGTCTCTGATGAACAAGCCAAGGGTGACAGTGGCAAGGAAAAACTCCCTGAGATGGCAATAGGAAGAAACCTTGAGAGGAACCAGACTCAACAGGGAACCCATCCTCATCTGGGTGATAACGGATAGAAATTATATAACGTCATGTGTGTTATGCAGCTGAAAGTTCGATATAACAGAAGTTATTTAAATTAACATGATGTCCAGTTCAGCTCAGGGGTGAGTCAGCAGGTGCAGAGGGCAGAGAGGGTCTGGAGTTTTGAGTCTACTTTTAAACTGGGAAACTGTGTCTGAGCCCCGAACACTGTCAGGAAGGCTATTCCAAAGCTTTGGAGCTAAATATTTGAAGCTCTTCCCCTTTTTGTAGATTTTGATATTCTGGGAACTACCAGAAGTCCGGAGTTTTCTGATCTTAAGGAGCGTGGTGGATTGTAACGTATCAGAAGACTGGTTAGGTATGTGGGAGCTAGACCCTTTAGAGCCTTGTACGTAAGTAATGCTGTTTTGTAATTCATTCTAAACTGAACAGGTAGCCAGTGCAGGGATGATAATATTGGGGTTATATGATCATATTTTTTTGAACCCTGGCGGCTGCATTTAGCAATAAAAGTTTGTTTATTGCGGATGCAGGACAGCCACCCAGTAATGCATTCCAGTAGTCCAGTCTGGAGGTCATGAATGCATGAACCAGCTTTTCAGCATCAGATACAGATAAAATGTTCCTAAGCTTGGCAAAAGTTAAATGAAAATGAAAATAAACATGATGCTGCATATATTGGTTGAGACAGTGCCATGGTGAATGTATCAGAATCACAGCTAAAGATGATCAAATCGATTATTAGACAATCAATGTTTTTTTGTCCAAGCAGTGTGTGAGCTTGAACATGTGTCAAATACAAAACTTTAACAATCAAGAAAATCTTAATATATGGCAGGAAAAAAAAAACAGAGTGAAAAGCAAGAGTGAAGGTGTCATTAGTAGTAATAAACCGGGGAAGATGTGTGTGTGTGTGTGTGTGTGTTACTGAACGCCCTCACCTCTCACCTCACCTCAGCTAAATCGCAATGCAGAATGACTTAAGATATCCATGTGCTGTGGGTCATTTTTTTATGTTTACAATCAGAAATGAAAAGCAGATTTACTCATCTGATGCCTAATAAAACCATATTTCATAAAGACATTGTTCCCACAATAACAAGTTGACAAGAGAAAACTTCATTTTGAACATTTTTGCACAGACTATATTTTAGGTTGAAGGGTCAGGCTGATAAGCTGTGTGCGCGCACATCCCCTGTGCAATATGAAACCGTGTCTCAGTCCACTGTGAATACGTGTTTCTTGTGCTTCCTTCTGAATGTTGTTTTCTGCTGCATTTCCCCTTTTCCTGCTTTATTTCTACATGCACGCGCTACGTGTCCTTTCCTCTTACAGCTTCAACAATGCATCCTTAAACCAGCATGTCGCAGGTGAGTGGCCAGTGGCAACGAAAACAGGGGCCATTATTTTCAGTCTCCATTTCATACACTTCACTGGTTGGGCTCAAGTGTTGAGCTTCCTTAGGAGCCAATTCCATCGACACGCTCAATTCAATTACTCTTTGTAGTGTCCGGTTGCTCTCTGTTAGCAGTCTTTTCTGGATGCCCCCAACAGCGACGTCTGCACACTAATCTGTCCCGAAAGTGTCATTTAGTGCATCACCAAATTCACAATGTTCAGCTAATTTCTTTAGCACTGCCACAAACATCATCACGGATTCTCCTTTCATCTGATTGCGTTGTTGAAATCAGAATCACTCTGCAATTACTAAGGCCTTTGGAGAGAAATGTTCTTCGAGAGTATTCACTATTTATTCCTTTGTTTTCTCTCCTGGCTCCTCTGGTTGTAGGAGGTTACGCAGTAGAGTAAATGTTTTTGGACCCATTACACTTACTCTGAATCGTTGTCTTTCCACCTCTTTTCATCAGGGTGTAAATTAGCCCCAGGCTCCGTCAGGCCTCGTCACTTCCGCATTCTCTTAACACGCACGGAGTAACTGAATCCTCATCACCACTTTGTTATGTATTTGGAGATATTTAGGGAGTGTGTGTGTTTGTGTGTGTGCAAATGTGACTGTGCTCTTTACTGTTTTTATCACTACTCTCTCTCTCCGGTACACTTCTCTAGGAACACAGTGCATTCTGGGAAATGTAGATAAATAACAACATTAACGGAATACACAACAGAGAGAGAAAGAGAGAGAAAGATATCATGCTCTCTGTTCCCTGTAGAGTACACACACTCACACACACACACTAACAGCAATGATGTGGCGACAGAGCTGCACTTACAAGCTGCACTTTATAACAGAGTGAAAACCTTAACAGTAAATTTCCTACAGAAAATTTCAGATCACTTAATCTAAGTTTTATAGTCAGTGGGTTATTGTCATGCGCCTGTGATAAATAGCCCCCCTTAACAACGATAAGAAATATCTCCCACTCTCTGTGTCAAACCATGGAAAGATGAGTGTAGGGAGAATTCAGCACTCCCATTAGAATAGGTCAGTGAGAATGTTGCCCCTGTGGTCATCTCTCCCAATCTCCAAGAAAACACGTTTGGAGTACAGCACTTCTGGCTCACAGTGGAAGGGTGATTTAATATGCAAGCAGTTACAATCTAAGAAGAAAAAAAAAAGCAATTTAAGGATATCTAAGCAAAAAAAAGGTTCTAATGGAAACAAAATACGAGTACAAGCATCAGTGTGCTCAAATCAAAGAACAAAATTAGTATGCACCAAAATATACAGGACTGAAACTTGCGTGTGCATTTGTCCACGGGGAAAATCTCCAGCCACACGTGTTCCCAGTAGTGAAAAGGATGTGTTGTGCAGTTGTTTCTCGACGGAGGAACATTATTTCCCCTCATATAGAAGTAATCGTGAATGGGGACCGAGTTTGAAAACTCACACCATTTCTACTACAGAAAAATAATATAGACACTTAATATTCATTAACTAAGCAGTTTAAGATATTCTTCAGAGTTGCGAGTAATAACATACTAGACAACTCACAGTACATTCAAACTGTCTCTGTGCGAGTTAATACACATACATGCTGACAGACTGTTGTTGCCATTACAGGTTGGGGTGTGGGATAGCTCTAGAGTTCCTCTCGGAACACCCCTGCGGAGCCTCTTAAGACTTGAGACTCTCTCTGTCTATATCAGGAAACATATTCAGTTTGGGACATTACTAGGACAACTCAAAACCTTGGCATGATTCATAACATTATGCATTACTGATTTTACTCCAATATATTTCTACTTTCTGCTACAATAATGGCCGTAGAACTTAATGAATTTTAAATTTATAGAAGTGAGAGAAACAGACAGCGTGTGAGAGCGAGATGCTCAGGAATTGTGTAGGCAAGAATCAGGGTTTTTTTAATTATTATTTGATGCAGGTAGCTGCAGGGATCGGAGAAGTGGGGTGGTGTCTAACAGCATTATATTGATCACTACTAATGACTGTGACACCACTGATACCACTAATACTACTAGCGTTACTAATACTACAAACACCACTATGACTTCTTACACCAGTGACATTTGCAATACCACCAACTACCAACACCTTTAATTCAATTGACACTGACAGTCTGACTGTCGAGAAAATGGCTTCAGGCAACCATTTAGAGAGAGAGAGAGAGAGAGAGAGAGAGAGAGAGAGAGTTGTGGTTAACTGATGTTGGGTCTGTTTTGGGCATAGTCAACTTTTCTTTATGTAAAAAATTGTAAAAAAAACTCACTTTGATGTTTTTTATTTTGTACACTTTCGGGAAGCCACATGTTGACACCTTGAACTGTGTATTTTGCCCCTGTTGCATTTCTATACCTCCAACCGCTGGTACAACCTGACAAACACCACTAATGCTACGAACACAACTACCATCGCCACTCCTGACAATGCTGGTACTACTAATACCACTGACACCATGAATACCACTAACCTGACTGACATCACTGACACTACTCCCACACCTGGCATTTTTTACACCATAGGTAACTAAGACTACCAACACCATTGACACCATTTCTAAAACCAATAAGAATAACAGTAATAACACCAGTGACACCACTGGCACCATCAACACCACGTAATATTTACACCACATACAACTAGCTAACAATTATATATGTTTTAATCAATCTGCCATTCTTCTACAACATACAAAAATACTATTTTATTGTATTGACGTTTCCCAGATCCTGTCCAGAATGTGGACAGCAAACAGAACCTTTCCATGGTGAAATCTGCTGGTATCATTCTGTAAAATAAACAGCTGAAAGTTAAACATACACAGATCTAACAATCACAAAGTTTGTCGTATTTTATTGATCTCACCTCTCTGTTACTGGCAGATAACTGATGATGAAGCGTTTTATCAAAATCCAGCTGAGTAAAGACAAAAACTGTCCTCTTTCCCAAACTCACTGAAAGACCACTAGAGGAACAAGACAGAATGAGACAGGCAAAAAGAAAGTGAGACAGAAAGAGACATTTCAGTATTGTGTGTACATATTTGTGTGTTATTACCCATGTGTGGTGATGTTTATTAGGGAATATAATGGGCATACTAAAATGACAACAGACCCAGGATCCAGGAAGAAAGACTGACAGGTAAAAACTGACACTCTGCTCAACTGGACAGTCCTGCAGGACATCCCATAATAACTGTCAGAAATGCCATACTAACCAAACATTACTGTACATATTGCATACATTACAACTGTCCTAAACACCATTATAATGTGGATTAAAGCTCTACTGAGTAGTGAAATTTCAGAGGTCACGTGTGTCAGAAATACACCTGAACAGGAGCCTACACACACACAAACACTACATAGTCCAATGTTTTTGGAAAGGAAACAGACTGGCTGGAGGACACACACACACACACACAGACCAGATCATTCCCTCCATCCACCCCGATGGCCACAGTGCTAACTGTACTGTATACCAACTGTATGCCAATGTTGGTATTGATCTGGTGTTTTTCCAGTTCTATCTCTGCCCTGTCTACATGGTTTGCTGATCTCTAAAATCCTGTCCACTGGCAGTGTATGGTACAAGAACTTACTTGCCCCTTTGGATAATATTTACTGGAATAAAGACTTTTCATATGAGTTCGTAATGCACTTGCATTGGTCTATGAGCCACATATATTACTTCATTTAAATCAGGTCTCTTTTCTTGGTCCAGAAGGTGTAGTCATGGACAAAAAAGGTGACAGCAGCAACCAGCTGGGCTGGAATAATTTCAGCAATTATTGGGAGGGCAAGGAATTTCAGCTTAATTGCAACCCCTCTGTCCAACCTTTTATTTTATTCTCAATATTCTCTAAAACCAAGCTTTAAAATTCCTAAGAACAGCATTTGCAAAAGCCCCAATCTTAAAGCATCCCTCCAAAAATGCATCATAGAGGTAGGTGCATCAATGAACAAATCCATATTAAGTACTAAAGAAAATTTGAAATTCCACAATTCCCCCATGGATTCCGTAAAGGCATTCCTAACACCCAGCTTAACCTTCTAAATATACAGTCGTGGCCAAAAGTTTTGAGAATGACACAAATATTAGTTTTGACAAAGTTTGTCACGAGCTATCGGAGGGTAAGCACAGAAGCCTTAGCAGTTAGCCCGTGTAACGTGGATGGAAGCAACGCGAGTAGGCAGGATAACCACGCAATTTGTCTAAGAACTCTCTTACACGAAGAGCTACGATCTACACAAATAAATCCGCGTTCTACCAACACACTCAATCAAAGAAGCAACCCAAATCGGTGAGTACTCACAGAATAGTCGGCAAAGCGTCAGACAAGGCATGGGCGAACTCAATGACTGAGCAATGTGAAGCGCTATCTTGTTTCCTTTTATGCTTCCTGAAATGCGACCGTATTACTTCCAGGTCCTAGTGCCGGTCGTGTCACGAGTGTGCATGACAAGTTTGCTGCTAAACTGCTTTTAGATCTTTGTTTCAGTTGTTTCTGTGATGTACTGAAATATAATTACAAGCACTTCATACGTTTCAAAGGCTTTTATCTACAATTACATGACATTTATGCAAAGAGTCAGTATTTGCAGTGTTGCCATTCTTTTTCAGGACCTCTGCAATTCGACTGGGCTGCTCATTCTAACCCAATCACTCACTCACTCATCATCTATACCGCTTAATCCTGTATTCAGGGTCACGGGGGGGTGCCTGGAGTCTATCCCAGGAGACTTAGGGCACATGGCAGGGTACATCCTGGACAGGGTGCCAATCCATCGCAGGGCACAGACACACACACATACACTCACTCATTCACACACTACGGGCAATTTTTGGGAACGCCAATTAGCCTAGCCTACATGTTAGCCTACATGTCTTTGGACTGTGGGAGGAAACCGGAGTACCTGGAGGAAACCCACCAAGCACGGGGAGAACATGCAAACTCCATGCACACAGAGACGGGAATCGAGCCTGGCCGGGGATCGAACCCGGACAGTGCAAGGCGACAGTGCTAACCACTACACCACCGTGCCGCCTCTCTAACCCAATCAGCCTGACATAATGATCTCCAGCCTTGTGCTTGTCAACATTCTCACCTGAGTTAACAAGACGATTACTGAAATGATCTCAGCAGCTCCTTTAATGACAGCAATGAAATGCAGTGGAAAGTTTTTTTTTTCAGTATTAAGTTAATTTTCATGGGAAAGAAGGACTATGCAATTCATCTGATCACTCTTCATAACATTCTTGTCACTCATCTGCGCTTGGATTCACCTCGTTCCGCTCCGAGTATATGCAAATTGCTATTATAAAAACCTAAGCAGCAACTTTTCCAATTTCCAATATTTATGTAATTCTCAAAACTTTTGGCCACGACTGTAGTATATAAAATCTTTTTTTGTTCATGTATTGAGTCTTCCTAGGTTGCCCTACTCCAGTCCCTCCACTGGCTTCCTGTAGCTGCTGAAGCAGATTTAAAATCCTGATGCTCAACTATAAAGCTAAAAACAGACTGGTAACCACGTACCTCAAAGCACTGGCATCTGGGTACTTGAGGAAGTCCTTAAATAGCATGTAAAGACCTACCCCTTCCTGAAATAATTAAAATAGCTCTTTCTCATGCATCCACACATATCCCCAACAGCAAAGTTATCTTTTTACCCCCCCCCACTGTGCTTCCTTATGCCTTCTGTGTTAACACCTTCTATATCCTGTACCCAGACGAGTTTACATCCAAATGGCTCTTGTCTGCTAGAACCCTTTAGTTTAATCAGGAGAATGTAAATGTGTTTCCTCTCTCCTGTCTGTCTCCGGGTCTCTCCATCACTGACATGTGAATGACTGGTTCTTTTGATGTTCAGGACGTAGCGCCGTTTAAATGTGCTCTCCTTGCTGAGAATAAACAGAGATCTTCAGACATCATGCCGACATGTGTGTGTGTGTGTGTGTGTTTGTCTCTCCCAGTCGATCGGGTCCGGACCGGTAAGTGTATCGAGGTGCAGCGGACACAACAAGTTAAACTCTTCTTCTCTTAGCTTAAAACTTAGCTCGGACACACACTACTTCTTCATTTAAACCTAACAGATAGTATTTTTATTTAGTAACCTAGTGAACTAGTCCAGGGTATATTTGCTACAGATGTTTTGATGAGACATCCTGGTATAGTAACCATCCATCATCTGTAAAAGCTCTGTACATTTACCTTCCAGACATCCACTGTGTCTGACGAGTGAGTAAATAAATCACTAATGCATGAGGAATAGTGAAAATCTCACTCAGTTAGTTTATTCATGAAGTGAGAACACATAAGATATTTTTGCTGACAAGCGTTTATAGGAAACTAATAAACAGTGAACAGTGATAAATGAACAACAGAGATACAAATACAAATATATGTTTTCCTTTAAAACTAAGAGGAACAGCGAGGGGAACCCTCCAAACTTAATATAGTGTGTTTAAAATCTAAATATGATTATAAGACAATATGTAGCAGCATTTTAGCTTTTATTCTGTGATATTTACATCTATATCTGATAAACAACATAAAACATGGCACCATGGCAAAGCGAGTTTTTCTCTAACCAGATATCTCGCTTCACCCCCATCAACACATCAATGTAGAATGTCGTGCTGTTTTGTGTGGTATAGTATAGTAGCACCAGCTATTGGCTTTCTCTTGAAGCTGTAGCTGGGTGGGCTGTTGTCTACTGTTATCGGCTACAGTCAGACCACATTTAACAAAGACGACATGGAATCAGCACAAAACTGATGCAACAATAGAAAAAAAAACATCAACCACGGCCATGTGTAAATGTCTTATTTGGCAATAGGACGATGGCAGTTAACAAGGCGAATATCGGCTCATACTGATGTACAGATGATTCATCAACGCATCCTTAATTTCTTTCTATATTACACGCTCAGGATAGTTTTTATTACACTAATAGTACTCTGACCTTGGCCCAGTGACCCAGTATCAGGATGGATTTATTTTTAGGAACTTCAAAGGCAAAAACAATAATTATAATAGTTTCTTTTCCCAGGTAATTTCAAACGGTTGTAGAAGTGATGTCCAGTGTCTCTGCAATTACTTTCATCTATTTCTCTCTTTTGTCAGCTACAGAATGATTTGCTTTTGCTCCGCTGACAGCTTTTAGTTCTTCACCCAGGGCTTAAACAATACAGACAATTGTTTTACATTACTGTTTAAACAAACGTACAGTACACACACACACACACACACACACACACACACACACACACACACACACACACACACACACACACACACACGCACTCATACACTATGAGCAATTTGGGAATGTCAGTTAGCCTAATTTAGCCAATTTAGCCCAGAAAACTGCCGCTCACTGTATCTTTTTCAGATCTTTTTTGTAAACCATAGAGATGGTTGTGTGTGAAAACACCTGTATATTTCAGAAATACTCAGACTAGCCTGTCTGGCACCAACAAACGTGCCATGCTCAAACTCACCACTTCCTTCTCCTTCCCCATAATGCTGCTCGGTTTGCTTCAGCAGGTTGTCTTGACCATGTCTCAATAATTAAATGTAGTGAAATGCTGCCATTTGATTGGCTGATTAGACATTTGCATTAACGAGCAGTTGAACAGGTGTACCTAATTAAGTGGCCAGTGAGAGTAAATATTATAAAAATAAAAACTACAATTCTGATATATCTCAAACCTAAATGTCTTCAGTGTGTAGCAAAAACAGTAGGATTCACTGTGCTGTTCCCAAACTTCTAGAGAACACTGTAGTTAAAGACGTACAATCATGACAAACAACCAGTAGCTCAATCAGTGAAGACATTTCCATCAGTGTTGTCTGCGCTCTCTTCCACTGACGCAGCAATGTGAGTCAAGAAGGGAATATTTTTTTCTCTTCAGGTGGAAGGATGTTCTCTCGTCTTTCTCTTTTTTTCATCACTGCAGAGCTCTTCAGTCCTGCTCTCACTCACCTCTCTGGACAACGCATGATGTCTACACTTAAAGACACGAAGAGAGCGACACCCAGAAAAAACAAAAAACAAGACAGAGAGAGAGAGAAATACAGTAAGGTGAAGACAGAGAGCGATGGAGAGCAAGCGCTGTGCTCCATATAGACTACACACAGTGCAACAACAGTGCTGGAGAGACAGAGCCACACTATTTAACCAAGTAAAAAATCTCATGTATATCTTATGTAAAAGGCTTATATATCACTATTTTTTTTTTTTGCTCTTTAGTTTTTTTGTACAGTTTTATTTTAGATTTCATTTGGTTGCTTTTTTAATATTGTAATGTCCACAGCAGTAATGACAATATAACTTAATGAAATGAAAATGAATTGCATTTGGGAGAAACATAAAAAAGACAACAACAAAAAAGAGACAGACAGACAGACAGACAGAGAGAGAGAGAGAGAGAGAGAGAGAGAGAGAGAGAGAGAGAGAGAGAGAGAGAGTTTTGATTAAAAGACAGATATTTACTCTTTACGGTTTTTGTTCTTTGATTTAAATTTAATCTGCTTTTGACTTAACAAATTAAGTAAACTGCAAATATTGGGTTCAAAAGGCTGATCTCATCCCTGCTAAGATAAAGAACACAGTTTATACTAGAATAAACTGATGTGTAATGCAGCGTGTTGCACTGAGTGGGAGCCATAGTATGGAATGGTGTGTGTGTGTGTGTGTGTGTGTGTGTGTGTGTGTGTGTGTGTGTGTGTGTGTGTGTGTGTGCGTGTGTGTGATCTTGAGGTCCATCATACTAACCCTCTTTACATTAAACCTGACATACATTTTACAGTTAAGCTCTGATTGCTCTCACCTTCAGCAGCAGTATGATGATGAAGAGCAGGAAGTCCTCCTCCTGTACCTGTCCCGATTATCATAGCTATATGCGGAGGAACAACCAGCTCTGCTTTTACTCTCATCTATAATCACACACACACACACACACACACACACACACACACACACACACACACACACACACACACACACACACACACACACACACATATAAAGTCTATGAACAATTATATAATGCGTGTTCAGATCCATGACACTATCATTAATGGAGCACAGCAGTTTAATGTGTTTTACATTTACACACTTACACCACTGACAGATAACAACACTGAAATCACCAACACCACTGAAGCCAAACAAAAATGTTACTGCTAACACCACTGACATAACCAACAGCTCTGAAACTAACGTTGATACTGATACTAGTATTACTAATGGCACCGACACCACCGACACTTCCACCATTAGTATTACTAACACTCCTTAATCTGATTAACAGCTGACACCAGTATAACAAGAACAATCCTAACACCAGTCATACCACTAACACTACCAACATTTCTGATATCACGAACACGATCAACACAAACACCACCACTAATAGAAGTAACCGTACCAACACTATTAACATACATGACATCATTTATACAAATACAAGCTCCAACACCACTGACACTCGCTGATTTCACTGAAATAAACAACACAACACATACCATGTATACTACTGACGTCACTGATCGCACAAATACTACCAATACCACAGATGCCGTGAATGCTATGACACTAAAGATACAGTAGGTAGACGAGGGGAATGTCTATTACCGCCGCGCTCACCGCCGAGGCCAAACCACAGCGGCCAAAATAAATCAGTCACAGTTCAAAGTAATTCGTGAAACAACCACCAGGTGGCGCAAAGTGCCATTTTCATTCACCACAGTTTTACAATATAAATAGAGCTTAAGTCATAAACAAGTCATAATATGTTGTACTGAAAAAATACTACAGTGATGGTAATTTCCACATCTGTGTATTTAATACAACAAACATAAAAAATCTGTAACAGAGCTACTGATATTTACTGTACGATAATGAGTCAAAATAACAATAAAAAACATTGGTTAAATGTTTAGACGGACGATCAGGTTCACTAGCTGACAATTTCATTTGTACAAAGGATGAACTGTTATATAGTCTATCTCTGTTTCTGTTTATTGTTATTAAAAAATACATTCAAATACATCAAACTTTAAATAGTGAAATAACTGGAAAACTAGACTTGATTAAAATTACTCAGAAAATACACTCTAAAAAATGCTGTGTTGTTTCTGTAAACACATTGTTGGGTTGCTCATGTTGGGTCAAATGAGATGTAATGAGTCGTTTACAAATGAACACCTGGTTCGGTTATTTTGACCAAACAACTGGTTTATTCTTTATTATCTGGTTTCTCCAAACGGCAGCCTGCAAAGTGTTCGAAATATTACTGGTCTTGTGTTACAGGTGTAGTTTTAAGTTTCAGGAAGAGACTGGACAAGCTGAAGAAGGGTTAGGCTGAAGAAAAGGGTTACAAGCTGAAGAAGGCGGACTCAGGTCTGGGGAATCCCCTGGACACTGTACAGGAGGTGGGGAAACGAGCAGGGTAGCTGAGCTATCATCACTGCTGGAGAATATCTCCATATCTCCATATCTCACATTACTGTTATTACTCTTATATAATGTTACAATATCTTTCTTTTTTTTTTTTTTTTTTTTTTACAATAATTACTATATCTCAAATATAACATTACTATCTTACAATACAGTTATAATATCTTAGATTTGGATGTAATAGCAACTGTGCAATGACACCATTTAAAACTGCAATATTATCCTAGTACAATTCACTGCAACAGAACTGTGCAATAACATTTTAGACTGTGCAATATTATCATAGTGCAACTCAATGCAATACATCTTATATCTGAGCAGGTGGCCAACAGTTGCAACTTGGTGGTGCTGGGGTTTGAACCTGGGACCTTCCAAGCAGCAGTCCAACACCTTAACCACAGAGCTACACCTGCCCACACATCACGCTCCTTAAAATACTGACACTACTCACTCAGGGGGGCAGAGGCTCAGTAGTTAATATGTTGGCCTACTGATCAGAAAGTCACAGGTTCAAACCCCAACACCACCTAGTTGCAACTGGTGGACCCTTGAACAACCCCCTCAAAAATATAATATAAAAAGATACATTTAAGTCACTCCTAATAAAAGTGTCTTCCAAATTCTGTGAATGTAACTCTACCAGCACTATTGACATCACACACATGAATCACACTTCTGATATGACTAAAGCTACTGACTGTAAACACTGATGACACCACCGGTCCTGAGATACCCTGCCTGCCCAAAACACGTCATATTATGCAGCCCTGCCCTTTACATTCCCTCTAATGGAGAAGTTGCGATGCTCGTCATTTTCAATTTCCTTCGTGATTGAGGAGCAAAAAATGAGGGTGTGTTCCCATCATGGCCACTGCCCAGCCCTAACCTCCTGTAAACATGTGAGCACAGTAATTCACCACTGACCGCTAACCCCACTGACCATTTACACCACTGACTGGACAGTTATATATTGGTCTATTCTATCATTTTCTTCCTTGTTCCAGTAAACTGTGAACACAAACACAATAAACTGTAACAGGAAACAGAACTTACAGTAGCACGGTGAAATCTGCTGGTATCATTCTGTAAAATCAAATAACAGGGAATTACAAATAAGCACAAATACACTAATCTATGATAAACACATACACTGCTGTGTGTGTGTTTCTCTCCTCACCTCGCTGTCACTAGATAACTGATGATAAAACGCTTTATTAAAATCCAGCTGAGCAAAGACAGTAAAATCTTCCTCCTTCTTAAACCCACTGAAGGACCATTTCTGCAGAGGAACAGAAGAAAGTGGGTCAGGCATAGAAAGTCCAGTGTGTGTGTGTGTGTGTGTGTGTGTGTGTGTGTGTGTGTGTGTGTGTGTGTGTGTGTGTGTGTGCGTGTGTGTGTTACCTCTGAATATTGTTGTTTATTAGGGAAGGTGATGGTTGCACTCAGATTAAAAAGGACAACAGACTCGGGTTCCAGTGAAAAAGGCTGACAGGTGAAATTCACAAACTGCTCAGTCAAAGTGTCCTGCAGTGACAACACGGTGTCAGTAACCAAACATTACATCATTACAACAACTGTTAATTCCTATGTGAAGTCCTGTAATACATCATGTAACGTCTTTATACAGCACAGTCATAAACCTTCTCAGATGAAGCTCAGAGAAATCGAGTCATTAACAGTCAGGTTTTACACATGATTTAGAAACACACAGCTGTGCAGAGGGTCAAGAAGTGTTCGAGTCAATACAGGACTTTTGTAAGTGTAGAATAACAGAACACAGATCTGAGAGTAAACACTCCCTTGATGTCTCTATATAATCCCCTGATACACTAATGCACTTATCCCAGTGTCTCACTAGGGCTTGGACACCATCAAGGGAGAAAGTTCTTTCGGGTCAGGACTGTACGGAGGATGTAGCAATAACTCAATTCAATTCAATTTTATTTGTATAGCGTTTTTTATCAATTGTCATCGTCGCAAAGCAGCTTTACACAATCAAAAGAAACTCTCGGCCGAGTTCCTGTAATGTGCATGTGGTGTTAGTTAATGATTGTGAGTACAGTTCCCACAGACAGATGCATCTATTTGCAAGGGTCAGGCATTTCATTCACTGAATGTTCACAGAAACTGCAGTGGGCGCCAGGCCACCTCGCCAGGATTAACGTTCACGGGAGTAGTTCCTCCTTTATAATGTTTGCACTATTCAAATGTTAAGAGTCTCATCACCTTTTGTGCTTACAGACTTCTGTAAATGTCAATCACTTTCGCCTTCATTCAACGCCCCGTGTACATTTGTCAGATTAGAGTTGATTCTTTCTAACAACAAAGACGATTCTTATGAGCAGCTCTGCAAATCACATGGCTCTGTTTATCCTGTACTTACACATGACACCTGTTTTACGTTTTGTGTCTTTGCACCCATATAAAAGTTGTCACTATAACGTGTGTGTGTGTGTGTGTGTGTGTGTGTGTGTGAGTTTACAGAATTTCAGTAAGGGCTCTCAGGAGTTGAGTTCCATGAAGAACAACAATAAAATAAACAGGAAGTAAACAAACCATAACTTACATCATGTTTCTGAGATGATATGATGCTACAGTTTGTAATATTCTGTAAGGATAAAAAAGTTCATTAGTGTAGTCTGTAAATTATGATTAAACACACAGATGAGGTTATTTTTATGAGGACTAGTTTAACAATATCCCATCTGCTGTAACTGCAGTAAATGTGTGAGGTGCTGCTGATGCATCAGAGGTTGAGTCGTGGAGATGGAGAGGATAATTGAATTAAACTGGAATAAACATCTGTGCAGGATTAATGCTGTTCCTATTGATATATTGTTCATTGTTCGACTGCAGCAGCATGTCAGTGCTTCAGTCAGCCCACTTCAATTGAGGCCTAAAATCACACTTACAAAGATGACCCTCAGGATAAACTTTGTCTCAGGATGAAGCCTCATTTTACTGTTAGGTTTTGTCTCAGTAGCAGTGAAATGGCTCGAGCCTCATTGGGCTTTCAACTTCTTCCTTTGCTACTGGGAGAACCCAAGCAGCCCATGCAGCAGCTCCTAGTATAAAATCACCAGGAGCATCTGGATTTGAAGATGACCATCATCCAGTATGACAGGTCAATGCAGGAACAGCGGCATTTAGATTAGATTCAACTTTATTGTCACTGCACATGTAGGTACAAGTCAACAAAATACAGTTAGCATCTAACCAGAAGTGCATTTCAGAGGCAGAATAGTTTGCATGTATAAATAGTATACAGAAAGTATATAGAGAGGTAGATTAGTTACAATGGGTGCAAATGAGCAAAATGATTACAGGTGGTACAGTAAGAAAGTATTGTATATCATGCTAAAGAAGTTTGCATATGTAAACATTATACAGTGAGGAGGTAATGAGTGCAAATTCACGTGTCCAACAGGTTTGCTCTCCTCAGTGATGCACCCGCTGAGAAACCTGAAAGAGCTCTGGTTATAGGAGACTCTATACTGAGACATGTGAAATTAGCTCGGCCTTTAGGGGCGCCAGCGGCAGTGGTCAGGTGTATCCCGGGAGCCAGAGCACCGGACATAGCAGGTAATCTTAGGGCTCTAGGACAATTTATAATATTTACAATTAATAACCTGACTATCGTACAAATACACAGATAAAAAATTTAATGCATTTGAAGTTCTCTATAGTAACATAACAAGTGCAGCTACAAATATTAAGTCTGCTCAGTCGATCCCACTTACAGACCCCCAGGGCCGTAATCTGAATTGATGTCTCAATGTGAATTTGCAGATTTCCTTGTTGTTTCTGTAGACAAAGCGTTAATTGCTGGAGACTTTAATATTCATTTTGAGAATCCAGAAGACCCTCTGAGAACAGCATTCTTGTCCATACTGGACTCAGTAGGAGTAAATCAGTGTGTAGTAGGACCCACTCATAAAGCAGGTCACACTTTAGATTTAATATTATCCTTCGGATTAAGTATAGGAAATATAACCACAATTCCACAGTCTGAAGTTATCTCAGATCACTACCTTGTCTCAATTAAAGCGTGTTATAGTAATAATGTATGCAGCACAGCACCGCGCTTCCACCTTAAACGTACATTTACATCAAATACCGCACAGAGCTTTATCAATAATCTTCCAGAATTATCAACTTTGATTGGATCGCCATCTGACTTCACAGAACTCAAACAGGCGAATGAATATCTAGAGTCAGCACTTCGTTACAGCTTAGATAATGTAGCTCCAGTTAAAAGGAAAATGATTAGAGATAAGAAACTCGCTCCTTGGTATAACGACCACACACACAGTTTAAAACTAAATTTTGAATGTAAATGGCGGCAAACTAAATTGTTAGTATTTCAAACAGCTTGGAAGGAGAGCATCCTGAACTATAAAAAAGCTCTCAGTGATGCTAGATCAACGTATCTCTCCACTCTTATAGAAAATAACAAAAACAACCCGAGATTTTTATTTAATACCGTAGCTAACTTAACTAAAAACAAGACCACTGCAGAAATCTCCACAACAACATCATGCAGTAGTGAGGATTTCATGAACTTTTTCAATAACAAAATCATAAATATTAGGCAAAAAAATTCAGGCTTTGAAACCAGACAATTTAAATAATTCAGATGATCTAACCACATCACATCAGAACTTAGAACACTTTACTCCCCTTGAAGCGAGGGAACTAATTTCACTCATCTCTTCTTCAAAATCGTCAACCTGTATATTAGATCCTATACCGACACATTTTCTCAAACAGACCAGCAATAACAGAACCCCTGTTGAAAGTAATTAACTGTTCACTCAGTAGTGGGTATGTCCCCAAATCCTTTAAATTAGCCGTTATTAAACCGCTAATCAAGAAACCTGACCTTGACCCCTGTCTGCTTTCTAATTACAGGCCGATATCAAACCTTCCCTTTATCTCCAAGATTCTGGAAAAGGTAGTATCACAGCAGCTATGTTCACATCTACACAGAAATAGCATAAATGAACTGTATCAGTCAGGATTTAGGCCTCATCACAGCACAGAGACAGCACTTGTTAAAGTAGTAAACGACCTCCTATGGGCCTCTGATCAGGGTTGCGTCACTATACTTGTGTTACTGGACCTCAGTGCAGCTTTTGACACCATTGATCATAGTATTCTCCTTCACAGATTAGAAAATGTAGTAGGAATTAAGGGAACTGCCCTCTTGTGGCTTAGATCCTATTTGACTGATCCTTATCAGTTTGTAGATTTAGATGGTGACCATTCCTCATGTTCTCAAGTGGAGTTTGGTGTTCCACAGGGCTCAGTTCTAGGCCCACTGCTTTTTTCCCTTTACATGCTTCCTCTGGGCAACATAATTCGTAAACATGGTATTAGTTTTCATTGTTATGCTGATGACACACAATTATATGTCTCAGCAAAATCAGATGAGAAAAACCAGTTTGCTAAAATTGAGCAGTTTGTGCAGGACATAAGAGATTGGATGTTAATTTTCTTCTGCTTAATCCTGATAAAACAGAAGTTCTAGTCATAGGACCACAAGTAGCTAGAAGTAAGCTTTCTGATCACACTGTAACTTTAGATGGCCTTTCTGTTCCATCAAATGCAACAGTAAAAGACCTTGGTGTGATTATAGATTCCAGCCTTTTATTTGAAGCACATGTAGATAATATTACCAGGATAGCTTTCTTTCACCTCAGAAATATTGCCAAGTTAAGGAATATATTGTCACTAAATGATGCAGAAAAACTAGTTCATGCCTTTATCACCTCTAGGTTAGACTATTGTAACGCCTTACTGTCTGGTTGTTCAACTAGGTGTATAAACAAGCTTCAGTTAGTACAGAATGCAGCAGCGAGAGTCCTCACTAAAACCAGAAGATACGAGCACATCACCCCTATCTTATCTACACTGCATTGGCTCCCTGTGAAATTTCACATCGATTTTAAGATACTACTTTTGACGTATAAAGCATTAAATGGTTGTAATGACGCGGGTCACGCGAGGGGCAGAGCCGTGCTTAAACTGTTCAGAACGGGCAGATCCGCAAGTTGTTACCACGCGGAGTTCTGAACAGGCAAAAGCACGGCCATTTATACACACGGTTGCTAGGCAATGCCGCCATCAGGCAATCAGCCTGAACGAGCCGCACCTGAGGGCGTGTTTATTTAAGGGTCCTGATACCGGCGCACTTCGTGCGATCATTTAGGTAGCACCGGTGAAGGTATCAGGGCCAAAGAAAAGAAAGAAAGAAAGAAAGAAAGAAAGAAAGAAAGAAAGAAAATAAAATAAAATAAAAGACAGACAGACAGCTGTTTAAGGACAGAGGCAAAGCCCCAGCCTCTGTCAGTTTAAGACGCCGGCGAGAGAGTGCGAGAGAGAAAGAGAGAGAGAGCGGCACGCAGCAGTTCAGCGTGCACGCTCAGTATAGTTTTTTAGTGCACGAAGCACAAACTCTCTCTCTCTCTCCTAAAAGTCCTCGGTAAGGGTGAACGCCGCGAGAGGACAAGTTTTGTTTTATTTTCCAGAGCCGCGTCCGTTCTCGCGAAGACGGCGGAGCTCTGTTTATTTTGTGTTTATAGTTTTCATTGGTTTACTTTTAAGTTCCTTAATTAATAATCCCACGCTATCTCCAAACGGGAAGGTCTTCCCGTGTATCTCACAAGCACTATCACTAACTCCTATTTCATTGACCCACTCTAACGCCCAGCATAAGGGCTCTTATAATTAAAAACATCGCGTGGTGCAGCTCTCCATACCGCACCACGTAACAGAATGATCGCACCACCAGAAGAGCCCGCAGGCTTGGAGCGGGTGCAGGAAATAGTTGAGGGTCAAGCGAGAGTGCTTGATAAACACGGGGAAGCCTTAACCGCATTAATTTCGGAGATGCGTGGGATTAATAAGCGCCTCGAGCAAGTTTTTGGGCAGCTCGAGACGCGCGCCACTTCCGGGTTTCCATCTGACCGCGAGTCGATTCCGGAGTCGACTCGCGCCCCCGGATCAGTGACTCAACTACCCCATCTGGTGGCCGAAACTCGACTACCACCTCCACCGCCGTATGAGGGAGAGCCAGAGAGGTGCAATGCCTTTATACTGCAGTGCTCACTGATATTCGAGCTGCAGCCTTCGCAGTTTCCAACTGAAAGGGCGAAGGTTGCATTTATGGTGTCTCTGCTCACAGGCAGAGCGCTAGAGTGGGCAACTGCAGTGTGGCAGCACCACCTCTCTGAGCATGCCACCCTAAGTGCGTTCGTTGACGCACTTAGGGCTACTTTCCATCATCCGCATGCGGCGAGCAGTGTAGTGTCGCCCCTCCTTTCTATTCATCAAGAGAGGCGATCAGTAGCTGACTACACGGTCGAGTTTCGTACCCGGGCTGCCAGTTCGGGGTGGAATGACGCAGCCCTTATGGCTGCGTATACACACGGGCTCTCAGAGTGGCTAAAGGATGAGCTAGCCTTACGTGATCCTCCACAGGATTTGGAGGAGTTTTATAGGCTAGCCATCCGGATGGATAACCGCCTCCGTGAGCGTCAGGTCGGACGTTCCGGCAGCTCCAGGCGGGGAACATCTCCTCCACCCCAAAAAAAGCCGCTCCACACGCCTAGCCAGTGGCTCCCCCAGCTATAGGCGCGAAGTCTCACCTCTGCCCATGGAGACAGAGTCTGAGGCTTCAGATCCCGCCCCTGATTTTGAGCCTGAAGATCTAGAGCTGGAAAACATGGGAGAGCCCATGCAGATAGGCATCGCCATGGTTGCCCCTCAGCGTAGCAGCCCACGGGGCTCCCAGAGGGCAAGCGATGCCTGTGGCGAAGTACGCCACAGACGGGGTCACCCCAAGAGGGGTGGGTCAGGTGTGACCCAAAAGTCAGGACCCCGTCATGCAGGGCTCTTCCTTCCAGCCACGCTCTCAGGGCGCGGGATCCGGAGAGCCCGAACGGAGGCGTTCATTGATACGGGGGCCATGGGAAATTTTATTGACGGGAAGTTAGCTGCAGCACTGGGTATTCCAGTTAGCCCGCTCCCTTCCGCCATCCCGTTGGTCTCCCTGGCCGGCCAGCCAATTAAGTCAGGGTGTGTGACACACAGGACGGTCCCAGTGCTACTACGGCTCGGACGTCATTCTGAGCAGATCTCATTTCTGGTAACCCGGGTGCCAGAACAGAGAGTAGTGCTGGGGTTTCCCTGGTTACATCGTCACAACCCTCGCATAGACTGGCCGACCCGTTCCATCTCGAACTGGGGATGTCAGTGCGCCCTAAGCTGCCTTAAAGGTGGCCAACCCCCAGTTCCAGCGCCTCATGCCCCAGTACCCCTTTCTACTGCCCCTCAGGGCTACTGGGATGTTAAACCCCGTCGTAGGCCCATACCAACCCGTGCTACACCACGCACCTTATTCTCCCCCATACACCCACCCGGGGCGACCGAGCGGCGGACCGCCAGGCTTAGTGTTAAGAGCCTGGGTGATCGAGTGCTCCGCGCTCGGCGTACACAGGACCCTGAACCTACTAAAGAGCTTCGTAGGGTCCAGGTTGACTCTCGGACGTCGGGAGCCGTCCGTAGAGGGGGGGGGGGGGGGGTACTGTAATGACGCGGGTCGCGCGAGGGGCAGAGCCGTGCTTAAACTGTTCAGAACGGGCAGATCCGCAAGTTGTTACCACGCGGAGTTCTGAACAGACAAAAGCACGGCCATTTATACACACGGTTGCTAGGCAACGCCGCCATCAGGCAATCAGCCTGAACGAGCCGCACCTGAGGGCGTGTTTATTTAAGGGTCCTGATACCGGCGCACTTCGTGCAATCATTTAGGTAGCACCGGTGAAGGTATCAGGGCCAAAGAAAAGAAAGAAAGAAAGAAATAAAATAAAATAAAATAAAAGACAGACAGACAGCTGTTTAAGGACAGAGGCAAAGCCCCAGCCTCTGTCAGTTTAAGACGCCGGCGAGAGAGTGCGAGAGAGAGAGAGAGAGAGAGCGGCACGCAGCAGTTCAGCGTGCACGCTCAGTATAGTTTTTTAGTGCACGAGGCACAAACTCTCTCTCTCTCTCCTAAAAGTCCTCGGTAAGGGTGAACGCCCCGAGAGGACAAGTTTTGTTTTATTTTCCAGAGCCGCGTCCGTTCTCACGAAGACGGCGGAGCTCTGTTTATTTTGTGTTTATAGTTTTCATTGGTTTACTTTTAAGTTCCTTAATTAATAATCCCACGCTATCTCCAAACGGGAAGGTCTTCCCGTGTATCTCACAAGCACTCTCACTAATTCCTATTTCATTGACCCACTCTAACGCCCAGCATAAGGGCTCTTATAATTAAAAACATCGCGTGGTGCGGCTCTCCATACCGCACCACGTAACAATGGTCTCGCGCCATAGTATCTGAGTGAACTGCTAGTGTCTTACGATCCTCCATGCCTACTTCCATCAAAGGATGCAGGCTGTTTGTCAGTAAAACTACAGCAGGGGGCAGAGTTTTTTCTTACAAAGCGCCAAAGTTATGGAATAGTCTTCCTATTAATGTTCGGGACTCAGACACAGTCTCAGTGTTTAAGTCTAGGCTAAAAACCTATTTATTTAGCGCAGCAGGTTTGTAAATAGATTAACCTTAGGTAAAGGAGCAGATCTGGGGGACTCATGGACGTAGAGTATTCTGGTGAACTGGTATGTTTAGATGCTGTCTTCCCCACTCTCATTGATCACTCAGGTTTGCTGATGGTGAGGTGATTGGTTGCTTTACATCTCAGTGCCCCCCCATGTCTGTGTTTCCTTCTGGCTCCTCCCTTTTAGTTATGCTGTTATAGTTAGTCCTGCCGGAGTCCCTGCTTGCACTTTGCACTAAATATACATACATCCCTGTCTCTCTGTCGAGCTATACATGTCGCTCCTGAGCTGCCAGCATTCCAGACCCCTCTGCCCTCTGGACCTGTCTAACTCGTCCTGGAGTCCTGCTTCTGGTTCGAGATCTTGTCGCATGGATGCCCGTGTGGTCTGCCTGGGATGGTTCCACTTTTCCACGAAGACTGTCCTGTCGCTCGATAGTTCAGGACTGGAATTCCTACAGTCTACTTGAGCCTCCAGGAACAAACTGGACTCCATTTAATTTAAACGCATCTCCTGCTATACTGAACTTCCAGTCTTACACAGTATTATGCTGATCAATCCCTGCCATCCGTTTTCCCCCAAATGAGGATGGGTTCCCTATTGAGTCTGGTTCCTCTCAAGGTTTCATCCTATTACCGTCTCAGGGAGTTTTTCCTTGCCACCGTCGCCCTCGGCTTGCTAATCAGGGACAATCTTTTCAATCAGTTTGATTCACACAAATTTGTTAAAAGTGCTATACAAATAAAATTGAATTGAATCGAAAAAATGAGCAAATGAATTATAGTGCAATAGGAAGATATTATATACAGAGGAAGAGTTATGTACAGAGTGCAATGATTTTGATGTAGCCAGTGAAGATATTGCATACTTATAATCAATAGGTTGCATATGTATGGTGTATGCATATGTACCTGTAAACAAGGGTTATATACAAAAGGGTTATATACACTTAGTGCAATGAAGAAGGAAATATGGCAAGATAAGAAACATGTGCATATGAATATACAGTATATACAGAGAAGGGTTATGTACAATGAGTGCAATGGTTGTGGATGAGGAAACATATTATATGTTATGATATTACAGTAGAGAGGGTTATATACATTTGTGCAACTTGTTATTGAAAGTGGAATGAGGTACAAACTCCTGAGTGTTTAGTTTATGTCCAGTGGTGAGCAGTTAGGTAGTGCATGGTAAGGTAATGTATCGAGTCAATGTGTATGTGCTTTGGTGGAGGCAGAGTTCAGCAATGAAACAGCTGTGGGGAAAAAGCTGTTCCTGAACCTGCTTGTCTTTGTCCAGAGGCTTCTGTAGCGCTTCCCAGAAGGCAGGAGGGCAAAGAGCCTATGAGCAGGGTGAGAGGAGTCCATTGTGGTATTGTGCGCTCTGCTGAGACACCGTTACTTGTAGATGTCCTCAATCTTTGGTAGTGAAGCTCCTACAATGCGTTGGGCAGTTTTCACCACCCTCTGCAGTGCTTTCCAGTCTGACATAGTGCAGTTCCCATACCAGACTGTGATACAGCTGGTCAGAATGCTCTCGATAGTACAGCGATACAATTTCACCAGGATGTCTGAAGAGAGGTAGTTCTTCTTCAGAGCCCTCAGGAAGAAGAGGCGCTGGTGAGCCTTCTTGACCAGACTGGAGCTATTGGTGGTGCAGGAGAGATCCTCAGAGATGTGGATGGCTAGGAACTTGAAACTGGTGACATGGTCTTCCGCCTCTCCATTGATGTGAATGGGTGCGTGTATGTCACCGTTCTCCTTCCTGAAGTCAACTATGAGCTCCTTGGTCTTCTTGGTGTTTAGCAGCAGGTTGTTATCAGCACACAACGCAGCTAGGTGGTCCACCTAGGTGACTCATCGTTGTCTGTGATGAGTCCAATCACCGTGGTGTCACCTGCAAACTTGTTTTGGATTCATGTATAGGCTTGCAGTCGCTGGTGAAGATAGAGTAGAGAAAGGGACTCAGAACACAGCCTTGTGGTACTCTGGTGCCAAGAATGAGGGTGGAAGACCAGTGGTGATTTACCCGGACATGCTGGGGCCTGCTGGTCACAAAGTCCAGAAGCCAGTTGCATAGTGATGCATTAATGCCCAGGTCTCCAAATTTAGTGACTAACTTGGAGGGAATGACAGTGTTAAATGCTGAACTAAAATCGAGGAAGAGCAATCTGGCGTATGTGTCTTTATTGTCCATGTGAGAGAGGAGTGAGTGCAGCGCTGTGGAAACTGCGTCCCCCATACTCCTGTTCTGACAGTAAGCAAATTGGTGGCAGGAAGACAGGTTTTGAGGTGTGCTAGGACCAGCCGCTCAAAGCACTTGGTGATGATGGGGGTGAGCGCTATTGGGTGGTAGTCATTAATGCACGTTGCAGTCAAGCTTTTGGGTACTGGCACAATGGAGGTAGTCTTAAGGCAGTTAGGTATGATAGCTTGGGCTAGAGAAAGGTTAAATAAGTTCATTAGGACCCCTGCCAGTTCTCCAGCACATGCTCTGAGGACACGTCCGGGGATACCATCAGGCCCTGCAGCTTTCTGTGGATTGATCCGGCTCAGAACTGTGCTGACATCATTGATGAAGAGTGTGAGTGGTTAGTAGCCTGCAGGGAGCTCGAATTTGTTTGCTGGCTCCAGATGATTCCTTCCAAAGCAAGCGTAGAAGTTGTTTAGCTCGTTGAGTAAGGAGATATCAGTGGACGGAGGTGAGGAGTTGATGGGCCTGTAGTTGCTGATTGTCTGATCCCAAATCCCAAAGGAATGCCCACAGGACAAAAGGTTTGTTTTTTCCTAAGAACGAGCTTGAATTATCACGTGGACCCATACATCAGCAGGACACTCTGGCACTCCAAAAACATATAATTTGCTTCAGAGCAATTACTGGTGGCCAAGCTTAAAGAAGGACATGAACATCTTCATTGTCTCTTTCTCTACATGTGCACAAGCTAAAGTACTACGAGCCCTCCCCACGGGGGAAGAATTTTGCCACTTCCTACACCTCAAAGACCCTGCTCTCACATTAGACTTTATCACTGACCTGCCAGAATCACAGTGAAACAACACAATCATGGTTATCACAGACAGATTCTCCAAGTCACTATGCCTGACCCCACTACCCAACCTTCCCACATCCTTTAAGATGTCAGAGCTCATATTTCAAAACGTCTTCAGATTCTTCAGCATACCAGAATATATTGTAAGCAGTAAGTGAACAGTAATTCATGTTAAAAGTATGAATGATTTCATGGAGAAAATGGGTGTCACGGTAAACCCAACATCAGGAGTGAATGGCCTAACAGCTGCAGCAAATGGCCAGGTGGAATGAGCCAATCAGGAAATCAATCTTCTATTAAGGAGGTATTACCATGGACTAAGTATGCACAGAACTCACTCAAGCACAGGACTGACTCAATTTTGATGAGTAGTTGGACATCAATCTCTGCTATTTCCATTGAACACCAGCATCACATATTCACCGGCTGTAGACGAGTGGTTTCAGAAAGCTGCGAAAAAGCACATTGACAGCTCGAAAGAGTGTCAGCTCTCAGGGGAAAACATCAGATATGAACCAGAAGATCGAGTTTTGCTAGCAACAAAGAACCTGCACATTTCGGTTTTCTCGTCATTGTCGCCTCGCTCCCTCCTTCCATATTTCACAGCTGAAACCAGTAAGAGGGGGAGCCTTGGACAAAACATGTTACTTCAATAACCCTCATGATCCTCTGCGGATTAACAGAAGGCCAGCATATTTAATCAGGGCCATCTCAAAATCTCGGCGTAGACAAGGAAAAATACTGTACCTTGAAGACTGGGAAGGACATGGACCAGTGGAGAGATGCTGGGCAACAGCAGAATAATTCTAGATTCTCTAATGACAAAGGAATTTCACACGAACCACCCTAACCAGTGACAACCATTTAGTAGAGGGAGAACTAAAGGAAAGGTCTCTCCCGGAGGGAGCTACTTGAAGGGAACTCTGCAAGGCCACTGGTAGCAAAGATAAAAAACAAACCGGCAATGTGTATAAACACAACCGGGAACACAACTCCCAGCATACACGCTCTGGCTCACCTGAATACTAATCACACACCAAACACATCACACATTAATGATGCTCCTATCATTACCTACATCCAGCTTTATTATTATTCACAACAGGTAATAAATATAAGGTAAATGGTAGGGTCTCTCCTATACACCACTCCAGTTTCATATAACATGACCAAAGGTGGTTTCTATCTGAACTGCCTGTAATAGTAAAAGTGGTAATGGCGTTCCCAGAAAAGGAACACAGGTTGCCTCGTTGGCAGGTTTTACATTTTTTTAGTTGAAGGACGACTGGTCCTTTTATTTTGGTTCTCATTTTAACACTGGACTTTTACAGTATATTCATACACAGTCTGTTATGTGGTGTGGTATTATAGATCATTATAATTTGAATAATCATTAAAAATGAAAAATATCTTGATGTATACCGGTGAGGCGGTGCTATCAACCAGGTGGAAGTTCTCTTCATCAGTGTGATACGGTATCCTGAAGCTTATTGTCACAGGCAGACCCTTCAGTCCCAGATTACTCACCTGCGCACACACACACACACACACACACACACACACACACACACACACGCACACAAAGAGCCATATAAAGACTATAGATACAGCTAAGTGTTCTGTAGTCAGAGAACACTGCAATGGGTTTTCAGACTGCTGTGGGGTTGGTGCAGCACAGAATCAGAATATTAGTTATGTGTTGTGTAGAACCAGACTGAGAGTGTTGATGGTTAGTGGAACAGAGCATGATAAACATGAGGGGCGTGTCTTCTGCCTAATTATGATATTTGAACCTTTATTACATGTATATTTAGGTAAGAGTGCTACCAAAAGGAGTAAAAAAACTGTTGTGTGTGTAAATGTGTGTAAACTAAACTCACCTTAAACACAATATGGATAGGTTTGGGGTCTTTATCTCCAAGAGAGAAATTCAGATACGTTACAGAAAGCTCAGGAGCACTGAGAGAGAGAGAGAGAGAGAGAGAGAGAGAGAGATTATAACAGACTGTGTTGTTGTTGTTGGTGATAGTGGTGGTGGTGGTGTGTGTGTGTGTGTGTGTGTGTGTGTGTGTGTGTGTGTGTGTGTGTGTGTGTGTGTAATTACTCACGAGCTGACGGCCACGTCTACACTGAACTGAACAGGCAGAGTCTTCATCACTGTGGTGCTACTTGTATTTCTATTGTTATCACTGTGAACACACAAACAGCAGCTCAATACACTCTCACTATATATATATGTGTGTGTGTGTGTGTGTGTGTGTGTGTGTGTTTACCTGTTGGCCACAAGTGTCATCTTCATGACGTCAGTCCAGTTGTATTCACGAGAGATGCGAAACACACCCTCAAACACAGCCTACAACACACACATTATAATGCTTTGAAGTAAACTGTGGGTTTTCCTTATGCCCCCCCCCCCCCCTCACACACACCCCTACACACACACACACACACACACACACACACACACACACAGTAGTGTGTACTGTGGCTTACTCACGCCAGCATGGGACAGAGCACAGATGAGAAATAGATAGAAGCTATGATTGATTTTGATCTTTAATCAGAGTGAGACTGGAGGTGTTAGTGTGGTAGAGAGAGAGTGAAGGTCAGATTGGTGCTCAGGGCCATGATGTTCTGGAGAACACAGCAGGAAGTCGCAGCAGGTGTGTCAGTCAGTCAGTTGGTGTCAGCATGTTCCATAATAATTCATACTCACTCTCTCACATGTCTGGATCCCTGTCTGTTGTGACTATCTCACAGAGAACCTGTTCCTTGAGAGGACCTTGCCAACACATTATGGAACACTACCCCTCTACTCAAGGAGCAGGTATTGTATCTTATCCCAGCTATAAGCAAAACTCAAAGGATGTGCAGTCCAGATAGTGGATGTTTTTAATGAAATTGTCAGCATCTCCCAGACCAGGGGTCCGTTCTTCATATGTCGCTAACTCAGTTAGCTGGATTTGATTGATGTGGAGTTGTCCTGATTATCTTGGATTGTTTCGTTCTTTGATGCACATTTTGCACTTGCTGTCATAGCAACAGGTCCGTAAGCTTTACCCTGCTTGGAATCAGGTTTATTTCATGTAAGCAGGATTTTGGTGCGTTCACACCGAACATGGCAAGAGCGTCTAAGCGGACTGAAGTCATTCATTTTCAATGTTAGTCGGCGGTGAGGGCAGCAAGAACGGCGAAGGGAGTTGAAATCAGCTCAACTTTAGGGTAATGATCTATGACACGGTTGAGCGGCAACCAATTAAAAGGGAGGTCCTCCGCTTGAGAGGATTCAGAGGAACGCAGTCCTGTAACTTTTGTTCCGGCGACATTAGTTCCCAAGCGAAATGGAGGAGAGGGTGATTATTGCGGTAGCGGGTGTTTATTAATTATTAATGTTATTTTAATTAAGGACAAAGTCTAGTAAGTGATTCTAATAATGTTATAATAATAAGAAATATAATATAATAATAATAAAAATATTAAATTAGACTAGCAATTCACAATGAACAGAGGACACACCATACGAATGGCTTATAATTAGTTTATTTCTACAATACAGTTCTTTCTATCAATCAATTTCTTGTTTTCTTACACATTTTGGTCTCCACAAGATCAACAAGCTTGAGTCCTTTGCGGCCCCTTTAAATAAAAGAAAGGCATTAAATCTAAGTCAGAACGGCCAACAGCGGCGAAGAGCGGCAACTAGCGCCGACAGCAGGGCGGCAAGAGAGAAATTTGATGCGCTCGCCACATTTGGTACGAACGCACTATTAGGCTGCGCTCCTGGCAGCCCATAGCAAAGAAACTCCAAGATGAGATCTCATGGTAATCTCTTCTTTGTCTCCTAGACAGAAATGAGCCATCTTTGAGACTTGAATGAGATGTAGATGTTTTCTTCATTTTCTCAAATGTGCCTCATTACCTTTAAATCTCAGAAATAGTTCATATTTGTCTTGCGTGCGACTCACATATGTAGAAATGAGCCGTCTTTGAGACTTGAATGAGATTTTGGCCTTTTTCTGCATCTTCTCAAAAGTGTCTCAAATATGGCTCATTACCTCTAAATCTCAGAGATAGTTCATATTTGTCTCGTGTGTGACTCACATGTTTTTTGTTTGTTTCCCACACATAAAGTATACAGTAATTGTAAACTGTTCTTTTGGTTTTACTGATATGTTCTGATATGATCTTTAAAAAAAATTTGCTTAGTCATGTGTGTAGTTAATTAAAATGAAATAAGTTCTTTATATTGAAGAATATATTCTGCTGAAAAAATGTTAATCTATATTTCCCAATCCTGACTCACAGTATATTTATTAAAAGATAATGCAAAGAATGGCTAAAAATGCTATGGGGTGCCATCTACACTAACAAGTATTTAGTACTTTTTTTACACTTCATCTTACTCTTCACATACGGGTAGATGGAGGGGAGAGTTAGTAGGTTGGATCTCTAAAATGAAGATATGTAGATATGTAGGTTGTTAACAACTAAAGTCAATTACAAAACTGCTTTGTAATAGATAAATGTTTTATTTCAAAATCTAGCTTCTTTATAAAAACTTTTTTTTTTTAAACCCAACCACCAGGTATATTACTGTACACCCAGGTGTCTCTAGTTGATCAATATGGCTTCATCCAGACCTTTAGGTGGCGGTAGCGCACCACATACTTTGCCTGCCGCAGATCAAATGAAGACCGAGAGGACGGTGAAGGTGGGTTTTTACTTTTTCGCGCCGAATTTAAAATGATTTATTATTGACAAGGAGTCAAAATGTAAGTTAAAACCACAGAGTCTGTGTTAAAAACAACAAAAACTGAAATGTACACAGCTTACGTTTGTTCTTAAATTGCAAGAGGAATTCAAATGCTACCTGTGGGTGGTTTAGCATGTGGATTAGCATATCTAAATAACTAACACTTTTACACATTTTTTTTTAATGGTAAAAATCAGTCAGCATGTCCTAAGTTAACCAGGGTGGTTTGACATACTAAGTTACTTAAAAAAAAAAAAAATGTTAATGTTTCTGTATAATCAGGTTTTGCAAACCAGTAGTTTTATTATAGAGTGTTCAGTGTTTAACAGTAGTTACCCGAACATGTAACTTTAGAGACATCACTTAATTATATTCTATAAATAAAGACCGATATGTTTGTTTGTGAAAAAGTTATCTTGGTAATTATATACCTTTTACTTTAACTGGGTTCTTTTCAGAAGCATGCCACCTCAAGAGACCAAGAATGCAAGAGAATTTTCCGGAGTCTCCATCAGCACATTATCATCAGTCAGGTATGCAGCAGCCCATGATAAAATCATCAGGGTCTTATTTTCTTACATCAGCGATTTTTACACTACATGCTGCATACACCAAGCCAACAGCATTTTAGACAACTACATACATGCATTTAGGCACTTGGCAGACGCCCTTATCCAGAGCAGACTGACTACACGTACACACACCCTTTTCACCTTCCTGCCATCTTTGCAAACTTCCCAAAACAAAGTCAGTCAGTGTGGCAATGATCTTAACTCAGAGAGGCTGCACTGAGACTGCATCTTTTATGGTCTTGTAGTCAGCTGCCTCTTTTTCTGACACTACAGTAGATTTTCTGACACTAGTAGATGTTGAGGTTCTCTGTGGGGGTGAGAAGGATGGATAGGATCAAGAATTAGGCCGTCAGAGAGACAACCCATCTTAGATGTTATGGAGATAAAGTCAGAGAGGGCAGATTGAGGTGGTTTGGAGAGACTGTTAATGTATCAGAAGAAGAATGATGAGGCTGGACTGTCAGGCAGGAGGTCTAGAGGAAGACCAAAGAGGAGATTTATGGATGCAGTGAGAAAGGACATGAAGTTAGTGTCAGAGAAGAGGATGCAGTGGATAGGGTTAGATGAAGGTAGATGATTTGCTGTGGCAACCTCTTAAGGTAGGCCTTAACATCATCCTCCATGGTGAACTTGGGGACAAGGCCATGAGCATCACACCCAGAGTCAGGAATGGAGGGTAACAGTCACATTGTTTACCTGATGGCTGTCCAGGAGGTGCTGCAGACTGTAAGTAATGTAAGTAATGGCTGGCTTTACAATAACATAGTCGAAGCCTATTTTTTCCTTTTTCATTTACGCTCATGCTTGCAGTCTCCACCAGAGTGGTTTACTCACAGCAGTTTGTGGCAACGTGCAGATGAAAAACAGAGAGTAGATCTCCCACAACAGTGTTGTAGAATGTGTTGTGTTCTGATGTGTTAGTGTGTTCTGTCCTCTAGTGTGTTCTCTTCTACAGTACTATTATAATGTGCTCTCCAGTGTGTGTTGTGTTTTGCTGAGTTAGAACATGTGTGTATGTGCTTTTACCTCTGTGTTGCTGCGATAAACCGGTAAACTGATACTGCAGGTGGTTTTATTCAGCGCTCCTTCATCACGATCTCCACAACTGCTCAGAGTCCTTCTGTTTGCCTGAATCAATCACAATCTTAATCAGAGTCACAATCAGTCAGATTCACAGTCACAATTAAAGTTAGCAGTACAATTTGAATCAGAGTCAACAATGAATGAGGCGGAGATAATCAGCCCCCGACTCCGGCAGTAGAGCCCTCACAGCGGGGCGAGTGGGTGACGACTCGGCGGCATACTCGTTCAGCCAAAGCTAACGCTAAGGCTAGCCCACCGGAGCACACCTCTTCCGCGCTTCACATGTCCAACAGGTTCGCTCTCCTCAGTGATGCACCCGCTGAGAAACCTGAAAGAGCTCTGGTTATAGGAGACTCTATACTGAGACATGTGAAATTAGCCAGGCCTTTAGGGGCGCCAGCGGCAGTGGTCAGGTGTATCCCGGGAGCCAGAGCACCGGACATAGCAGGTAATCTTAGGGCTCTAGGTCAGCATAGGTTCTCTAAGATAGTGGTACATGCTGGAGCTAATGATATACGCCTTCGTCAGTCAGAGGTTAGCAAGAGTAACTTTACAGAGGTGTTTAAAATAGCGAAGGCGATGTCCGATGAAGTAGTTTGCTCTGGTCCCATCCCAATGAGACGTGGCGACATAGCTTACAGCAGGTTATGGTCGCTGAACCGCTGGATGTCCAGGTGGTGCTCCGAGAACAACGTGGGCTTCATAGACAATTGGAGGACCTTTGAGGGCAAAACTGGCCTGTTAGGGCGGGACGGTGTCCATCCCACTCGGGAAGGTGCTGCTCTCATTTCTTGCAGTATAGCACATAGTCTCAGAAGAGGCCTAGTTAATCGGTGACAATCCAGAGCCCAGGCCAGGGAGCAGACAGACAGGCTAAACCAACCGTCTGCTAGCTGCAGAGAGTCGTCACTCAGGGTCCATCATATTGAGACTGTGTCTGTTCCCCGAGCTAAACATAAATTTAGAAAGACTCACAAAGTCTGTTTTAGTAATTTAATTAACATAGGTACCACAAACTCAGATCACACTGAATGCGCAGCCGGCACCTCTGATCTGAAGCTAGGACTGTTAAATATTAGATCTCTCGCATCTAAAGCAGTTATTGTTAATGAAATTATCACAGATCAGGAGTTTGATATCTTATGTTTAACAGAAACCTGGATTAAACAGGACGAGTATGTAGCTCTAAATGCAGCTAGTCCTCCTGGATACAGCTACATACACCAGCCTCGGCTAACTGGTAGAGGAGGAGGAGTCGCAGTTATTTATAACGATAATCTGTCTCTCGTACAAAAACACAGTTTTAAATCTAATGCATTTGAAGTTCTCTATAGTAACATAAAGTCAGCTCAGTCGATCCCGCTAATCATCATTTACAGACCCCCAGGGCCGTACTCGGAGTTTCTCTGCGAATTTGCAGATTTCCTCTCAAACCTTGTTGTTTCTGTAGACAAAGCGTTAATTGCTGGAGACTTTAATATTCATTTTGAGAATCCAGAAGACCCTCTGAGAACAGCATTTATGTCCTTACTGGACTCAGTAGGAGTAAATCAGTGTGTAGTAGGACCCACTCATAAAGCAGGTCACACTTTAGATTTAATATTATCCTTCGGATTAAGTATAGGAAATATAATCACAATTCCACAGTCTGAAGTTATCTCAGATCACTACCTTGTCTCGATTAAAGCGTGTTATAGTAATAATGTATGCAGCACAGCACCGCGCTTCCACCTTAAACGTACATTTACATCAAATACTGCACAGAGCTTTATCAATAATCTTCCAGAATTATCAACTTTGATTGGATCGCCATCTGACTTCACAGAACTCGAACAGGCGAATGAATATCTAGAGTCAGCACTTCGTTATAGCTTAGATAATGTAGCTCCAGTTAAAAGGAAAATGATTAGAGATAAGAAACTCGCTCCTTGGTATAATGACCACACACGTGCTTTAAAACAAACCACTCGAAAATTCGAACGTAAATGGCGCCAAACTAAATTGATAGTATTCAAAATAGCTTGGAAGGAGAGCATCCTGACCTATAAAAAAGCTCTCAGTGATGCTAGATCAACGTATCTCTCCACTCTTATAGAAAATAACAAAAACAACCCGAGATTTTTATTTAATACCGTAGCTAACTTAACTAAAAACAAGACCACTGCAGAAATCTCCACAACATCATCATGCAGTAGTGAGGATTTCATGAACTTTTTCAATAATAAAATCATAAATATTAGGCAAAAAATTCAGGCTTTGAAAACAGACAATTTAAATAATTCAGATGATCTAACCACATCACATCAGAACTTAGAACACTTTACTCCCCTTGAAGCGAGGGAACTAATTTCACTCATCTCTTCTTCAAAATCGTCAACCTGTATATTAGATCCTATACCGACACATTTTCTCAAACAGATAGTACCAGCAATAATAGAACCCCTGTTGAAAGTAATTAACTGTTCACTCAGTAGTGGGTATGTCCCCAAATCCTTTAAATTAGCCGTTATTAAACCGCTAATCAAGAAACCTGACCTTGACCCCTGTCTGCTTTCTAATTACAGGCCGATATCAAACCTTCCCTTTATCTCCAAGATTTTGGAAAAGGTAGTATCACAGCAGCTATGTTCACATCTACACAGAAATAGCATAAATGAACTGTATCAGTCAGGATTTAGGCCTCATCACAGCACAGAGACAGCACTTGTTAAAGTAGTAAACGACCTCCTATGGGCCTCTGATCAGGGTTGCGTCACTATACTTGTGTTACTGGACCTCAGTGCAGCTTTTGACACCATTGATCATAGTATTCTCCTTCACAGATTAGAAAAGGTAGTAGGAATTAAGGGAACTGCCCTCTTGTGGCTCAGATCCTATTTGACTGATCGTTATCAGTTTGTAGATTTAGATGGTGACCATTCCTCATGTTCTCAAGTGGAGTTTGGTGTTCCACAGGGCTCAGTTTTAGGCCCACTGCTTTTTTCCCTTTACATGCTTCCTCTGGGCAACATAATTCGTAAACATGGTATTAGTTTTCATTGTTATGCTGATGACACACAATTATATGTCTCAGCAAAACCAGATGAGAAAAACCAGTTTGCTAAAATCGAGCAGTGTGTGCAGGATATACGAGATTGGATGTTAATTAATTTTCTTCTGCTTAATCCTGATAAGACAGAAGTTCTGGTCATAGGACCACAAGTAGCTAGAACTAAGCTTTCTGATCACACTGTAACTTTAGATGGCCTTTCTGTTCCATCAAGTGCAACAGTAAAAGACCTCGGTGTGATTATAGATTCCAGCCTTTCGTTTGAAGCTCATGTAGATAATATCACCAGGATAGCTTTCTTTCACCTTAGAAATATTGCCAAGATAAGAAACATATTGTCACTAAATGATGCAGAAAAACTAGTTCATGCTTTTATCACGTCTAGGTTGGACTATTGTAACGCCTTACTGTCTGGTTGTTCAATTAGGTGTATAAACAAGCTTCAGTTAGTACAGAATGCAGCAGCGAGAGTCCTCACTAAAACCAGAAAATACGAGCACATCACCCCTATCTTATCTACACTGCATTGGCTCCCTGTGAAATTTCGCATCGATTTTAAGATACTACTTTTGACATTTAAAGCACTAAATGGTCTCGCGCCACAGTATTTGAGTGAACTGTTAGTGTCTTACGATCCGCCACGCCTACTTCGATCAAAGAATGCAGGCTGCCTGTCAGTACCACGTATTATTAAAACTACAGCAGGGGGCAGAGCTTTTTCTTACAAAGCCCCAAAGTTATGGAATAGTCTTCCTATTAATGTTCGGGACTCAGACACAGTCTCAGTGTTTAAGTCTAGGCTAAAAACCTATTTATTTAGCCAAGCATTTTTGTAAATAGATTAACCTTAGGTAAAGGAGCAGATCTGGGGGACTCATAGACGTAGAGTATTCTGGTGAACTGGTATGTTTAGATGCTGTCCTCCCCACTCTCATTGTTCACTCAGGTTTGTTGACGGTGAGGTGATTGGTTGCTTTACATCTCAGGGAGCCCTCATGTTTGTGTTTCCTTCTGGCTCTCCCTTTTAGTTATGCTGTTATAGTTAGTCCTGCCGGAGTCTCTGCTTGCACTTTGCACTAAATATACATTCACCTATACATGCTGACTGTGACCATACCTAACTGCCATCTCTCCTTATTTTCTGTTCTCTCCTTTTCTGCTCTCTTCTCTCTCTCTCTCCCCCTCTTCTTTCCCTCTCTCTGTCTCTCTGTCGAGCTATACATGTTTCGCTCCTGAGTTGCCAGTGATCCAGACCCCTCTGCCCTCTGGAGCCGTCTAACCCATCCTGGAGTCCTGCTTCTGGTTGGAGATCTCGTCGCATGGATGCCCCGTGTGGTCTGCCTGGATTCGTATGGTGGCTGGGGATGGTTTCCATGAAGACTCTCCTGTCATCGAGTGATGCTCTGGGGACCTGTGACTTCAGTTGTTCGATACTCAGGACCGGAATCCCCTACAGTCTACCTGAGCCTCCGGGAACAAACTGGACTCCTTTTAATTTTAAAACATCTCTTGTTACACTGAACTTCCAGTCTTGCACATTATTATGCTGAGCAATTCCTGCTATCCGTTATCACCCAGATGAGGATGGGTTCCCTGTTGAGTCTGGTTCCTCTCAAGGTTTCTTCCTATTACCATCTCAGGGAGTTTTTCCTTGCCACCGTCGCCCTCGGCTTGCTCATCGGGGACAATCTTGTCATTTTGATTCATATACATTGCATAAAAACTTACTTCTTTTTATTGTGTAAAGCTGCTTTGCGACAATGTCAATTGTTAAAAGCGCTATATAAATAAAATTGACTTGACTTGACTTGACAATGAATGAGTATGAGTAACAGGGTGACGATGTGTGGGTAATGAAGTGCTGTACCGTGATGGTCTTGAACAGTGAGAGTGATAATCCAGGAGGGTAGAGCAGCACCACGCTGGTGTTGAACGAGTCGTCTCCTGGGTTCAGTAAAGTCACACGGATGATAAATGATGCCTGGTCCACCACCAGCAATGTGCTGTGCCTTATACACACACACACACACAATTTTATTCTGTATAAATTCTGTATAAATTTTAAATATCCATTTTAAAATCTTATGGTTTGTGACATGCACACAAAACCTGCAATAACCTTCAGTGTAACTGTCCTTACACTGTTCTCTGAGTGTCTCCATTGTAATGCTGATATAAAGTCACAGGCATATCTCACAGTTATACCTCACATAAGCTTGCAGTGCCTAATGGAGAGTGTATAGTATCATTTACACTCTGGGAATAACCTTATACAAACACACCCCAGAGAACTAGAACAGATTCTGTGTGGAGGAAAATTCGAACCTTAAAATTACACGGTTTAGTTACGAAACAAGAATTTAGCAAAAATTCCAGAAATGTAAAGAATTTGGTTCTTACAGGAAGTTAAAGTCCAGCTGCAGGTCTGATACACAGCTCATGTTTTTGCAGTTAATCTGAAAGGGAACCTGAAAATGCACATAAACACACACACACAAACACACACACACACACACACACACACACACACACACACACACACACACACACAGGTTCACAACATAAAACTATGTAAATTACTTAGTAAATTCATTAAAGCTCATTTAAAATTGTAACTTTTTAATACATTTTGACATTGTCACAAAGCAGCTTTACACAATCAAAAGAATTATTTGAGTTTGCATGAGATGTGAACGTGTATGAATCAAAATGCTAAGACTGTTCCTGATGAACGACCCGAGGACGACGGTGACAATCATCAGGAAAAACTCCATGAGATGGCAATAGAAAGAAACTTTGAGAGGAACCGGACTCAACAGGGAACCCATCCTCATCTGGGTGATAACGGAGAGCAGGGATTGATCAGCACTCATACTGTGTGAGACTGGAAGTTCTCTCTCTCTCTCTCTCTCACTACACATGTCTCTCCTGAGCTGCCAGTGATCCAAACCCCTCTGCCCTCTGGACCTGTCTGACTTGTCCTGGTCCATCTTCTCTTTGGAGATCTCATCGAATAGATGCCTCGTATAGTCGGCCTGTGGTGACTGACGATGGTTCCACTTTACCAGGAAGATGGTCCTGGCCTCAGCTGATAGCTGTTCTCTGAGGATTTGTGACTGCAGTAGCTCGATAGTTCTGTACTGGAGTTTCCTAAAGTCTACCTGAGCCTCCAATAATGAACTGGAAGCCATAAGAACTTAAACACATCTCTTGTTATACTGAACTTCCAGTCTCACACAGTATGAGTGAAGATCTATCCCTGATATCCATTATTATATTGAGAGGAATTAAATTGAATAGTCATTGAGATAGGACACAGAAGACTTCTTCGACACAGGGACGATGGTTGTGAAGCATGTGGGAACAAAAGCGTTGCTCAGAGAGATGTTGAACACGTCACTGAGAACATCTGCCCGCTGTTCAGCACATTCATTTAGCACATTTGTAAAACACAGATATTTCTGTAAACAAGATCCAGCGTGTTTTTCCCTCTCATTGCAAAGTCCACATCTTGATGGAATTTAGGAAGCACTGGCTTGAGATTTGCATGGTTTAAATCTTCAGTGACAATAAACAGTCCATCCGGGTGTGTGTTCTGCAGAGAAGGGGAAGGTAAAAGAGGTGATCAAAATGTGATGGGCAGGTTTGGTCATCAGGACAGGAATGTAGAAGGACAAATGGTGGTGGACTTTGCAAAGAGGATGGAAATGGCAGTAGTGAATACTTTCTTCCAGAAGAAACAGGAACATAGGGTGACATATAAGAGAGGAGGCAGAAGCACTCAGGTGGACTACATCTTGTGTTGACGGTGTAATCTGAAGGAGATCAATGACTGCAGTGTTTGTAGGGGAGAGTGTAGCCAGACAACACAGGATGGTGGTGTATAAAATAACCCTGGTGGTGAGGAAGGTGAAGAGGACAAAGGCAGAGCAGAGGACAAAGTGGTGGAAGTTGAAAAAGGAAGAATGTTGTGTAGTCTTTAAGGAGGAGTTGAGACAGGCTATGAGTGGTCAGGAGATGCTTTCAGTTGACTGGACAACTACAACTAAAGTGATCAGGGAGACATAGGTGGAGGTACGCTAGGAAGGTACTTGGTGTGTCATCAGGAAAGGAAAAAGTGGACAAGGAGACTTGGTGGTGGAACAAGGAAGTACAGGAGTGTATACAGAGGAAGAGTCCCACTAGCTAAGAAGAAGTGGGACACTGAGAGGACTAAAGGTTGTAGACAGGAGTACAGGGAGATGCAGCGTAAGGTGAAGGTAGACTTGTATGCTAGATTGGACAGTAAGGAGGGAGAGGTGGATTTGTACAGGTTGGCGAAACAGAGAGATAGAGATGGGAAGGATGTGCAGCATGTTAGAGTGATTAAAGATAAAGATGGAAATGTACTGACAGATGCCAGAAGGGTGATGGGAAGATGGAAGGAGTACTTTAAAGACTTGATGAATGAGGAAAATGAAAGAAAACAAGTAGAGTAGAAGAGGTGAGTGTTGTGGAGCAGGAAGTAGCAAATATTAGTAAGAGTGAGGTGAGGAGGTCATTGACGAGAATGAAGAGTGGAAAGGCTGTTGGTCCTGATGACATACCTGTGGAGGCATGGAAGTGCTTAGAAGAGGTGGCAGTAGAGTTTCTGACTAGTTTGTTTAACAAGATCTTGGAGAGTGAAAGGATCCCAAAGTAATGGAGAAGTCTATTAGTGCCGATTTTTAAGAACAAGGGGGATATGCAGAGCTGTGGCAACTACAGAGGAATAAAGCTGATGATCCATACAATGAAGCTTTGGGAAAGAGTAGTGCAAGCTAGGTTAAGGGCAGAGGTGCTCTGTATTGTCGGCCAGACGGCAAAAGTTCAAAGAGAAGGTGGCTTGGGTGTGAGGGGTCCAAAGTGATATTCCGAGCCCTTTTCTTCACTCTGGATATATACAGTTCTTGTAGTGTGGGTATGGGAGCCGATAATCCTTTCAGCAGTCCGAACTGTCCTTTGTAGTCTTCTGATGTCTGCTTTTGTAGCTGAGCCAAACCAGACAGTTATTGAAGTGCACAGGATGGATTCAATGACGGCTGAGTAGAACTGTGTGAGCAGCTCCTGTGGGAGGTTGAACTTCTTCAGCTGGCGAAGGAAATGCAACCTCTGATGGGCCTTTTTAACAGTGGAGTCAATGTGAATGTCCCACTTCAGGTCCTGAGAGATGGTCGTGCCCAGGAACCGGAATGACTCCACTGCTGTCACAGTGCTGTTCATGATGTTGAGTGGGGGAAGTGCAGGTGGGTTTCTCCTGAAGTCCATGATCATCTTCACTGTCTTGAGCGTGTTCAGCTCCAGGTTGTTGTGACTGCACCAGACAGCCAGCTGCTCGACCTCCCTTCTGTATGCAGACTCGTCACTGTCCTGGATGAGGCCGATGATTGTAGCGTCATCTGCAAATTTCAGGAGCTTGACAGTATTTAGGGTCAACGGTCTAGAGTAATGGTGATTGTGGAAAGGAGGTGAAGAGGCGGGTACAGGCAGGTTGGAACGGGTGGAGAAAAGTGTCAGGTGTGCTGTGCGATAAAAGATTGTCAGTGAGAATGAAAGGTGTACAAGACAGTTGTGAGATCAGCGATGCTCTGCGGCTTAGAGACAGTGGCACTGAAGAAAAGACAGGAGGCAGAGCTGGAGGTAGTGGAGATGAAGATGTTGAGGTTCTCTGTTGAGGAGTGACAAGGATCGATAGGATCGAGAATAAGTTCATCAGAGGGACAACCCATGTTAGATGTTTTGGAGATGCAGAAAGTCAGAGAGGCCAGATTGAGGTGGTTTGGACATGTTCAGTGGAGCGATTGTGAATATACACACGTGGACAAAATTGTTGGTACCCTTCGGTCAAAAAAAAAAACTCACAATGGTCACTGAAATAACTTTAATCTGACAAAAGTAATAATTAAAAAAAATTCTATGAATGTTAACCAATGAAAGTCAGACATTGCTTTTCAACCATGCTTCAACGGAATTATAAAAAAAATAAACTCATGGAACAGGCCTGGACAAAAATTATGGTACCCCTAGAAAATATACTGAAAATAATGTGACCAAAGGAACATGTTAATTCAAGGTGTGTCCACTAATTAGCATCACAGGTGTCTACAATCTTGTAATCAGTCAGTGGGCCTATATATAGGGCTCCAGGTAGTCACTGTGTTGTTTGGTGACATGGTATGTACCACACTCAACATGGACCAGAGGAAGCGAAGGAAAGAGTTGTCTCAGGAGATTCGAAAGAAAATTATAGACATGAAGTATGTTAAAGGGAAAGGCTATAAGACCATTTCTAAGCAGCTAGACGGTCGTGTGACTACAGTTGCACATATTATTCAGAAATGTAAGATCCATGGGACTGTAGCCGACCTCCCTGGACGTGGCCGCAGGAGGAAAATTGATGACAAATCAAAGAGACGGATAATCCGAATGGTAACAAAAGAGCCCAGATGGGAGACGACCAAGGAGGACACCATTGTTGAAAACAAATCATAAAAAACCAGACTGGAATATGCCAAACTACATGTTGACAAGCCACAAAGCTTTTGGGAGAATGTCCTATGGACAGATGAGACAAAATTGGAACTTTTTGCCAAGGCACATCAGATCAATGTTCACAGACGGGAAAAATGAAGCATATCAAGAAAAGAACACTGTCCCTACTGTGAAACATGGAGGAGGCTCTGTTATGTTCTGGGGCTGCTTTGCTGCATCTGGCACAGGGTGTCTTGAATCTGTGCAGGGTACAATGAAATCTCAAGACTATCAAGGGATTCTAGAGAGAAATGTGCTGGCCAGTGTCAGAAAGCTGGGTCTCAGTCGCAGGTCATGGGTCTTGCAACAGGACAATGACCTAAAACACACAGCTAAAAACACCCAAGAATGGCTAAGAGGAAAACATTGGACTATTCTAAAGTGGCCTTCTATGAGCCCTGACCTCAATCCTATTGAGCATCTTTGGAAGGAGCTGAAACATGCCGTCTGGAAAAGGCACCCTTCAAACCGGAAACAACTGAAGCAGCTTGCTCATGAGGAGTGGGCCAAAATACCTGCAGAGAGGTGCAGAAGTCTCATTGACAGTTACAGGAATCGTTTGATTGCAGTGATTGCCTCAAAAGGTTGTGCAACAAACTATTAAGTTAGGGGTACCATCATTTTTGTCCAGGCCTGTTCCATGAGTTAATTTTTTTAAATAATTCCGTTGAAGCATGGTTGAAAAGCAAAGTCTGACTTTCATTGGTTAACATTCATAGAATTCTTATTTATTATTACTTTTCTCAGATTAAAGTTATTTCTGTGACCATTGTGAGTTTTTCTTTCATTGACTGAAGGGTACCAACAATTTTGTCCACGTGTGTATCTGTAGAAGGTTGCTGAGGTTGGAACTGCCATTCAAGAGGTCTAGAGGAAGAGGAAGGAGATTTATGGATGGACATGAAGTTAGTTGGTGTGAGAGAAGAGGATGCAGAGGATAGAGTTAGATGGAGGCAGAAGATTCGCTGTGGTGACCCCTGAAAGGGAACAGCCAAAAGACAAAGACGACGTCATTTCACATATAGATCTCATTAGGCCAGTTAGCTCACAGACTCTGTTTTACCAAATCAACCCTCAGAGTAACAGTGGTGTGCCTCACCTCTACAAGAGCAGTGGTTTTGCTGTCGATGTTCAGGATGGCATTGGAGCTGTCTGGTTGATGATCAAATTGGCTGAAGTTGAGTCGGAATAACACTGGAGACACCGTGTCCTTCACACAGCTCTGAAATATACAAAAGCTTGATTTGTTAATGTCTTTATCATGATTAATAATTCACTTCAGTTTTAAATCAACTTACGAGAAAGTTTGATTCATCACATTATACACTGCCTAGCCAAAAAAGACAATTTCAGAAGGATCAAATCATTGGGCTGCATCAAGTAAAGAAAACAACAAAGGAAATAAAAAAAAAATTACTGGAACTGGTTGATGAAACCTTCGAATCAGAATATCAAAACCTGAAAGGATAGTGATGAACCATTATTTAACACATTTAATTTGTGGAAGACAAATTCATAATTGAAAATAAATCATGAATAGAGATCATTTAAATGCTTCATGAAATTGCAAGGTAAAACATCAACTTTAGTGAAAGTAGATGTATTACAATACGCATTTGTTACTGAGGCTAATAAAAAATTTGCTAGGGAGCAAAAAGACTGGAAGCTGTCTGGCCCAATGTGAAAAAGTAATAAATCATGAATGAACTGTTATTAGCCACATTTTATGGAATATTTTTTTATCACTTGCCACACCCAGGCCTGATTACTGCCAGCCCTGTTGTAAGTGATCAAGAAATCATTTAAATAGAACCTGTCTGACAAAGTGAAGCATTCTAAAAGATCACGTAGCGATCTAAAGAAACAGATCTGAAACAAAGTAATGAATGTTTCAGTCTGGAAAATGTTACAAAGCCATTTATAAGGCGTTCGCACTCCAGCATACCATGATAAGATCCATTCTCCACAAATAAAGAAAACTTGAAACAGTGGTAAACCTTCCCAGGAGCGGCTGGCCTAACAAAATTACTCCAGGAGCACAATGACGACTTATGCAGGAGCTAAAAAAAAACAAGGGAAACGACACTGCTGACCAAAAGGAACAAAAGGCAAAGAGACTGATTATCCCTAAGACTTTGGGGCAAATTAGTTAACTAGTATGTAATATATATATATATATATACACACATACACACACACACACACATATGCAGTGGAACCTCGGATTGCGAGTAACGCGGTTTGCGAGTGTTCGACTAGATGAGCATTTTAAAAGATTTTTAATAAATTTTGACTTTAAATCTTGAATAAATTTTGTATCACGCATGCGCCTCTTATTTTGACACAGAGCGTCACATGATCACAACTGAGCCAATGATTTTTCTCTCTCTTGCGCTGCGGAATCGTCTCCCCTGCTGGGTCTTAGTGCCCGTCTCTTACTGGTATAATCAACATCTCCCTCTCTGTTTCAGCGTTTCTCCTATATGCGCCCGCGTAATTTAACACAGACACACACACACACTCTTTCGCCTTTACACCCCCCTCCCCGGCTTCACACACGCACACAGAAACTCTGTCGCGATTCTTTTCAAAGGTAAGGTGCTGTTTCATTTTTATTTATTTTTTTACTTTACTGCAGTGATTCCGTTAGTATGCGCTCACGCGAGTGTCGGAGAGATTTCTTTTTTTTCCCCCCCTTAAAACAGTGTTTTCATTGTGTGTGTGTTTGTTGAGAAACTTAAAAAGTGAGGTGGGGGAGGGAGGAGGAGTTTTACTGTGTAAGACGAAGCAAGGAAAGCTTCGTCTTACACACACACACACACACACACACACACACACACAGCGTCTGCGCGCACAAATGGAAACACTTATCTGTCGGGATTTATTTGTACTTTTTTTTTTTAAGCTAAAGTGCTGGTTCTTTTGTTTTTTTACTTTACAGTAGTGATTCTGTTAGTATGCGCTCACGCGAGTGTCATTAGAGAGATTTCTTTTTTTTCCCTCTTAAAACAGTGTTTCTGTTGTTTGTTGTGAAACTTAAAAAGCGAGGTGGGGGGGGGGGAGGGAGGAGGAGTTTTACTGTGTAAGACGAAGCAATTCCACACACACACACACACACACACACACACACACACACACACACACACACACACACACGCCATCTGCGCACACAAATGAAAACACTTATCTGTCGGGATTTATTTTTACTGCAGGTTAATTTGTTTCATTTTTACTTTATATATTTTATTAATGTATTTTTTTGGGGGGGCTGTGGGATGAATTATTTAGGTTTTCATAATTTCCTATGGGAAATGTGGAATACGAGCCCAGGAGGAGTTCACTTCTGAAATGAATTGTGCTCGTAATCCAAGGTTCCACACAAACGCACCTAAAGGATTATTAGGAACACCTGTTCAATTTCTCATTAATGCAATTATCTAATCAACCAATCACATGGCAGTTGCTTCAATGCATTTAGGGGTGTGGTCCTGGTCAAGACAATCTCCTGAACTCCAAATTAAATGTCAGAATGAGAAAGAAAGATGATTTAAGCAATTTTGAGCGTGGCATGATTGTTGGTGCCAGACGGGCCGGTCTGAGTATTTCACAATCTGCTCAGTTACTGGGATTTTCACGCACAACAATTTCTAGGGTTTAAAAAGAAGTGTGAAAAAGGGAAAAACATCCAGTATGTGGCAGTCCTGTGGGCGAAAATGCCTCGTTGATGCTAGAGGTCAGAGGAGAATGGGCCGACTGATTCAAGCTGATAGAAGAGCAACTTTGAGTGAAATAAGCACTCGTTACAACCGAGGTATGCAGCAAAGCATTTGTGAAGCCACAACACGCACAACCTTGAGGCGGATGGGCTACAACGCAGAAGACCCCACCGGGTACCATTCATCTCCACTACAAATAGGAAAAAGAGGCTACAATTTGCACGAGCTCACAAAAATTGAACAGTTGAAGACTGGAAAAATGTTGCCTGGTCTGATGAGTCTCGATTTCTGTTGAGACATTCAAATGGTAGAGTCAGAATTTGGCATAAACAGAATGAGAACATGGATCCATTATGCCTTGTTACCACTGTGCAGGCTGGTGGTGGTGGTGTAATGGTGTGGGGGATTTTTTCTTGACACACTTTAGGCCCCTTAGTGCCAATTGGGTATCGTTTAAATGCCACAGCCTACCTGACCATTGTTTCTGACCATGTCCATCCCTTTATGACCACCATGTATCCATCCTCTGATGGCTACTTCCAGCAGGATAATGCACCATGTCACAAAGCTCGAATAATTTCAAATTGGTTTCTTGAACATGGCAATGAGTACATTGTACTAAAATGGCCCCCACAGTCACCAGATCTCAACCCAATAGAGCATCTTTGGGATGTGGTGGAACGGGAGCTTCGTGCCCTGGATGTGCATCCCACAAATCTCCATCAACTGCAAGATGCTCTCCTATCAATATGGGCCAACGTTACTAAAGAATGCTTTCTGCCACGGAGAATTAAGGCAGTTCTGAAGGCGAAAGGTGGTCAAACACCTTATCAATATGGTATGTATATGTATGTATATATGTACAGTCGTGGCCATATTACATAATATTGAATTATGTTATGAGAATTACATAAATATTGGAAATTGGAAAAGTTGCTGCTTAAGTTTTTATAATAGCAATTTGCATATACTCCAGAATGTTATGAAGAGTGATCAGATGAATTGCATAGTCCTTCTTTGCCATGAAAATTAACTTAATCCCGAAAAAAACTTTCCACTGCATTTCATTGCTGTCATTAAAGGACCTGCTGAGATCATTTCAGTAATCGTCTTGTTAACTCAGATGAGAATGTTGACGAGCACAAGGCTGGAGATCATTATGTCAGGCTGATTGGGTTAGAATGGCAGACTTGACATGTTAAAAGGAGGGAGATGCTTGAAATCATTGTTCTTTCATTGTTACCCATGGTGACCTGCAAAGAAACGCGTGCAGCCATCATTGTGTTGCATAAAAATGGCTTCACAGACAAGGATATTGTGGCTATTAAGATTGTACCTAAATCAACAATTTATAGGATCATCAAGAACTTAAACGAAAGAGGTTCAATTCTTGTTAAGAAGGCTTCAGGGCGTCCAAGAAAGTCCAGCAAGCGCCAGGATCGTCTCCTAAAGAGGATTCAGCTGCGGGATCGGAGTGCCACCAGTGCAGAGCATGCTCAGGAATGGCAGCAGGCATCTACATGCACAGTGAGGCGAAGACTTTTGGAAGATGGCCTGGTGTCAAGAAGGGCAGCAAAAAAGCCACTTCTCTCCAAACAAAAAAAATATCAGGGACAGATTGATCTTCTGCAAAAAGTATGGCGAATGGACTGCTGAGGACTGGGGCAAAGTCATGTTCTCGGATGAAGCCTCTTTCCGATTGTTTGGGGCATCTGGAAAAAGGCTTGTCCGGAGAAGAAAAGGTGAGCGCTACCATCAGTCCTGTGTCATGCCAACAGTAAAGCATCCTGAGACCATTCATGTGTGGCGTTGCTTCTTATCCAAAGGAGTGGGCTCACTCACAATTTTGCCCCAAAACACAGCCATGAATAAAGAATGGTACCAAAACACCCTCCAACAGCAACTTCTTCCAACAATCCAACAACAGTTTAGTGAAGAACAATGCATTTTCCAGCACGATGGAGCACCGTGCCATAAGGCAAAAGTGATAACTAAGTGGCTCGGGGACCAAAACGTTGAAATTTTGGGTCCATGGCCTGGAAACTCCCCAGATCTTAATCCCATTGAGAACTTGTGGTCAATCCTTAAGGAGTGGGTGGACAAACAAAAACCCACTGATTATGAAAGAATGGGTTGCTACACCTACTGTATATATATATTTTAACATTATTAAATAACTTAACATTTTAATATTATAAAACAGTGGAGATGTAAAATTTTCCTAAACTTGTGTGTTTGTGTGTATTAAATGTTTACCTATTCATTGTGACTTCACATGTCACTTATTTCTTAATGAATAGAGTTTACCTTAGTTGTCTTCAGGAGTCTTTTTTTTTTTTTTTTTTAAGAAAAAGGCGACACAGCATGTTGCTTAGAGCAATATTACAAAACGAAACCAAAGACTCTGTTATCCCATTAAATCAGGATATTTTACTCTCAGTGTTGTAAGGAGATGTAACATACCTTCATATAGACTGTCTGGTTGTAACAGGAAAACTCTGATTCCAGCAGCAAGGACTTCACCAGACTCCTGGACGTTTTATCTTCCTTAATGAAAAATGCACGACTGTCCTTTCTCACAGCGTCAGCTATGAGCTCCAGTGACACATTTAGACCCCTCTTTACTCCCCCTAAGAGAGATGATCTTAGAAGTTATCATAGTAGTGCCTTAGTGGTGCTTCCTAGACCTGCATAAACTGGCACGAATGGTACTGGAGTCATTGTCTCGGTGTTTGTTTCCTGTTACCTAAGTATACCTGTAAACTGGAATGAGCTGCAGGTGTAAAAACATTAAAAAAAAAAACATTTTATATGATATGATGCCAACCAGGGGCATCTGCCTCAGGTGGTTTACACACACACACACACACACACACACACACACACACACACACACACACACACACACACACACACACACACACACACACACACACACACACACCTGTCTTTTGGACCAGTGCCTTGACAGAGTGGAAGGGCTGATGACCAAGGCACAGATAGTATTGCTGCATCAGATGTGTATGGCTTCTCACCCTTCTTGAAAAGTCAGGCGCAGATAGGAGGGCGCAAATTTAAGTCAATTTCAAGTCAAATTCAGAATTAAAAAAACGGATTAAACAGACATTCACAGAAGACTTTCATGATCCTCTTAATAAAACATTTAAACGGTGCAAACGAATGAATGAATGACGATCCCAGCCGAGGTGGCTCAGGGGCCCACTGCAGTCATTCCCGTGAACATTCAGTGAGTGGAACACCTAAAATCAGCAGAGAACTTGTTGCCAACTTGTGGAAAAGACGTATCTGTCCATAGTAACTGTTAACATTTCCAAGACATTCCCACATGTTTGGACTATTAAAGGAGATCCTGTGAGGCCGGCGTTTCAGGCATGAAGCAGGCAGTCTGATCATGTCTCCAGCATACTTAGAAAACTTTCTACCTTGATGGTGCCCACGCACTAGTGAAACACTGGGATAAGTGCATTAATGTAGCAGGGGATTGAATAGAGATTAAATAGAGAAATAAAAGGGGTTTTTTACTCTCAGAAAAACTGCCCCCTGTGATTCAGACCCCGTCTTCCCACTGCACCTGTCTAACTCATCCTGGTGCCAAACTGAACTGGACTTCATGTTAACTCAGACATCTTCTCTCATGTTGAACTTCCAGCTGTCTATCACAGTACGGCAGCAAAAACTTCCTGCTGATCAATAAAAACTGTCAAAGGCCGTGGGATACAAGTGACCAACAACAGCAGGAAAACAGTAGAGGCTTTGGAATGTACAATGTAACAGGCAAAAAGACTGGCATAGCCCGTGCTGACCCAGCATTGGTATCAGTCTCTGTGAAACAATGAAGAGAGAAGAACGTGAACAATGATGAGCAGGAATGTTTGATGCTCTACTCTGGGGTGTGATGCCTTTGCTGTTTGCCCTCCCAGGTGCCCGAGGGGCGCATACACATGTTTACTATGTGTAGGCTATGTGTGTATGTTGTATGCATGTTTTTTTTTTTTGCATGTGTGCCCTGTGCTCTGTGTTACCACATGTGCCTGTGCTTCAGGTGATCATACCTTTGCTTTTGGTGTCCTCTGCCATACTGAAGCAGGTCCTGAGGTAAAAGATAGGAATAGTGATGTCTGAGCTGCCGAGACAGTCAAAATGATTCAGGTTGATTTCAGAGGGGGAGAAACTGAGCTTTGCTGAGACGGACACAACCGGACGAGTTCTGAGAAAAACAATCACATGATATAGATCAAAAGTAATCTTTACATCAGAAACATTCCGCGTATTCAGGGTCATGACACGCACACTGCACATTTGACTAAACTGTACCTCAGGAGTAAAACGGTGCCTTGTGCTCCAACAGCAATGTCTATCAAACCATCCTGTCCCATGTCCATGACACCATCAATCGCCAAGCCGAAATGCTGAAGCTGCATATCAATGGACCTTGCAACAATTCTCTACACAAAAAGAGTAGACTGATACAGAAGTTTGAACTGTACCTTGCTTTAATGGGGTGGATGTTTGAGGTGTACCTGGCCGTATTAGGGTGGGTGTTTGAGGTGTACCTGGCCGTATTGTGGAGGATGTTTGAGGTGTAACTGGCCGTATTAGGGTGGATGTTTGAGGTGTACTTGGCTATATTAGAGTGGATGATGTTTGAGGTTTACCTGGCCGTATTGGGGTGGATGATGTTTGAGGTGTACCTGGCCGTTTTGTGGAGGATGTTTGAGGTGTACCTGGTTGTATTGTGGAGGTTGTTTGAGGTGTACCTGGTTGTATTGTGGCAGATGTTTGAGGTGTACCTGGCTGTATTGTGGCGGATCTTAGAGGAGTACCTGGGTGTATTAGGGTTGATGTTTGAGATGTAGCTGACTGTATTAGGATGGATGTTTGAGGTGTACCTGGCTGTACTTAGAGCGGATGCCGTGTTCACTGTTGCCAAGGTAAATGTAAACGGCTCCTTTTTGATCATCCTCCAGTGGAGCTCCAACAGCTAAATCCTTCAGATGGTCTCCATTCAGATCTGCTACAACAGCTAGAGTCATCCCAAACCGACCCTGAGCTGATTCACTAATCTCAAACTTCTTCTCCAACTCCAGCTGCGCGCACACACACACACACACACACACACACACACACACAAAGAGTATATTTAATTTATTTTGTTTCAGTACACATACAGTATTCAGGGTGGGCCATTTATATGGATACACCTTAATAAAATGGGAATGGTTGGTGATATTAATGTCCTGTTTGTGGCACATTAGTATATGTGAGGGGGCAAACTTTTCAAGATGGGTGGTGACCATGGTGGCCATTTTGAAGTCGGCCATCTTGGATCCAACTTTTGTTTTTTCAATAGGAAGAGGGTCATGTGACACATCAAACATTGGGAATTTCACAAGAAAAACAATGGTGTGCTTGGTTTTAACGTAACTTTAGTTTCTGACCACTTATAAAATGTGTTCAATGTGCTGCCCATTGTGATGGATTGTCAATGCAACCCTCTTCTCCCACTCTTCACACACTGATAGCAACACCGCAGGAGAAATGCCAGCACAGGCTTCCAGTATCCGTAGTTTCAGGTGTCGCACATCTCGTATCTTCACACCATAGACAATTGCCTTCAGATGACCCCAAAGATAAAAGTCTAAGGGGGTCAGATCGGGAGACCTTGGGGGCCATTCAACTGGCCCACGACGACCAATCCACTTTTCAGGAAACTGTTCATCTAGGAATGCTCGGACCTGACACCCATAATGTGGTGGTGCACCATCTTGCTGGACAAACTCAGGGAACGTGCCAGCTTCAGCGCATAAAGAGGGAAACACATCATCATGTAGCAATTTCAAATATCCAGTGGCCTTGAGGTTTCCATTGATGTAGAATGGCCCCACTATCTTTGTACCCCATATACCACATCATACCATCACTTTTTTTGCTCCAATAGTCTTGGAGGGATCTATCCAATGTGGGTTAGTGTCAGACCAATAGCGGTGGTTTTGTTCGTTAACCTCATCACTGAACAAAATCTTCTGCGTGAACTGAGGGTCCTGTTCCAATTTTTGTTTTGCCCATTCTGCAAATTGTGTGCGCCGATCTGGGTCATCCTCGTTGAGATGCTGCAGTAGCTGGAGTTTGTAAGGGTGCCATTTGTGAGTAGCTAATATCCGCCGAAGGGATGTTCGACTAATGCCACTCTCCAGTGACATGCGGTGAGTGCTACGCTGTGGGCTCTTGCTGAATGAAGCTAGGACAGCCACTGATGTTTGTTCATTAGTGACAGTTTTCATGCGTCCACATTTTGGCAAATCCAACACTGAACCAGTTTCACGAAACTTAGCAAGCAGTTTGCTAACTGTAGCATGGGAGATGGGTGGTCTCGTAGGGTGTCTTGCATTGAAATCTGCTGCAATGACCCGGTTACTGCGTTCACCAGATATCAACACAATTTCGATCCGCTCATCACGTGTTAACCTCTTCAACATGTCAATGGCTGTGAACAAAGAGAAACTTGTAAATAACTCATGAAAGAATAAAGTTACGTTAAAACCAAGCACACCATTGTTTTCTTGTGAAATTCCCAATAAGTTTGATGTCACATGACCCTCTTCCTATTGAAAAAACAAAAGTTGGATCCAAGATGGCCGACTTCCAAATGGCCACCATGGTCACCACCCATCTTGAAAAGTTTGCCCCCTCACATATACTAATGTGCCACAAACAGGACGTTAATATCACCAACCATTCCCATTTTATTAAGGTGTATCCATATAAATGGCCCACCCTGTATTTAAATTGTCTAAATAAACTGGAGGGTGTGATAATAAGTGAAGTTTAATAAAATACTGTGATAAGGTACAGTACCAGTCAAAAGTTTGGGCACACCTTGCAATTATTATTTCATTATGATTATTTTAGAACAAAACAGTTTTTTATTTATTTTATGAAATAGCACATATGACATTAAATAATTACATAACAATAGCAGCAATAGTGAGTTGATATAGTAAGACATCAAGGTTGGCTGTTCTGGAACAGTTCTTACAGTATTGTGTTCTGGAACAGTATTGTGTCGATTGTGTTTGTAAACCCCATCAAGCTCCATGATGAAACTGTCTCTCATGAAGACCTTCCCAGGAAAGCAAGAGCAAAACTTACTGCTGCAGAGGAGAAGTTCATTTAGAGTCACCAGCCACAGAAATCACCAATTAACAACCAGCACCTCAGATTAGAGCCGTTATGAAGCTTTACAGAGCAGAAGGAGCAGATATACATCTCAATATCAACTGTTCAGAGGAGATTATTGTGTGTTTTATATAAACACCTTCAGTATACCATGGAGTTAGATGGGGTGTACAAACTTTTGACTGGCAGTGTACATAGACGCTGAGGTATAAATATACAGTGGAACCTAGGATTACGAGCATAATTCATTCCGGAAGCGGGCTCGTATTTTAAAACAATCATAAACCAAATTTACCTTTACCTTTAAAAAAAAGTAAATAAATAAATCCCAGCAGATAAGTGTTTCCGTTTGTGCACGCAGTGTGTAATTTGCCTGCACACACACTTTAATGGAAAGACTTGCTAACATTGCTAATGACATAGCGCATACCAATGGAATCACTGCTGTAAAGTAAAACAAATGAACCAGCACTTTACCTTTGAAATTAATCGTGAGTTTCTGTGTAGAGCAGAGTGTCTGTGTGTGTGTGTGTGTGTGAAGAGGCACGGTGTCAAATTACACGCTCACACACAAAGACAGGCTGATACTGAGAGATAAAATGGATCTTTATCGTCTCTAATGAGATTCACTTTTGCTTCATTCGCACACGTGTTATAATAAACAGTACACATGCACTGTACACACACATACAGACACAAAATAAAAGATGTTTTATACACACACATGGTCACAGTGTTATAGTAAACAGTACACACGTGCACAGACATTGATTATACCAGTGAGAGACGAGCACCAAGACCCAGCAAGGGAGACGATTACGCACAATTCCACAGAGCAAGAGAAAGAAAAAACGTTGGCTCAGTTGTGATCATGTGATGCTCAGCACAAGAAGCGCATGTGTGATACATGATACTGAGTACTCGTAAACCAAGATTTGCTTGTTTTTCAAGTCAAGATTTATTACAAATCTTTGCTCGTCTTACTTGCAATCCGGGGTTCCACTGTACTGCTTCAGTAACACAAACTGTGCAGTAGTGTATGTGTGTATGTGTGTTTGTATACCTGCTGTGTGAGTCTGTAGATATACACCCGTCCCTCTCTCTGAGGATGAGGTTGGTAATACAGCGGAGCTCCAACCACGAGGAAGTCAGAGTTGTTGTCTGAGTCCAGGTCTAACACACACACCGATCCTCCGAAGTACGAGCCGATCTGCAAATGCGTTGGATAATAAATTACCACATTACAGGTGCTCATGTGCTGTTTTATAGTTTCATTACTATATACTGTGTACCTGACATGTATCTGTGTTTGTTCTGCTGTTGTTGTTGAAGTGTATTTGATGTGTTTCAGTGCACCTGCTATGGAGCTGTGAGACATGTTTCAGGTGTTTCCTCATTAATTATAGTGTTTAACATGACCAGGAGTCAGCTGACCCTTTCACTATACTGTAGAAATAATAAACTATGAATTGGATCATATTCGTTTAACAGAAAAATATAAACTAACTCCCTGTTCACAGTGTTATTGTTTTCATCTGAAATATCATATGCAAGGCACAGTTTGTGTTCTCCTGACCATTGAGAGTTTTATTTCTAATTTTCTTGAATGTATAATATGGATATGGATAACGTGATCTTTATAAGTGTCCTTGTTTATTTCTTACATGGTGTTTTTAGTCTTGATTGACTTTTTCTCCTATTGTTCTTCTCTTCTTGGCCTTAAGTTGATGTTTACATCTCAGTATAAAATGGGTGTTTTATCATTTATGTTTGGATTCTATTCTATCTTATGAATTATTCTATTCACTTCACTGTCATGGTGGTGTAGCGGTTAGCACTGTCGCCTTGCACATCCAAGGTACAGGCTCGATTCCTGAGTTTGCATGTTCTCCCTGTGCTTGATATGTTTCCTCTGGTTTTCTCCCACCATCCAAAAACCTGCAGATTAGGCTAATTGGCGTTCCCAAATTGCCCGTAGTGTGTGTATGTGTGTGTCCTGTGATGGACTCTGAATTCAGGATAAAGCTGTCTAGACGATGAGTGAGTGAGTGAGTGCTCAGCCTGACTAAATCTTCTGCTGCTGAACCCTGCCACTGAGTCTCTTCATCCCGTTGTCATCTAATGCGCTGGTCAGACCCAGAAGATCGAATTATAAATTATAACACAGTCCAGAGTAAAACGTTCATTCTTACCTGTTCTCCTGTGATATTGCTGATGGTTTCCCACTTGCCAGCGCTCTTCCTGAACAGGGTCACCTGACCCCTGTAATTAGATCTCGGGGCTCCAGAGAACACAAGGGAATCCCTGCCCCTCTGCCCAACCACAACAGAGTAACCTGAACACACACACACACACACACACACACACACACACACACACACACACACACACACACACACACACACACACACACACACACACACACACACACTATTACAGAACCAGGACAGTGGAAGCTCAGCTGCTGAGGTTCTGCATTAGACCTGCACTAATCACATGTACAGTACATACACTAACAGCTCAAAGAAACAGACACGTCCTTGTGTAACAAACAGCGTAATGTACCATTGTATGAATTTCTATTTAGGTTTATGTCTTTGATTTCCGTCTCATTAATGGAAGTTTCAGATCCTGTGACCTCATACAGGTTTCCAGCCCAGTGATTAGATCCAACCGCTCCCAGAATGAGAGAGTCCTGGAATAAATAAGAAGTGGTCAACTGTTTGTGTTTAGACAGATTTTTAGGAACCTTACTGTTTACACATGTAACTTTATTTCACTGTATATCATACTGCATATGATTGTGTATGTGGAAAACAAAATGAGAGTTTTTGAAGTTAAACTCTTCAGTTCATTCAGACTCCATATACAGTATATACTCAGTCTGATCCACTCATTGCTAAATCTTGATTGTGTTTGATGGGTCATTTAGTTAAAATTTCTACTACTGTTATACTTTAGTTTTTTTAAGTTAAATTAAGTACAATGCAGTTTAAATGCAGTTGTATTGAAATATGATTCTGTAACTTTGTACTTTTTAAAGAGTTCATTTGTAAAATAGCCCAATATTAACTGTTACGGTGAAAGTTTCTCATTTGTATCAGCGTTTACATCAGCTTTTTTCCATTTATCCCTGTGAACCTTTGAGAATTCTTAATTTAAGAACAAGTGGAATACAGCTCCAAACAACTAATCTCTGACTCAGGTAATGGTCAATATTCAGCTCGCTCAGTGTGTGGAGTGCAGGATGTTTAGACATTCTTCCTCTGTCATTTGCAATAACCTTTTTTGGATTTGCGATAGGTGTGTGTTAGTGAGCACTCTGATGGAGAAGATATTAGGGTAAGAGGAGCGCATCCAGACTTTAGAGAAGGTTGGCATTATTCCCGTAGCAAAAAGTCTGGGTGCCGCAGGTGGAGATAATCAGCCCCCGACTCCGGCAGTAGAGCCTCACAGCGGGGCGAGTGGGTGACGACTCGGCGGCATACTCGTTCAGCCAAAGCTAACGCTAAGCCTAGCCCACCGGAGCACACCTCTTCTGCGCTTCACGTGTCCAACAGGTTCGCTCTCCTCAGTGATGCACCCGCTGAGAAACCTGAAAGAGCTCTGGTTATAGGAGACTCTATACTGAGACATGTGAAATTAGCTCGGCCTTTAGGGGCGCCAGCGGCAGTGGTCAGGTGTATCCCTGGAGCCAGAGCACCGGACATAGCAGGTAATCTTAGGGCTCTAGGACAGGTTATGGTCGCTGAACCGCTGGATGTCCAGGTGGTGCTCCGAAAACAACGTGGGCTACATAGACAACTGGAAGATCTCTGAGGGCAAAACTGGCCTGTTAGGGCGGGACGGTGTTCATCCCACTCGGGAAGGTGCTGCTCTCATTTCTTGCAGTATAGCACATAGTCTCAGAAGAGGCCTAGTTAATCGGTGACAATCCAGAGCCCAGGCCAGGGAGCACAGGCTAAACCAACCGTCTGCTAGCTGCTGGTCACTGGAATCTTCTTTTTGTGTGGCTCTAACAAGGAATCTTCTTCTTTTTGTGTGGCTCTAACAAGGAATCTTTCTAAGCCCACACGCTTTTGCCTCCTTATAAGGATTTGGTGTAAATGTGATGTTGCATTGTCATTAAACAGATTGATCGCCTGCCCTCATAATAAACAGTACACATGCACACGGATGTTAACTATACGAGTGACGCTCGCGCACTGAGACTGAGCATTACCATTACATTTCATACAACTATTATAATTTATTTTAATTGTGTAAAGCTGCTTTGCGACGATGATAATTGCTAAAAGCGCTATACAAATAAAATTACATTGAATTGAACTGGGCGGCACTGTGGTGTAGCGGTTAGCACTGCCGCTTTGCTCCTCCAGGGTCCGGGTTCGATTCCCGTCTCTGTGTGCATGGAGTTTGGTGCTTGGTGAGTTTCCTCTGGGTTCTCCGGTTTCCTCCTACATGTAGGTTAGGCTAACTTGTGTTCCCAAATTGTGCATAGTGTGTGTGTGTGTGTGCTCTGCGATGGACCTTGCCTCGTTCCCAAAGTCTCCTGGGATAAGCTCCAGGTCCCCGCGACCCTGAATACAGGATAAAGTGGTATAGAAGATGAGTGAGTGAGTGAATTGAACTGATGTTTGTGTGATCAGTACCTTGTCACTGGCAGCACTGAATCCGCTCTGAGACAGCTCTTTTCTAAACAACATGCCCCGAGTTCCTGAACACACAAATTCCATTATTTATTATTGACAATAATTTATTTAAGTTACATATTTCTTTATGAAAAAGCTTAAGTCATGGCATTTTAATCAGTTTATCATTTGTTTATTTGTACAACCAAAAAAAAAAAAAAGAATCATCACTTTTTTAATGTTTGCTTCTAAAAACAAATGACATAAATTGAATATCAGCTGATTTTTCAATTCTGTGCTTAAATCAGAAATTTTAAAAAGCATACACAAGACTCAACAAAAATTACAAAATGGTAATCCTAAATAAATAGGTAATAAAGATTATTTCATTTACAATTGTAAAATTAGACTAAATAGTTATTATAATAATTTATAAATAGAAAATGGCACAAGAGATCAACGCTCTGTCTTGCGCCCTGAGCTCTGTGTTACTGTCATTGCCAATGCAGTTAAGTTCCCTTGTGATGGCTATTAGTGTAAAATACACATTCTGTAGTGGGTTAAAGAAGTTGAATTCACTGAACTGTTGATATAAAAAAAGATTAATGCATTATATTGACAATGTGGTTTAACTTACTGTGAACTGATATTAAGTGGTTGTGATTGTTGATCAGAAATGTCAATAATAATAATAATCATCATCATCATCATCATTAATCAATTTGACATTTTTAAATGCAAAAGAGTACATAAAAAATGTAATTATCCTTGTGTATCACACTTTTTGTTGTTAAGAGCTTGTCGAAGCTCACAGAAAGCATTAAAGGTTTGGTGTCCTTAAATAATCCATGCCCTTCAGAAAATAAAATCAATTAATAAATAAACAAGACAGTTATTCAGTACACCAAGCAAAGTGTTCTGGGTCCTGCCACTTATCTGATTGAAAAACATAATGGAATATTATGAATATCGTTTTATCGTATTGTATTTATGTTTCAGAAATGAATATTGAGAAAACTGAAGTGTTTCATTACCCTCCATGCCATAGATATTATATTGCAGTTTATCCAGAAGTCCATGAAGTCCAGCGTAGTTGTTAATCATGAAGATGTTGTTCAATATCGGCTCAGAGGCAAATTTTTCCACCTTCTCTAATTTGACTTGACCCCCCACCTAATGATCAGAAACAACTTCATTACACACAGTGAGGAGGAGGAGAGACACTGAATGGACTGATGGATGATGGAGAGATACGTGTTCAGATGGATGGATGATGGAGAGGTGATGAGATGGTCTGTGTGCATTACTGACTCACCCCAATAACAAAGCGAGCGATGTTAAGTTCCTCATAGCGCTGTATCACATTATTACTGTCTATATCAGAAGGAGCTCCATCTGTGATGATGACGAGAGCTTTAGTCGCCTCAGGATCCGCACCGGACTCCTCATTATTAAACAGATTATCACTGGAACATAAACACACACCGAAACTCCACTTCACCATCACACACACACACACACACACAACACTCTACAGTCGGAAACTCTCAATAAACCACATTAAGGAGGTCACGGTGGATTTGTTCATTAACATATGCGGCATGTTTAGTTATGTACAGCACTATGACGTCTAAGCAACATTTTAATTAATATTTTTACAGTTTTCTGAGTCATTAAAAAACTTTCAGATTTTCCCATAGGGCTTTTTTAAAATACATATTAATGTTAAAAGGAAAAGATGTCACGGGGCCGAGCGAGTCGGGCAGGCTGATAGGACCCAAATGCAGAGACACCACACAAGAATCAAAAGTCTTAATAACTATAATCATGAAAGTGCTGGAGAAAGGATGAGTAGCGCTTAGTGTCACTCAGCCCGTGATGCACCTGTACAGTAACACAGGAGACTGTAATGGGCTGGAGGCTAGAGGTGCAACTCAGTTAAAGCTCTGATGTTTTAATGCGGCGAGATCCAGCAGTAAACTTTGATGTGAGTGATCCTCTGAGTGCCGTTACACAATGAAAACCAGAAGTGGACTTTAATAAACACGGGTCCGTGATAGCGAAGATCAGAGTCCGTTCCCCTGTGGATGTGTGGAACCTGGAAGTGTAAACAATAGCGAAGCCGGGGGGGGGGGGGGGGGGGGGGGGGGGCGTCAGTGTACGTGAAGCAATCGGTGCCAGATCAAACAAATCTGAAGCGGCGAACAATAAGTGGAATCCGTGAACAAAATACTGGGTCAGAGAGGAAGTCTGCTGCGCTTCCTTAAATGCCAAGAGAAATGATTTGTGAATGGGGAACCAGTGTGTGGGCGGGGCATACAGGGGTGTGGGGAAAAACATGACGGCCTGGAAAAACATGACCACGTGTGGAGAGACAGCATGGGGAAAAAGAATAAGAGGGGTTCATGACTAAAGAAAACTTGTATAACAGACCGATTTAAAACAACAGTAACGAACAAACATGAGGAGTGAGAAGCGAGTGTGCCAGTTAGAGCCTCCAGAAGAGCTGCCAGGCAGGGTGATTAATAAATGATAAATTATTATTATTATTATTGTTATTATTATTTATTAATTGTGGTTATATCACAGTGATTTGGAAAGGATTGTGATTTTAGGAGACGGGTGAGTTCCTCTTCTCCCTACTGTATGTTATAGCAGCTATAAACACTCGTTCCCCACCAGTCTCTCTCTATTCTCTCTTAAAACTAATAAAAGAAAATGCAGCTTTTTATTTATGTTACTGAGAAACCACAAAGAAGCATGACCTCAACTGCCCTGAAGGTAAAACAGAAGGTCACAGCTTGACCTCTGACTGATACACGGCGCTGACACTGGAGGCTCCTTCCTCTGATGTTCCAGAAATGTGTCCTTACTAAAAGCTTTACAGTTTATTCATAATATCTTTATACTTTCTTTAAAAAAAAACATATTTCAGTATGTGTAGAGTCCACTGTACTGGTCCCTGTGTATAAGCTCTGACTATAGGAAGCAGACAGTATTAGAGTAAGAGTGTTAATATAAACCTCATGTTCATGTCACAGCAGGAACTACGGGCGGAGCCGTGCTGTTATATAGAATTAACTCTCACCTTCTGACCATTAAATATTTAGACTTTATGTCTATAGTATACAATACTGTGTGTTTATATATGTTTATATACTGTGTGTGTATATAGAGATACTCACAGGGTGAACTGGACGGCTCTGTGTGTGTTTGTAAGCGCCTTCATGTGCACTTCATCATCAAGTCTCTTCTTCGCCGAGCCACTGACATAATCTTTAAAGGTGAAAACTGTCCTGAATGTTGTAGAAAACTGAACAGCAGCAAACTACACACACACACACACACACACACAACAATAATATTTACTACTTATGATCTAATTTTCACTCATTGTGTTGTTTATTCGCTTCCCTGTATGACTAGAATGACAATAAATGTCTCCAATGTAACATAATGTCATATAATCATCTTTCTTATGCTCTCTCTCTCTCTCTCTCTCTCTCTGTCTCTCCCATTTATTTATATTTTTTAATATCAATGCATACGTTAAAAAAACTATTTTGTCTCACAAAGAATTAAATTTCTGTCAAACTGTGAAATATTTTCTAAATGATCAGTTCTGTGCTGATTACGTCTGTTTAATGAAAGACACTACACACAATCATAATCCTCCCGAGGTGTTTATTCTTCCTCATTCTTTAGCCACACAGTTTTAGTGTTCACCACAGGAGCTGTTTATTATCTCCCCTGATAGAGATGTAATCAAATGACCATCAGGGACACAAGAGGAAAACTGAAGGGAGAAGAAAATATCAGGATCATAATCACAAAGTCTCATGAAGATTTAAGGAACACAAGACCGTCAGTGTGTGTGTGTGTGTGTGTGTGTGTGTAGTGTACTGAGGTGTGTAGTGTGGTGTTGTGAGAGGCATGGTAATATTACATGGTGTTGAGTTGTGTTGTGTGATGTTCTGGTGTGTGTTATTGTTTACTCACCTCAATAGATGTGTTTTTCAGTGTTGTCATGATGTTCCATATGAATTCTTTATTCTTATTGAAGTCAGATGTTGTCATGCTGCTGGAGCCGTCAAAGAGGAAAACCAGGTTGACTTTACTCCCCTTGCACTCTGTGAAGAAACAACACAATAACTAGATACACAGATACACACTAACATCTGTTCGTTACAGCATGATACATTCCTGACATGCCTTCAACTATATTTTAAAGGTCATTAAATAGTATCTTACTGACCATGAAGAAGGTCTTGGACTCTAATGCAGGATTAAAGTTTTTCCTCTGATGCATTGTGACTGCAGTCGATCAATAGTTTAAGACTAAAGTTCCATGAACAGTTTTGTACCCGAGTCTCCAGAAATGAAGCTGGACTTTATATTAATTTAAATCACCTTTCCTGTTATATTGAACTGTTTGTCTTACAGCACACATGTACACCACGGACTGATGAATGGTCTTTGCATCTGACATTATAAGAAAAGGATCTTATAATAAGGATAAGAATGAGTCTGGTTCCTCTTAAGGCTTCCTTCCTATTGTCATGGACATATTCCATGTATTTCATGTAGTCTGTGATGTCATGTGATCTAACAAGGGAACAAAAGCCCCAGATCATCACAGAACCTCCACCGTATCTTACAGATGGGATACGGTTATTTCTGTTACAGATATTACTTTATATCAAACTTGGAGTGTTTATAGGGAAAAAGCTCCAGTTCTGTTCCATCAGAGCCTAGATCACAGCTCCAGTCACAGCTGTTCAAACTTCAGACGCTTATCTGTGTAGTTAATGAATAAAGAAGCCTCTTATTTTCTGGCATACTGTCCAAATTTGTTGGCATGCTCATGGCATTATTTATTGGATTTGGAGACATGGAAACCAGAAGATTATACTTGTTCTGTCATGCGCACTCGCACCGCGACCAGCACTAGGACCCAGAAGTAATATGGTCGCAATTCAGGAAGCATAAAAGGAGACAAGATGGCGCTTCACATCGCTCAGTCATTGAGTTCGCCCACGTCGTTCCCGAGCCGTTGCCGGATTATCTGCCAGTATTCACCGATTCGGGTTGACTTTCTGATTGAGTGTGTGTTGCGAGAACGCGGGTTTATTTGTGTAGATCCTTGCTCTTCGTGTGAGAGAGTTTTTAACATATCTCGCGTGGTTATCCTGCCTGTGCGCGCTACTTCGGCGTTTGGGTTTACCGTCCACGCTACAAGGGCTAACCGCTAAGTCTTCTGGTCCGCCTCCGGTAGCCCGTGACATGTTCTTGTAATGGTGATCCATGGAGGGTTTTTTTAATCACCACTATTCCCATCCTCCTCACTGTACACGGGGCAAAAGAAACTGCATTGTTTATTATTACCCCAGTAAGTAGTAACTGGCATTTCACCCGTGCGGTTCTTTCTGATAACCTGAAAGATTCCTGACTTATGAAGGTTAACACACTTCTCCCTTATTTGGTTTGTGTCTTCTCTTTTCTTTGCCATGTTGATGGATGACTAAAGGTATATGGCATCTGTGTCACCTCATACTTGTACTTGTACCCCATAATTGTCTTTTCATTTTATAAACAAGTCATTTGGTCGGTCAGCTCTGATTCAATAAGTTTATTTGCACCAGGAGAGACACAGTTTGACAGTCATCTGTTAGAAAGTTCACTACTTATTAACAGCGAAAGACAGTTGTTATATGTTTGGCCAAATGACTGGTATCATGTACAGTAGATCTTCTGCTACAAAGAACATGAAGAATTTTAACATGTTCTGGTGAAATCCTGAAGAACAAAGAGTGGAAGTTGTATAAATATCTGCCCAGAGACGAACCAGGAAATGGTAACTTAAGGGAGGAAGAGAGAGAGGAAGAGAGAGAGGGCGTGGGAGAGTTAGCAATATTAATTATTAATATTAATATCAAATCCAAGAGGAGAGAGGAAGGTAGTACGTAGAATGGAGAATTTAACTCAGAAATATCAGGAGAGGAAGAGAGGAAAGGAGTCAAATGAACACAAACACACACAAAAAAAACCACAAACACTCATCAGGAAGTTATGCAGAACAGATTTCAATCAACTCAAATATATCCATTCTGAATGAGACACATGCTACAGTTCCATTATGTTCACGACAGATAACAGGGGTGACAGTTACAGCACATGTTTCTGTTAAAAATATACATTTCTTGAGACTTGTAAACTTATTTCAATTAAAGATTAAATGCATCTTTTTTTTTTTTTAGTTTGAGAAGCTACTTCACCAACACAAATCAAAACTGTAGAGGGCAACGACTTGGACTGAACAAATACACAGCTAAAGTTGTGCTTCAGGGTTTAATTGTGTTTAACAGTGTTTATGTCTCAAGGCTTAAATGGGTTTTTGTCTCAGTGTTTGACAGTTTAAACTACTGTAGGGATTAACAGGCTTCCAAAGAGAGCAATCAACTGATCACATTCCGAAGCCCCTCTCCCAGCCTCCCTGTCGCCATCCTGATAACCTTATCGGATCCACGAACATAAAGGAGCGTCTGTAAAACAAAGCTGGAGGAAACTCAGGGCGTTTTCTCACTGGGAACGATTTGTTCTGTTCCGTTCCCGGGCATGATTTCTCCCCCTCCCTAATCCCCCGCAGGTCCGATCCCGGGCACACATGCGTGTTTACACAACCAGAAACAGTAGGTGGCAGTAGAGAGGTTTGTTTCTCTGCTGTCCAAAATGAGAAAGAAGAAACGGAGCATCATACACTGTTACACCTGTTAATGCTACATGTGGATGTTTTTTTTTTTAATAACATGTCGACACATCGATCGCGTGACTCAGTGGGTGAAATGAGCGCACGAGGCACTGAGGAATGACTTTACATCTCTACTCTGTAAGGTGAGGAATCAGGTGTGTCCACATTCTCTACTGATTTAGTCAAATAGAAATAAAGTGCTCATTAAACATTACCTTCTTTAGTCATAGCACATGAGCGTTATTTTAAAATTTTACTTTATCATAAAAATAAAGTGTTTATGTAAACTGTGAATAAATCACAGATGTAAACAATTAATAAAAATGCTACAAATAAATATAATGCCTGCTAGAATAAAGTTCAACAAATAGCATCGATACATATAATAAATAATAAACATCTAATCATTAATTTCCTGTTCTCCTCAGGATCATCTGGGTTTAGAGAGCGGTGGTGTGTGATGGCAGCATGTCCTTGTGACCAGGAGAGACCAGGAATGGCTACTAAATACTCCTATTAAGAAGACAACAGTCCTACAAGAGAGATGCTTGTGCTCTTTTGTACCTTACCTTGCTATGTGTAGATTTTCAAACTTGGTGCTGAAACTATTGAACCTGAAACCTCACCGTGCATCAATGTTTAGTGTTTAACATGTTTTGTGTGCCGTGTGTTTATACAGTGCAACCTTGGATTACGAGCATAATTCGTTCCGGAAGCAGGCTCGTATTCCAAAACACTCGTAAACCAAATAGACTTTTCCCATAAGAAATAATGAAAACTCAAATTATTCGTTCTACAGCCCAAAACAATAAATACATAAAAATAATTAATACAATATATAAAGTAAAAATACAAATTAACAAATTAACCTGCACTTAACATAAAAAAAGTAAAAATAAATCCTGAAAAGATTCGCGACAGAGCAGAGTTTACTGTGTAAATAAAGCGCGTATGTAAAGCGCCGGGGAGATCTGTGTGTGTGTGTGTGTGTGTGTCCCTGTGTCGTTGTCAAATTACGCGCATGCTCACACACCAAATAAGTGTGTGTGTGTGTGTGTGTGTGGGGCACAGTGTCAAATTACGCAAATAGAAGAGAGAGGGAGATGTTGATTATAAGAGACGAGCACTAAGACGCAGCAGGGGTCAAAATAAGAGTCGCATGCGTGCTACATGATACTCGGCGCTCGTAAAGTAATACTTGCTTGGTTTCCGATTAAGAATTTATTAAAATTCTCTGCTCGGTTAGCGGAACACTCGTAAACCACGTTACTCGTAATCCGAGGTTCCACTGTATTGTATTTTTTAAATTACATATATACTGTAAAATCCCAGATGTGCGGGTGATTTGGAATAGAGACAAAGTACTGGATAGAGTGCAAAATGTTTTATTAAACATTATTAAATAAAAATATAATTCAAGCAAGTGTTGTAACAAAAAAGTAGCTGTCAAATATGAGAGAAATGTAAACATTAAAATGTAGCATATTAATATATTTACTTGTACTTGCATTTGCAAGGCACTATGAAATCAAACAGTTTTATACAAAATTATATACTGCTCAAAAAAATAAAGGGAACACTAAAATAACACATCCTAGATCTGAATGAATGAAATATTCTTATTAAATACTTTATTAAATGTTCTTTACATAGTTGAATGTGCTGACAACAAAATCACACAAAAAATCATCAATGGAAATCAAATGTATTAATCCATGGAGGTCTGGATTTGGAGTCACACTCAAAATTGAAGTGGAAAAACACACTACAGGCTGATCCAACTTTGATGTAATATCTTTAAACAATTAAAAATGAAGCTCAGTAGTGTGTGTGGCCTCCACGTGCCTGTGTGACCTCCCTACACCACCTGGGCATGCTCCTGACGAGGTGGTGAATGGTCTCCTGAGGGATCTCCTCCCAGACCTGGACTAAAGCATCCGCCAACTCCTGGACAGTCTGTGGTGCAGTGTGGCGTTGGTGGATGGAGTGAAACATGATGTCGCAGATGTGCTCGATTGGATTCAGGTCTGGGGAAAGGGCGGGTCAGTCCATAGCATCAATGCCTTCGTCTTGCAGGAACTGCTGACACACTCCAGCCACATGAGGTCTAACACTGTCTTGCATTAGGAGGAACCCAAGGCCAACCGCACCGGCATATGGTCTCACAAGGGGTCTGAGGATCTCATCTCGGTACCTAATGGCAGTCAGGCTACCTCTGGTGAGCACATGGAGGGCTGCGAGGCCTTCCAAAGAAATGCCACCCCACACTATTACTGACCCACTGCCAAACCGGTCATGCTGGAGGATGTTGCAGGCAGTAGAACGTTCTCCAGGGTGTCTCCAGACTCTGTCACGCCTGTCACATGTGCTCAGTGTGAACCTGCTTTTATCTGTGAAAAGCACAGGGTGCCAGTGGCGAATTTGCCAACCTTGGTGTTCTCTGGCAAATGCCAAACGTCCTGCACGGTGTTGGGCTGTAAGCACAACCCCCACCTGTGTACATAGGGCCCTCATACCACCCTCATGGAGTCTGTTTCTGACCGTTTGAGCAGACACATGCACATTTGTGGCCTGCTGGAGGTCATTTTGCAGGGCTCTGGCAGTGCTCCTCCTGTTCCTCCTTGCACAAAGGTGGAGGTAGCGGCCCTGTTGCTGGGTTGTTGCCCTCCTAAGACCTCCTCCACGTCTCCTGAAGTACTGGCCTGTCTCCTGGTAGCACTTCCATGCTCTGGACACTACGCTGACAGACACAGCTTGCATTGATGTGCCATCCTGGATGAGCTGCAATACCTGAGCCACTTGTTTGGGTTGTAGACTCACAAACACACACACACACACACACACACACGTCTCATGCTACCACTAGAGTGAAAGCACCGGCAGCATTCAAGTGACCAAAACATCAGCCAGAAAGCAGAGGAACCGTGCTGTGGTCACCACCTGCAGCTTTATTGGGCGTGTCTTGCTAATTGCCTATAATTTCTACCTGTTGTCTTTCCATTTGCACAACAGTATGTGAAATTGATTGTCAATCAGTGTTGCTTCCTAAGTGTTCCCTTTATTTTTTTGAGCAGTGTATATATATATATATTTGAAATTTCATGCAGGCATTATGAGTCTCCTGCTCTTGCACATCAGGTTTAATTCTTCCAAGATCCAAATTTTGTCATAGCAGTTACAGATAACCTGAAATTGTGTGTGGAGCTTATGTGGCTCATCAGCATCTCAGTTTTTATAAGTGTCTCTGAGATGTGTTGGAGAATATACATGAAGGTTCTACATAAAATATGAGTAAAGAGTAAAGTAGCTGTAACTCTAATAGCTACATAAGCACAACACTGGAGTTCATCACATTCTGCTCTTCTGAACAGTGAAATGATCTGAGGCCTTAAAGTAAGCAGACATGAGGAGCCTTCAGAGTGAACTTTACTGTGAGCTAATGTGAAAGGATCAGCCTGTAGATCTTATTATGTGCATTTAAATGTCACCACGAGATCCACAGACAGTTACCTGGAGATGTGGTGATGATATGAGACTCTCTTTAACAGTGTTAATAACAGGAGTTAACAGTATTTAATATGAACTCACCGCTCACGCGCAGGCTCTCTGCTGGACCAGGCTCCACACTGTCCGGTTCCGATGATGAAGGTAGATGTTGTTGTGGGTCAGAGGGGTCGTGACTCGATCACACTGGATGGTTTTTATCCTATTTTTTTTTAAATCTTTTCTTCACTTCAGTATCGCACCGCGCGCTGTGTTCTGCTCGAGCCACAGTGTGTTTAACTCTGCACGGACATTGCTCAGTGCTGCTGTACACGCGCGCATCTAAATACTTCCATAAATATCGGGGTTTTATGTGTAGTGTATTTTCATCTGTCTAAATTTCTAGCAAATACTGTACTTCGGCATTACTTCACAGAGATTCTTCAGCAGCCACGTTTGTTTGTGTACAGAGTCAAACTGGAATTACATCACTTCCTCTTTTGAGCACGAGCACGTACTTATGTCCCGCCTTCCGTGCTCGGGAACGCATGAATTGTTCCCCAGACCACCCCTGCGATCGGTCCAGGGATTCGTTCCATTTCGCTTGCATGCTAACAGACAAAAATCAACTGGTCCCGGGGCCAAGTGTGCTCGGAAACGGTTCCTGGACCTCAGTGAGAAAACACCCTAAACCAGTGATGGGACAGGAAGTTTGCTGTGCCTGGAGCCATGCTAAGACCAGATGCCTCGAAGTAAACCCCAAAAACAAGGCGATCCGGTAAACAAAGTGGACCGTTTTACAGCTTCACCCCGAGTTGGGGGGGGCACCAAGTCACACTTTGACACTCGCGTTGACCTCCAGAGCACATGCCTATCAATGAACAAAGAGGCATATGACATGGACACTATTTTAAACCATCTTAAGTCTGCCAGTAGGGCAAAACGTATATACTGTACATATATTTACTCAGTATGTTTTATTCCTGTGTGTATGTTTGATTATTCTGCATAACTTAAAAGGTGTAATCAGCATGTATAAACCCTTTTTATTAGATTAGGTGAAGGAATGAGTGGGTAAGATATATAATGTTTGATATCAATCGAAACCTGGCTTTGTTCAAAGAACACGAAGTTGGTGAACACGGAAAGTTGGTAGCATGAACAGAGCTCATGCAAAATCACTGTATTAAAGGTATTAAAAGAACTCCAACCGAATGAGCCTACGTGACAGCTGAAACACTGGGCTAATGTATGCACAAAAGGGGGAACCACGTGAGGCATGGCTAAGCCCCGCAACTACCACCGATTGGACCAATCACCTGTCCGATGGACTGACTTCGAAGGGTTAAAACACTAAAGGTAACTAGCAAGCAGAAGGCAAAATAGACTAGATCTTCCAAGCAGCTCGACCTTCCGCCCCTTGTGGGTGCTATGCCACCTCTGCTGGCATCATCCACTCTTCGAGAACTCTCAACGAGACTTTGTGCCAGAACTACAATGTCCAGCAATGAAGAAACCCTCAGAAGTTCCAGAGGGCCACCATCGGTAATCAGGCAACCAAACCTCACCGGAGGGCTTTCCTCAAAGACGTCATCTCTACAACAGCGCACCAACCAATCAGCAACGTCGTGATTCCCTTCGCTGGAGGCGAACCAACAGATGAGAACGAAATGTAACGCAAGTAAACAAACAAAGCTGCACACCTTATTGAAATTGGTGCTCGCTACATAACTAAACCATGAGATTAATCCCAAGACTCTGCTCTTGTGACTTTCTTTGGTCTAGCAAACAGCACTAGAATAACGACAATTAACTTTCACCCTTGAACTGTTTGTGTGTGTGTGTGTGTGTGTGCGTGCATGGATTCATATGTCATAGATTAGTCAAATAAATTCTTGTTTCGTTATAAAGAACTGTTGTCTTGGTCATGTATTTTAAAGTTTAAACATTTGCCCAGATCTTATGTTTCCTTGCTCATAATTGATAAATACCAGACTTTGTGTTATCCTTGTTGGCTACAGGATAAACAGGATTGGTAAGATACACTCAGTTGTGCTATATGGTGGACAGATAGTATATAAAGTGTATGCAATAAATTGTAAATCAGTTAATCAAATTAACCGAATCGTTAAAGATTTGATTCACCTCAAGCTAAAACGCTACATATTAATGGTGAAGAATGCGACAGTCATCATTAATATGAAACACGACACTACAGTGTCATCACTGATTTACCCTGAACCCGATGACAGTAAGAGTAAAGAACCCATGTACCTTGGAAAGCAGTGGTGATGTTGGTGATCATCTTCAGACGGCCACTGAACTGGTAACAGATTCCATTCAGAAATGAGTTTCCATTACACTCATGTGTGAAACTTGGACTGCAGCTCTACATCACCAACAAAATGAAAATTAGAAAGTATATTTTAAACATTTTGGTTAGATTTTTTCAACACAATACCCTGCTTTTTACATAGTCTTCTTTAAGAGGAGCATGGCAGCAGCATTGATTAAACACAATGATCTAATGAATCTCCTGTAGAAATTTGAATCTGGTGAAAGTATTTGGAGTTCCTTACCTGTACTAACCATGGAACATACTAACCTTTTTGAAATTGCATAGCATTTGTTTAATTCACAGTTACACAGTCAGTGGAAGATCAGCTGGTGTACCAGAGGTTGAAGAAAGGAATTATCTTTTTTGTAGTTTACAATTCACTCACCCATCAGTCTTTTCAACAGTGGAGCCATGCTGGCTTAGTGAGATCCTGGGGAAGAAAAAGGTTGCAATCCAAAGTGGAACAGGCTGAGAGCTCACACACACTGTGCACCCATACCTAATATTCTACTTGTCAACGTCCAGACTCTGGACTACAAGGTTGTTGATCTTAGGGCCATGGCTATATTCCACAGGGACATTTAGGACTTCAGTCTCCTCGGCTGTACCGAGAAATGGCTGAACCCAGTGGTACTGAACAATGCTATTCAGTTTTTCATGGGTTACCATGAGAGTAAGAAAAGTCTTGGTCCAAGACTTAAAGTCTATAAAAGCCTGCACTAATCTCCACATGCTTTGTACAGTCTATTATTATTCCTGTCTTTAAACTGCCTGCCACAATGACTATCACCCTGACCTCAGTGCTTTGAGAAGGTGGTCAAAGACTCCTCCTTACCTTGGACTGATCGTTTGACCACTCACCCACAACAACTCAACCCACATACAATACATTAATGATGATACACATTTGTTTTGTTGGTAATTTACCTGAAAACAAAGCCTCTCTTACATACAGTTAAACCTTGGATTGCAGTTATAATGAATTCTGGAAGCATGCTCGTATATCAAAACACTCGTATATAATAAGTGAATTTCTCCCCTAAGAAATGATGACAACTCATTCATTATTCGTTCCACAATCCAAAAATATTCATATAAAAATACTTAATACAAAATGTAAAGTAAGTATAAAACAAATTAACCTGCACCTTACCTTTGAAAAAAGTAAAAATAAATCATGACATATAAGTGTTTGTGCTGTGTGTGCGTTTGTGCGTGCATGCACTGTGTGTGTGTGTGTGTGTGTGTGTGTGTGTGTGTGTGTGTGTGTAAAGCTAAAGTAAGGAGGAATGACTCCCTCCCCACTCCCTTCGATCATCTTACACAGTAGCCCTCACCCCTCTCTTATTTGAGAGGGGGGAGGACTACCGTGTCTGAATTTCACACACACTAACAGAAACACTGTTTTATCGGAAAAATAAACAAGAAACATCTTTAATGATACTTGTGTGAGCGCACACTAACGGAATCACTGCTGTAAAGTAAAAATAAAACAAATTAACCCGCAATGTTTCCATTAGAGTGTGTGTGTGTGTGTGTGTTAAGATGAGAGGAGGAGGGGGGAGGCACAGACTCTCTAATGACACACACACGCACTATCAGTGTAGTCTGACAGAGAGAGAAAATGGATCTGTAACCTCTCTAATGACACTCGCTTTTGCTTGCATTCATGAGCACGCACGTGTGTTTTAATAATCAGTACATGCACGCGTGAAAGGATGACTTTCACTCACTCAATAAAATACGCATACACGCGTGGTCACAGTGTTATAGTAAACAGTACACACACAGGTGTTGATTATACCAGTAAGAGACGAGCACTAAGACCCAGCAGGGGAGACGAGAAAAACCATTGGCTCAGTTGTGATCACATGACGCTCGACGTCAAAACAAGAGCGCATGCGTGATACATGATACTCAATGACACTTGGAACTCGTAAATCAAGACTCGCTCGTTTAACAAGGCAAAATGCGTTACTCGCAATCCGAGGTTTCACTGTATGTATTTTTAAACAGCTATGCTTCTATTTGCACACACACAAAACAGGGACTTATTTGTACTTAATATATAACTAAATATAACTGCTGCTGCCATACATCCTCCAATATAGTCATCATATTTTTACTGTGTTTATATTTCTGTACATTGTACCCTTAGTTTATATATTGTCATAAATTTTATACTTGGTGTAAATGTTATTTTAATGCAAATGTCATTTTTAAATGAACTTTTAGTTTCGATTTACTAAATTATATTTGTACTTTACTTTCAAAGCATTTCAGTGCAAATATTAAAATGTTAAACTCACAGTGAGTGTGGCTGATGGAGACGTCCCCACTGTCATCGACATCCCAAAGTACCTGATCGCCTCTGAGTCTGAGGAACAGTACAGCCTGGTTATGAGTGTGTGTGTGCGTGTGTGTGTGTGTGCGCGCGTGTGTGTGTGTGTGTGTGTGCGTGTGTGTGTGTGTGTGCGCGCACGTGTGTGTGTGTGTGTGTGTGTGTGTGTGTGTGTGTGCGCGCACGTGTGTGTGTGTGTGTGTGTGTGTGTGAGTGTGTGTGTGTGTGTGTGTGTGTTTACCTGGCTGATAAAAAGAGCTGCAGTTATTCTTCTCCACTGTGCAACTGAAAAGTGCTCCTGAACCGTTTGTGCCTAACGGAGCGCTGACGATAATTCTAACAGACAAACAGCACAAAACACAACAACATGATTTACAGCAGATCATCACCGCACACTGCATGGAGCTGACAGAAACATAACATCCATGTTGTACCTGTTTAGCATGGATCACTCAGTGGTGCAGAGTGAAGAAACTGACAGACAGACATGCAGACGGACAGACATGGAGACAGTCACATGGACTAAAGACTTTTTACTTCATTTAAGTTCAAATTAATGATGTTTAGCACCTTCGACTCTACTATCAGGGCCACCCGCACACACACACATTCTGAACATTGTATTACTAAATGCTCAGTAGTACATTTTGGACATCTTTATCCTCTGATCTGTAAACATTCACAGTTTAATTAGTTTTATTCCCCATGACCGTAATCACATGCATGCTTTCTAACTCGTGCTGATTTATATTGTAACCAAATATTTACAAACAGCTGAAGTTTTAATGGTGTACGTTTACATTTAGGCTTTCGGCAGACTCTCAGAGCCACTTACATAAAGTGTATTGATTTTTCCGTCATCAGACAGATCCTTACACTGGGTTACCAGGTCACTAACTAAGTGCCACCAGTCACACACTGTTGGGATTTATTCATTCGTTTATTTTAAATGGGGGGGGGTCTAAGTACTGAAGAAGTGTAGTTACAATATACAGACTGCAGGAAGACAGAGGGAAGTGCAGATTGTTTGATCAAGAGTTCTCTTATTCCTTGTGTGTTTGAGACAGATTTAGATAAAAGTGAACCTGGCTACATGAATAATGCAGTAAATACTCACTGTTTCATCTCATCAGACTGATACTGCAGCACTCTGTATCCAAAGAACTCCTCTTTATTTCCTGAGAATTTCTCTGGGTTCGACACATCAACATTAAACCCATCAGAGAGTGAGACACCTGAGAGACAGACAGATTACTGAGTTTTAATGAAGCGAATTATATTAATCATGATGAAATATATTTTGTTCTAAGTATTACACCAATAAGGTTACACAGGGTAAGATTGTTATTATTATTATTATTATTATAGTTGCTCAACTGTAGATAAATAATTTATTAGAGTGAAATAATTTACATTATTGGAGGCATTGAGTCAGGTGTAACGGGTTCGACCCTATGTGCATGGGGCCCCATGAAGCACGGACACGAGGCGAGTTCTTACGGGAAAAAGGGTCATTTATTTAGGAGGAAATGGGGTAGAAAAGGGATTAAAGGAGGGAGGATGGAAAGAAGGAGCACGTGCAGGTCTGGTTGGCAGACCTCGCTGACATGCGGGCACAGGATGGTAAGCGTTGGCAGTGGGCAGAGTGGCAGCGTGAGCCCATGTCGACAGCAGCTCCTGCGCAGTTCGCATTCACTCTCCTCTCTGGAATTGCCGAACCGGACCTTCCCAGCTCTCTCCCTGGACGCGGCCTCAGACGGGAGACCTCGCTGACGTCAGTCGACTGGGCAGCTTTCCCCGGCTGGAAACAGGGACCGTGATCAGCCGCAGTGTGATGTGCTCTGGCAGTGAGCTCACGGCTGTCCTGCTTGGGGCGATCAACGGGAGGAATTCTGCTCCCTCTTTGAAGTCTATGGGGGACATCGTAGACATCCCAGATCGGACCAGACCCCGAGCTACACTCCCCGCTGTGTTTTATAGAGCAGCGAGAAAAGAGCTCATCAGCCGTGCCTAATCCCGCGGCCCCGCTCCTTCGCTCACATGCAGAAGGGGGAGGCAGTCTAGCTATTGAGCTTCAGCGTGAACGAGGAGCGATATTAATTTGGGCGCATGCCCAACACAGGCGTACGCCGTGACAAAGATGTAGTTGCAGGTAACAGGACGACCTGAGTGCGATATCGCTTTTATACAACAGTTCCACACACGCTATTTATTATCAACAGATTATAATTTGTTTCTTTATTTAACCAGTTATTTTGCTCCGCCCACACGTATCCTTGCACACCTGTTGGAACTAACTAACGGCGACTGGTGGAGCTTGTGACTGACAGTTAGCGAGCAACAGTTAGTGTAATTAACAGTAGTGACACTAGTGTTAAACATGGAGGTGGTGGACGGTCCTGAGAAACTCACCAGATTGACTTTATATTTCCACTTTAGAATACACCTTGACCAGAGGCTACAGATATATTGGGTCTAAATAAAACAACATAAAGGCGATTCAAAACGATTTGGCAGTGTATATTAAGGAGACAGCATGTTGTTTAAAAGGACACAATATTATCAGATGTGTGTTTTTACTAATAGTGCTTCCCTTACTGGTTTTGAATGTGTTTGTAATTAACAACTGTAGGACATGTGTGATGCAGAGTGACACATATAGTTATAGCTACAGTAGGTAACAGCGCTGGGACATTTAACTATATGTGTCACTCTGCATATCTGTTATATGAGAGATAATCACTCAGTGAATGTCTCTCATATAACTTAGAACAAACTAATTTGAATTTGGATAGACTGTATGAAAGTGCATTTGACTGTAGTCATGCAACTTTACAGTCAAAATATAAAAGCATTTTTTTATTAAGAAAATACCTGAATATTTTTAATGAACTGTGTTTTGTGGTGCGCAATAAGTTTCTAATTACAATTACTCTAAAAATGAATATTATTTTAAATAACCATGAATTAATTAATTTGCCATTTTTAGACAGTGCATTGGTGACTTCAATACTACAAAGTGCCCATAATATGTTATTGAAAGATTAGCTCCAGCGTGCTATAACACCCACCACGCCTTCCAGATATCCTTCCTGTTACCTACGCCTCTTGTTACTTGGACTCTGACAATAAAACAAAGCGAAACTAAGATGAGGTGAGAAATACAACCTGAATTCTGGGAAAATTTGGCATGTAAAGTAAAAGAAAAGAAACTGAGAAATTTTTACAACTTCTTTCTTCAAATTTGATGCCAGCTACAGGTCTCACAAAAGTTGGAACCATGTTCACCATGGTGTAGCATCGGCTATTTTTATTTTTTTTAAATTTGGTCCCATTCTTGTCTAATATAGGTTTCCAGCTGCTGAAGAGTTCATGATTGTCTTTGACGTATTTTTGGTTTATTGATGCACCAAATGTCCCCTATAGGTGAAAGATCTGGACTGCAGGCCAATTCAGCACCCTGACTCTTCTACTATGAACTCGTGCTGTTGTAATAGTTGCAGTATGTGGTTTTGCATCATCCTGCTGAAATACACAAAGCCTTCCCTGAAATAGACATCGTCTAAAACCTTTATATTCTTTTCAGCATTTATAGTGCCTTCCAGAACATTCAAGCTGACTGTACCATATGCACTTATGCCCCCCTATACCATCAGAGACGCTGGCTTTTGAACTGAATGTAGATAACAGGCAGGAAGGTCTCCTTCCTCTTTATCCTGGAGGACACGGCGTCCTTGATTGTAACTACTCCGGTCTGCTCAAAAGGACTTCACGCTTCAACTGATATCCACAAACGTTTATGTCCTTCATACAGGTCATGAAAGACTGATGGAACACCGTGAAAACTAAAATAAAATTAAAAAATCAGTATTTAAAATTCACATTCATCACAATAATAAACTCAAATTGTACATTCCATATGTAACGAGGCAATAACAGCTTCACAAGTATTTAACGTGAGCGCCTGTTTGACCAGTAGTAGAATAATATTGCAGGGGAAAGTTTATTCCCTTATCGTTGTTCTCTCGTATTTCTCTGACTCCTCCGTAACTTTTCTCCCCTGTTACCGTTCTCCCACACTTCCGGGTCACGCTATCACATGACTCGTACAGGTATAAATTTTATCTACAGCATTGTTAATTTTACAAGCAAACACATTTAATTACAATGCCAAGTTACTCATTACTTTAATATCTGAGCAATAATTAAATTAATCAATCAATCAATTAATCAACATTTATTTCTATAGCACTTTACAGCAACCTAAGTTGTACCAAAGTGCTTCACAGTTCTAAAAATGACAATCAATCAAATGGCGTTAAAAATAGAAATAAAAATATAAACAGAATAAAATATAATTATAAATAAATAAATAAATAATGTAATCATAGTCATAGCCATAAAAATGATAATAATAAAAAATAAAAAGAGAAAATTATAAAAAGATTACATAAAACTATAACATAATAAAGGCTATTCTAAACAAGTGAGTCTTCAGTTTTGCCTTAAACAGAGGGAGGTCCGTAATGCTGCGTGACTCAGGTGGAATGGCGTTCCAGAGTTTAGGACCAGCCACTGCAAAGGAGCGATCACCCCATTGTTTGGATCTTGACCGAGGGACCACTAGCAGGTTTTGGTTATCAGAACGTGTAATGGAAATATCACATTTTAATTATGTATTAATTTGTAATTGTGCTGTAGACTATAGACGCTTTAAACTCGCTGAAGCTTAGAAACACAAGGCCGAGAATAGAACAGAAACAACCTGATTGTAATTGTCCCTGAATAAATGATAAGGTCTGGACATCTGGTCTGGGGCAGATAAAGAGTTGAGTTTGAATGTAGGAACTTCATGTACGGGGCGTTGATTATGTTAGCAGAGATGTTCGTGTATAAAATGGGACAGCGGAGAGAAAGAGATCACCTTCTCCATGCTGCAACTGTTTGCTGTGTGAGACTCTGGTCCTTCTGCAGAAGTATAAAATAAAACCTTTGTGACTTTGCTCTTACCCAGTGTATGAATTGCTTGTCTTTATAATATTTACAGAATTTCCACCACAATACTTAGCGTTGTCGGCAGGAAACAAATGCTGATGCAATGCTGTTAATGCTGTTGTGCCAGAGCACAGAAAGTAAAAGGACATTGTGGAGATGAAATGTTGTGTTATTGTGCAAAACTCTGAGGTTTTATCTTAAGTACAGGCCACTGAAAGTGCTCCTAACACCACACACACAAGTCAAGGTAGTGGAAACAGAGATACACATGCCAGCCTCCCCAAACATGTTCCAGAACCTAAAGGTCAACAAGGGTGAGCAGTGAAGTGCTAGTAACCTCTCCTGTAAACCCCGACAGACCCTCACCTGCACGCAAAGTGCACGGGTCAGAAGAACCAACCAGAGTGACGGGAACATCGCAGAACCACGACTCTCCACTCAAATTCATCACTAGAACAAGCTCATAGTTACATTTGAAGCCAACACGTGAGGAAATTGTAAGGTGTCATTGTAAGCAGTAGCACAGAGTAACAAATAGTGACATGTAACAGTAGACTAAAGTTAAGAACATATTGTAACTAATGACAAGATAGAAGACTGTTTTAGAGGACAGAAAATACCAGTGACTGAGATTATTCACATTACAGACATTGAATTGGCTGGAGTGGACCGTTTAAATTTGGACCATAAAAATTAAAAGTCAACTTCAACAACACCCCAAAGTAATCTGGGTAATTTTAGAAATGATAATAGTAATAGTTGTAACCCTGACGTGCCTCGTTATTGAGGACTCAGGGAGAAACCGTCATGGTAAAGTCTGTTTAGTAAACTCAAGCCACATACATTTAACTAGAATAAAGAGACGAGACAGTATGATAAAAAGGCATAACGCTAATCTTAGGAGATGTGCTGGGAATTGGGGTTGTGCTCTATCATTAGACATTGCTGATAATATGACAGACATACACAACGGCTCGTGCTGGATATGTCATGCCATGTCCTCGAGCTGGGTAGCACCGCCCCTTAATAATGTCACAGCAGCAGAAGCAAATGCAGACAACACATCTAGTCTCATACCGATAAGCACCATGGCCATTCTGCAGATATCAGCAAATTACAAGCAAACAGGGAGGCCAAAATCAGCAGTCCCTGGGTGTAATTATACCAATAACTTATGTTTTGATGCCCCAGGGAGTTATTGTACTCCACTGCCTGTTAAGAAATATGGAAACAATTCTACCTATGTGGTCCCTTGGCAAAAAGGAGACACTTGTGTTGTTCAAGATCAAAAGGGAAAAGGGGAACCTGACTTAGGATGGTCTGAGTGCACCACTTACGTTCGTATAACCAATCGCTCAAAAGGTAGGTCACCTAAATGTAGTATAGATGGTAATTATTTTCCAAATAATGGTAGGTGCCCGTTCATATAGTTATCATCTACAAACACAGTAATGTGGGTGTGTGGGTCAATCGCATATGCGACTTTACCCAAGTATTTTAATTTTAATTTTAATAAGGCTTTGCAAACACCTCCGCAAGTAGAGTCTTGTGGATCTCATGGTTAACACAGTTGTGGGGAGGCTGGGGTTATTGGCTGGTTTTGTCACGGTTCTGGGGTGCGAGGCATAAACGCAGGAGGATCCAGGTTTTAAAAGGAAACGATGTTTATTTTATAAAGAAAAACAGGGAAAAACTACAAACAAAACACGTTACTGTAAAATAAACCAAAACACGATTAAATAGACGAGACATATACTTTTCAACTTATTGTAACAAATGCAAGACGCTAAACTGAACTAAAACAAACCATTTATAATAAAACTAATGAGCAAGTCGGTTCAGGTGAGCGCCCTCACGTCACCTGACCGAAGTGCATGACGGGAAATGAAGTAAAACGAAAAGAACTACAAACAAAAATCACAGGGTGCTTTGGCGCCCTCTAGGGGTTATCCCTGACATAACCCCCCCTCAAAGGGCGCAACTCCGGGGCGCCACAGGAGGTCCAGGGCATCCCCCCCAGGGTCCAATGTCCGTCCCTCTCACCCAGAGGCTGCCACCTATGGCCAGTGGTTCCGGTGGCCTGATGCCCCTGTTGAAGCAGGGCAGCGGAGGCAGAAGACTTTCGCCGTCCTCACTGATGCAAGGCGGCGGTGGTAGAGGGAGCTCGCCGTCCTCCGTGATGCAGGGCGGCGAATGTAGAAGACGTTCGCCGTCCTCTATGATGCCAGGTGGCGTTGGCAGCAGAGGAAGAGGAAGCAGCTCGCGATCCTCAGCGGCGCATGAAGGCGGCGGCGGAGGAAAAGGAAGCTCGCTGTCCTTAACGGCGCACGAAGGCGGCGGTGGAGGAAGAGGAAGCTCGCGATCCTCAGCGGTGCATGAAGGCGGCGGCGGAGGAAGAGGAAGCTCGAAGTCCTCGGCGGCGCATGAAGGCGGCGGCGGAGGAAGAGGAAGCTCGCTGTCCTCAACGGCGCATGAAGGCGGCGGCGGAGGAAGATGAAGCTCGCGATCCTCGGCAGCGCATGAAGGCGGCGGCGAAGGAAGAGGAAGCAGCTCGTGATCCTCGGCGGCGCATGAAGGCGGCGGCGGAGGAAGAGGAAGCTCGCGATCCTCAGCGGCGCATGAAGGCGGCGGCGGAGGAAGAGGAAGCTCGCGATCCTCAGCGGCGCATGAAGGCGGCGGCGGAAGAAGAGGAAGCTCGCGATCCTCAGCGGCGCATGAAGGCGGCGGCGGAGGAAGAGGAAGCTCGCGATCCTCAGCGGCGCATGAAGGCGGCGGCGGAGGAAGAGGAAGCTCGCTGTCCTCAACGGCGCATGACGGCGGCGGCGGAGGAAGAGGCGGCTCGTCGTCCTCGGCAGCACTGTGCAGCGACGGAAGCTCGCCGTCCTCGAAGGCACTGTGCAGCGACGGAAGCTCGCCGTCCTCGAAGGCACTGTGCAGCGACGGAAACTCGCCGTCCTCGAAGGCACAGTGCAGCGACGGAAGCTCGCCGTCCTCGAAGGCACAGTGCAGCGACGGAAGCTCGCCGTCCACGAAGGCACAGTGCAGCGTCGGAAGCTTGCCCTCCTCTTCGCCGCAGTGCAGCAGCAGCAGCTCGCTGTGCTCAGCGGCGCGGTGCAGCTGTGCTAGCAGCCCTTGGAGCCTGGCCACCTGCTCCCGCAGGTCACGAATGCGCTCTTCGTTTCTCAGAGCGCACCGCCGAAAGCTGCTCCAATCACTCTGGGAGGCTGCTCCCAGCTGCACGTCCCGCTCACACTCCCCTCTTCTGCCGCTACGCCGTTTGGTTCTCCGGCTACCTTCCACGCCGGCTCCCCAAACTCCAAACATCGTTGCCCCCCCCCCAAAAGAATCTCCCCGGGGAAGGGCTCCTCTGCTATGCCTCTTTTGAGGTCTTGCATTCTGTCACGGTTCTGGGGTGCGAGGCATAAACGCAGGAGGATCCAGGTTTTAAAAGGAAACGATGTTTATTTTATAAAGAAAAACAGGGAAAAACTACAAACAAAACACGTTACTGTAAAATAAACCAAAACACGATTAAATAGACGAGACATATACTTTTCAACTTATTGTAACAAATGCAAGACGCTAAACTGAACTAAAACAAACCATTTATAATAAAACTAATGAGCAAGTCGGTTCAGGTGAGCGCCCTCACGTCACCTGACCGAAGTGCATGACGAGAAATGAAGTAAAACGAAAAGAACTACAAACAAATCACAGGGCGCTTTGGCGCCCTCTAGGGGTTATCCCTGACAGGTTTATAGTGTTCTACCAATTGGGATTATAGTTAGGTCTCTGTATAACACCCTGTATGTATACAGGAACTAGTTCTGAACACAGTAAAATATCAAATGTTACGACAGACTGACAAGAACATAAAACAACAGAAACCGGACTCAACTGATGACTAGGACGACCCGATTTCTGACAGGCTTCAAAATTTCAGGTGACTATTATCCTGATTGTGACTTAGATCCTGATATGGAAGAAGACATAATGTAGATCTTTAGAGAAATGTGAAGTATATATATTTAAGTAGATTGGTAAATTTTTCAAAGATGCTTTTGTGTCAGGGGTCTTTCCCTCATAAAAACAGCTGTAGTGTCCTCTGTGTGCATTAGAGTGCTAGTGATGATGTTGTTTTAAAAAAACAGGTTGGTCTGATGAAAATTACCTAATGCGGGTTCACATATTGGTTCCTTTTTGCATGATTGAGCTTTATCTATGGCATGGTGGAGTATTCCTGGACCCATTTAGTAATGTCAATTGTGGCAACGGGCTCATAACCGGCGTGCCCCATGGAAAAACAACTCCTCACTCGTCTAGAAGCCTCTATTTACCAAACCCAGTCAGCACCACGGACAGCTACCAACAGGCTCAAAAAGGGGCGGGGCGCCACAAACCACCGGCATCGGCCACAGCAAATCGCCTGCCGTCCATCTGTCACCGGCTCCCTATAAAAGGGCCCCAGCGGTGTATTCCGGTGTGTAGGAAATTAAAACCAAAATACTCATGTGATTTTTCCTTTGTCTGCAGATTCGGACACCACTGAGAGCCAGCCCCCGCGTATTCCTCAAAGAAAGGGATAACTCATCCTCTCATCCCCGACAGTGTCTCCTCCGCTCAGGCGCCCACAGCATCTCATGCAGCCGCGCCCGAGGCAGGATTATACACTGGGGACTGTCACCTCTGTGGTCTTGCCTACTCTCCAAATCCAAACTAAAGTAACGGAGCCCTACTCTGCGCAAAGACTTTAGTTTCACTTTCGTTCATTTTTTCCCTTGAATATATATTCTTTGTTTGTCTTCATTCCGGCGCAGAGAAAAATTAAACAAGCCTTTTGTGTCTGCATCAGCCCTCGTGTCTGTGATTTTTTCTGAATCCCCTCAATGCTTTACACAATGAAACAATCATGCAGACTTGGAATCTGTGGAATAGCATGGCAATGGTTTGCTTCTTATCTAGAAGATATTGTCACGGGGGGAGGCAGAGGAGGAAAGAACCCAATAGCAGACACAGATTCCCTTAAAGGAATTTTATTAGAGATCAAAAGATTAGGACAACAATGGCTGGAGGAGCGTATGTGTGTGTGGTGTGTGTGTGAGTGAGAGAGTCAGTACGCAGCAGTAGGGGAGCAGCACGTGTGTGTGTGTGTGTGCGTGCTTGTGAGTAAGTGAGAGAGTCAGTAGCAGCAGCAGGGGAGCAGCACGTGTGTGTGTGTGTGTGGAGGCGCACGAATTCCTCCCGGTTGTAGCGACAGACGCGGATTGCGCAATCAAGCTGTAGCGCTGGTTTTTCCGACGCGGATCGGCTTCGCGAGCAGCGAGAGGAGGGCAGAGTGCTTCGGATTCTTTTCTTGAGGAGTAGGAGCTCGGTGCGTGTTGCGAGGATCCTTGCGAGAAGACGGAAGCACTTTTGTGCGGCACCGGGAGCGTGTCACAAGCCGTGGAGTGAGGAATGAGAATCAGCGTTCTTTACCAGGTAAGGGTCGATAACCAGAAGATCCAGCCGCGGGAGCTAACAGATACAAAGGGGCAAGTCCAAAACCAGATTCTTTACACAGGCAGGGTCATACACGAAATTCAGTCCGAGATAAAGGCGAGGTAATCCGAGGGAGAAGGCGAAAAGAGGAATCCGAAGGGCAGCGGGGTCGGCAACGAGACAAACTTTCCAAAAGCTAGAATAAACACGAGAACGCGAGGCACACGAGCGAGACACTGCGGCACAGACTGAAGCACTCGGCTTGCTTTTAAGGCCTAGAGATGACTCCTAATCAGATACAGGTGTGTCGCTGGCACACCTAAAGTTCCGGGTGGAGTTAAGGATGTGAGGAGCTAGGTGGGATGGGCTGGCTCGTGACAGATATGTCGTATGAGGTGACATGGAGGGGATCTACAGTCATGGCCAAAAGTTTTGAGAATGACACAAATATTAGTTTTAAAAAAGTTTGCTGCTAAACTGCTTTTAGATCTTTGTTTCAGTTGTTTCTGTGATGTACTGAAATATAATTACAAGCACTTCATACGTTTCAAAGGCTTTTATCTACAATTACATGACATTTATGCAAAGAGGCAGTATTTGCAGTGTTGGCCCTTCTTTTTCAGGACCTCTGCAATTCGACTGGGCTGCTCTCAATCAACTTCTGGGCCAAATCCTGACTGATAGCATCCCATTCTTTCATAATCACTTCTTGGAGTTTGTCAGAATTGGTGGGTTTTTGTTTGTCCACCCGCCTCTTGAGGATTGACCACAAGTTCTCAATGGGATTAAGATCTGCGGAGTTTCCAGGCCATGGACCCAAAATTTCAACGTTTTGGTCCCCGAGCCACTTAGTTATCACTTTTGCCTTATGGCACGGTGCTCCATCGTGCTGGAAAATGCATTGTTCTTCACTAAACTGTTGTTGGATTGTTGGAAGAAGTTGCTGTTGGAGGGTGTTTTGGTACCATTCTTTATCCATGGCTGTGTTTTTGGGCAGAATTGTGAGTGAGCCCACTCCCTCGGATGAGAAGCAACCCCACACATGAATGGTCTCAGGATGCTTTACTGTTGGCACGACACAGGACTGATGGTAGCGCTCACCTTTTCTTCTCCGGACAAGCCTTTTTCCAGATGCCCCAAACAATCGGAAAGAGGCTTCATCCGAGAACATGACTTTGCCCCAGTCCTCAGCAGTCCATTCGCCATACTTTTTGCAGAAGATCAATCTGTCCCTGATGGGTTTTTTTAGAGAGAAGTGGCTTCTTTGGTGCCCTTCTTGACACCAGGACATCTTCCAAAAGTCTTGGCCTCACTGTGCGTGCAGATGCGCTCACACCTGCCTGCTGCCATTCCTGAGCAAGCTCTGCACTGGTGGCACTCCGATCCCGCAGCTGAATCCTCTTTTGGAGACGATCCTGGCGCTTGCTGGACTTTCTTGGACGACCTGAAGCCTTCTTAACAAGAATTGTACCTCTTTCCTTGAAGTTCTTGATGATCCTACAAATTGTTGATTTACACACGTGGACAAAATTGTTGGTACCCTTCGGTCAATGAAAGAAAAACTCGCAATGGTCACATAAATAACTTTAATCTGACAAAAGTAATAATTTAAAAAAATTCTATTAATGTTAACCAATGAAAGTCAGACATTGCTTTTCAACCATGTGTCATGTCTCCTAGAGAAGAATCAGATGCAGATTCCATGTTCACAAGTATCTTTTTATTTCTTTTATCACACAACACATAATGTCTCTTGGCGCGCACTGCAGTCCTGAGCTGAATTCCCAGACCGGGTCTGCAGGTGGGTAAACAGAAACAGTCTCACACGTGAGGAGAAAGATAACTAAAATGAAGCACTTGCAAAGTCCATGCGGCTAGTGAAGGATTTTCCTTTCCTCCAAGGATCCCACACCTGCAGACACGCTCAGTCCTGGGAGTGAGACGGGAAGAGTAGACAAACGATTTAAACACAACATGTAGACATAACCGGGTGAAGACAAGAGGTGTGCACAACAGTGAACAGGCGAAGCCCTACAGGTTCGACTGGAATAAATAGTCAGACACACAAGGAAATCACAGGTGTTCGTGTTTAGTGTTTAAGTGCTGGTAGTACATACATAGACACACTAGGTGGGGACAAAGCATCAACTCAGTAATCCGGGGAACTTGATCTTATTCCCCTGAGCTGTGGAGGTACAGATGTTACACCATGCTTCAACAGAATTATTAAAAAAAATAAACTCATGGAACAGGCCTGGACAAAAATGAATGTACCCCTAGAAAATATACTGAAAATAATGTGACCAAAGGGACATGTTAATTCAAGGTGTGTCCACTAATTAGCATCACAGGTGTCTACAATCTTGTAATCAGTCAGTGGGCCTATATATAGGGCTCCAGGTAGTCACTGTGTTGTTTGGTGACATGGTATGTACCACACTCAACATGGACCAGAGGAAGCGAAGGAAAGAGTTGTCTCAGGAGATTCGAAAGAAAATTATAGACAAGCATGTTAAAGGTAAAGGCTATAAGACCATTTCCAAGCAGCTAGATGTTCCTGTGACTACAGTTGCACATATTATTCAGAAATTTAAGATCCATGGGACTGTAGCCAACCTCCCTGGACGTGGCCGCAGGAGGAAAATTGATGACAAATCAAAGAGACGGATAATCCGAATGGTAACAAAAGAGCCCAGAACGACTTCTAAAGAGATCCAAGGTGAACTTCATGCTCAAGGAACATCAGTGTCGGATCGCACCATCCGTCGTTGTTTGAGCCAAAGTGGACCACATGGGAGACGACCAAGGAGGACACCATTGTTGAAAACAAATCATAAAAAAGCCAGACTGGAATATGCCAAACTACCTGTTGACAAGCCACAAAGCTTCTGGGAGAATGTCCTATGGACAGATGAGACAAAAATGGAACTTTTTGCCAAGGCACATCAGCTCTATGTTCACAGACGGAAAAATGAAGAAAAGAACACTGTCCCTACTTTGAAACATGGAGGAGGCTCTGTTATGTTCTGGGGCTGCTTTGCTACATCTGGCACAGGGTGTCTTGAATCTGTGCAGGGTACAATGAAATCTCAAGACTATCAAGGGATTCTAGAGAGAAATGTGCTGGCCAGTGTCAGAAAGCTGGGTCTCAGTCGCAGGTCATGGGTCTTGCAACAGGACAAAGACCCAAAACACACAGCTAAAAACACCCAGGAATGGCTAAGAGGAAAACATTGGACTATTCTAAAGTGGCCTTCTATGAGCCCTGACCTCAATCCTATTGAGCATCTTTGGAAGGAGCTGAAACATGCTGTCTGGAAAAGGCACCCTTCAAACCGGAAACAACTGGAGCAGCTTGCTCATGAGGAGTGGGCCAAAATACCTGCAGAGAGGTGCAGAAGTCTCACTGACAGTTACAGGAATCGTTTGATTGCAGTGATTGCCTCAAAAGGTTGTGCAACAAACTATTAAGTTAGGGGTACCATCATTTTTGTCCAGGCCTGTTCCATGAGTTTATTTTTTAAAATAATTCTGTTGAAGCATGGTTGAAAAGCAATGTCTGACTTTCATTGGTTAACATTCATAGAATTCTTATTTATTATTACTTTTGTCAGATTAAAGTTATTTCTGTGACCATTGTGAGTTTTTCTTTCTTTGACCGAAGGGTACCAACAATTTTGTCCATTTTGTCTTAGTAGCCACAATATCCTTGCCTGTGAAGCCATTTTTATGCAACGCAATGATGGCTGCACGTGTTTCTTTGCAGGTCACCATGGTTAACAATGAAAGAACAATGGTTTCAAGCATCACCCTCCTTTTAACATGTCAAGTCTGCCATTCTAACCCAATCAGCCTGACATAATGATCTCCAGCCTTGTGCTCGTCAACATTCTCACCTGAGTTAACAAGACGATTACTGAAATGATCTCAGCAGCTCCTTTAATGACAGCAATGAAATGCAGTGGAAAGTTTTTTTTTTTCGGGATTAAGTAAATTTTCATGGCAAAGAAGGACTATGCAATTCATCTGATCACTCTTGATAACATTCTGGAGTATATGCAAATTGCTATTATAAAAACTTATGCAGCAACTTTTGCAATTTCCAATATTTATGTAATTCTCAAAACTTTTGGCCACGACTTTACATCTGCCACATTCAGACTCTCTACTGGTGTCCCACAGGGCTCAGTACTTGGTGCTCTTCTGTTCTCCCTCTATACCTGGTCTCTTGGTAAGGTCATATCACATGGATTTTCATACCATTTTTATGCAGATGACACGCAACTTATTCCTCCTTCAGATACTCAGGTTTCCACCCGGATCCCAGTGTCTGACAGACATCTCATCCTGGATGGCAGCTCATCAGCTGAAGCTCAATCTGAGTAAAACTCATCATGACTCATCCCCCGGTCAAGAACTTGTGATATCCCTGGACAACAATTGTGGTGCTGGACCAAGGCCAGGAAGATCGTGAAGGACCTCTGGACCAATGGACTCTCTGTTGCGGTCAGGAAAGCACTTCCGCTCCCTGAAAGCCAACACAGAGAGACTGAGGAGAAGCTTCTTCCCGCAGGCTGGACTCTCAATCACAACACCACTCAGGACAAACACTCTGCTCCTACTCATATACCACTCAGCACACTGCACATCACACATCAATGCACATTTGCACATTTAACTCATTTGCACATACTCTGCCCTGTTATGCTCATGACATTTCCATTTCAATTCCATCTCAATTCTATTTTTGTTTTATTTTATTACTTGTACATAATGTAAATTCTACAGCCAAAAGTTTCTATACTGTCCATTTTTATTATTATATTCTTATTTCATATTTTATGTTCCTCACTTGAATATTTTCTTTACATACTATTTTTTTCTATCTTTTAATTATTATATTCTTATTTCAATTCAGTTTTATTTGTATAGTGCTTTTAACAATTGACATTATCGCAAAGCTGCTTTACACAATCAAAAGGATTATTTAAGTTTGTATGAAATGTGAATTTCATATTCTTTAGTTAGTCTATTTTTCCTTTCATTTTTTTAGGTCATTAGGGTGGTTGTTAAAACATTTCACTGCATATCATACTGTGTGTGACCATGTGTGTGACAATTAAAATTGAATTTGAATTTGACTGGCCTTTAGAGATTTAAACTAATATTTGTGATTTTCCTAAGTGAAATCTGTAATTGTTTTTAATTTGATTTTTTTCTGAGGCAGCAGCCTGGAACGTCTTCTTGTTTGCCCAAATAGTATTAAAATATCAACTCGATTAACTTACCCATCACATCTGCTGTTTGTTGGGCTGGGAGGGACTCCTTAATGTCTTGTGTGAGGTCTATGGCTTTGCGGATAATAGCAAAAGACAGTAGCGCAGCCACATAAAGATTTCAGAAGAAGAGGAATTCATCTGATAACTGATGAAACGGACCTGTGCCGTGGAATGTATCCCAATATGTTTTACTTTTCCCAATGACACTGTTTTGGTTCTGGGTTGGAACCCAGGGCGCCTTCTGATCGCGAAAGGAAGCCTGATGACTCAACGGGGTCATGTGATCCCGTTTAAAGCGCAGACAGAGGGAAGCAGAGGAAGTGGAAAAAGTAGAGTAGATCAGCGCGCTGTTTACATCGCCATATTGCAAATGAAGGTGTCTTACGAGAGCTGTAGAAGACCTGGAAAGATCTGCATTTGGTGGATTATCGTTCATTGGATATTCCCCAATGGACATATTCACAGGATAGCACTCCTTCTAATCTCGTGCTCATGACTGTGTCTACGAACTGGTGGGTCTCCCGAACGCTCACACTCAATAATCCGGACCTTGGACTTGCATTACAGTCACCCACTGATCGCAATTATATTGTAAATATTGTTTTGTTTTATTTTGGTGCACCTTTTGGTTTAATTTTTGTATAATATGTTTTTGGATTTGTTTAATAATCATTTTGTTTGTCATCTTTGCTCTTTGGTTTTTAATGCAACACCAGTGTTAAAGATAAAGACCACAAATAGTGTAAACTATTAATTTTTTAATCAGAGCATTACAAGTGGTGGCACGCTGGTGTAGTGGTTAGCACTGTTGCCTTGCACCTCCAGGATCCGGGTTCAATTCCTGGCAAGGCTCTATTCCCGTCTCTGTATGCATGGAGTTTGCATGTTCTCCCTGTGCTTGGTGGGTTTCCTCCCACAGTCCAAAGACATGTAGGTTAGGTTAATTGGCGTTCCCAAATTGCCCGTAGTGAGTGAGTGAGTGTGTATTTGTTGTGCCCTCCGATGGATTGGCACCCTGTCCCCCTGCGACCCTAAATACAGGATGAAGCGGTGTAGAAGATGAGTGAGTGAGTGTGTGAGCATTACAAATCAACTAATAAAGAAAATGCTTATTAAGAAAAGACTCCAAGAAAAGTGTTTTGTTGCCCAAATGAGCACCATTGGATTCATAAAAAGAAAGTGGACCTTTGGTGGACTGTGTGAGATTTTAGATAATCCTGTAATATTTTATCAAGTAAAATCCAACGACACCTTTGTACCACAGAGTGATGTCCACCTCCTGACGTCATGGTGACACCTGAAGACATAAAGGTTTAAGACTGTGTCGCACACGCCATATTTCAAACTCACTGAGGATTAGATGTGAACTTGCAGTCTTATTGGTTGGTAAAGACAAATCGTACAGTTGTGCATATTTAAACTCTTCTTAATTTTACAATGGAGGAAATTTTTTTCGTTGCACACACACTATTTGCTTCTACCTGCTTCCATCTGGTTTCCTTTTGCTTTTGTCTAAAAATAATATAAAGCTGACACTGGCATTCTTTAATAAACCAAGGATTCGGTATCACAAACTACACCTGAGCCACACATCACATCACTGTAATGAAATCAGGCACTTAGTAGAATCCTATATCTCTTGAACAATAAACATGATAGATATTCACATATTTTGATGGTCAGTAATTAAAATGGTATCACACATGTTTGAAAGCTGTACATGGTCTACATTTCAAGTCTCCTGACCTCATATGTTCCATCCCAGTAACCTGCACTGATTAATCCGCATACAATTTAACCAGTTGAGTATTTTTACTATATTCATTGGCTTAAGAGCTTTAGGGGTTTTTTTTTTCCCCTGTTCCTAATGCTGGTGTATGTTTCGGGGGGGGAAGACATACCTATTGGCATGGAGCGGCATTAGGAAATTGAGCGCACCTGATAACAATTAGTGATTTAGACACACTCAGGCCATGTCCACACGTAGTGATTTATATTCCAGAAACTACAGTTAAAGGGTCTGGCCAAAAAGAAAGTGGATTTTTCAGGTCTACAGGGCGGTATGGGCAGAAAACCATAAAACTAAACCAAACATCAAAGAAACCAAAACTTTGGTTTCACAGTAAGAATAACATGAAATATAAACAGTGATAAAAGTTAACAGAGAAACAATTTCTCACCAAAAAAGAGCAGCAGGATGAGCAGTTCCATCTCCTTATAAACACCAGACTCTCCACACTCCTCCTCCTGACTGAGCACAGGGAGACAACATCACGAGGGAATCCACTGCCAGACCAGTCAAAATATACAGAGTGGGCCATTTATATGGATACACCTTAATAAAATGGGAATGGTTGGTGATATTAACGTCCTGTTTGTGGCACATTAGTATATGTGAGGGGGCAAACTTTTCAAGATGGCTGGTGACCATGGTGGCCATTTAAAAGTCGGCCATCTTGGATCCAACTTTTGTTTTTTCAATAGGAAGTGGATCATGCGACACATCAAACTTATTGGGAATTTCACAAGAAAAACAATGGTGTGCTTGGTTTTAACGTAACTTTATTCTTTCATGAGTTATTTACAAGTTTCTGACCACTTATAAAATGTGTTCAATGTGCTGCCCATTGTGATGGATTGTCAGTGCAACCCTCTTCTCCCACTCTTCACACACTGATAGCAACACCGCAGGAGAAATGCCAGCACAGGCTTCCAGTATCCGTAGTTTCAGGTGCCGCACATCTCGTATCTTCACACCATAGACAATTGCCTTCAGATGACCCCAAAGATAAAAGTCTAAGGGGGTCAGATCGAGAGACCTTGGGGGCCATTCAACTGGCCCACGACGACCAATCCACTTTTCAGGAAACTGTTCATCTAGGAATGCTCGGACCTGACACCCATAATGTGGTGGTGCACCATCTTGCTGGAAAAACTCAGGGAACGTGCCAGCTTCAGCGCATAAAGAGGGAAACACATCATCATGTAGCAATTTCAAATATCCAGTGGCCTTGAGGTTTCCATTGATGAAGAATGGCCCCACTATCTTTCTACCCCATATACCACATCATACCGTCACTTTTTTTGTTCCAACAGTCTTGGAGGGATCTATCCAATGTGGGTTAGTGTCAGACCAATAGCGGTGGTTTTGTTTGTTAACTTCACCATTCACATAAAAGTTTGCCTCATCACTGAACAAAATCTTCTGCGTGAACTGAGGGTCCTGTTCCAATTTTTGTTTTGCCAATTCTGCAAATTGTGTGCGCCGATCTGGGTCATCCTCGCTGAGATGCTGCAGTAGCTGGAGTTTGTAAGGGTGCCATTTGTGAGTAGCTAATATCCAACACTGAACACTGAATCCAACAGTTTCACGAAACTTAGCAAGCAGTTTGCTAACTGTAGCATGGGAGATGGGTGGTCTCGTAGGGTGTCTTGCATTGAAATCTGCAGCAATGACCCGGTTACTGTGTTCACCAGATATCAACACAATTTCGATCCGCTCATCACGTGTTAACCTCTTCGACATGCCAATGGCTGTGAACAAAGAGAAACTTGTCAATAACTCATGAAAGAATAAAGTTACGTTAAAACCAAGCACACCATTGTTTTTCTTGTGCAATTCCCAATAAGTTTGATGTCACATGACCCTCTTCCTATTGAAAAAACAAAAGTTGGATCCAAGATGGCCGACTTCAAAATGGCCACCATGGTCACCACCCATCTTGAGAAGTTTGCCCCCTCACATATACTAATGTGCCACAAAAAGGACGTTAATATCACCAACCATTCCCATTTTATTAAGGTGTATCCATATAAATGGCCCACGCTGTACAGTGGAACCTTGGATTCCGCGAGTAACGCGGTTTGCGAGTGTTCTGCAATACGAGCAAAGATTTTGAATACATTTTTTAATTGAAAAACGAGCATGTCTTGGTTTACGAGTACCGAGTATCATGTATCACGCATGTGCTTCTTGTTTTGACTCCGAGCGTCACCTGACCACAACTGAGTCAATGGTTTTTCTCTCTCTTGCACTGCAGAAATATGGGTAATCGTCTCCTCTGCTGGGTCTTAGTGCTCATCTCTCACTGATATAATCAACATCCATGCACGTGTGTACTGTTTACTATAACACTGACCACGTGTGTGTTTTATTTTGTGTTTGTAAGCGTGTTTGTAAGCGTGTGTGTACAGCGCGGGTGTACTGTTTATTATAACACACGTGTGTGCGCGCGTGTAAAGAAAAATAAAGTCTCATTAGAGAGATTAAAGATCCGTTTTCTCTCCCTGCCGTTGCACCGCGCCCCTTCACACACACACACACTCACACACACACACTAATGGAAACACTGCTCTGTCGCGATACTTTTCAAAGGTAAAGTGCAGGCTAATTTGTTTTATTTTTACTCTACAGCAGTGATTACGTTAGACTGCACTAACACAAGTGTCATTAGAGATGTGTCATGTTAATCTTTCCAATAAAACAGTCTTTCTGTTAATGTGTGTGTGTGTGTGTGTGTGTGTGTGTGTGTGTGTGTGTGTGTGTGTGTGTATGTGTGTGTATGTGTATGTGTGTGAAACTCAAATAAGAGAGGAGGAAGTGTTACTGTGTGAGCGAAGGAGAGAGAGGGGTGGAGTCTGATTCCTTCTCTCATCTTACTATAGCTTCTCACACACACACACACACACACACACACACACACACACACACACACACACAAAAACAGAAACACTTATCTGTCGGGATTTATTTTTACTTTTTTTAAAGATAAAGTGCAAGTTAATATGTTTTATTTTTACTTTATATATTGTATTAATTATTTTAATGTATTTATTTTTTGGGCTGTGGAACGAATAATTTGAGTTTCATTATTTCTCATGGGTTCCACTGTATATTCTGTACCTTTCCTTTTCTTAAACTGAAGGTAATCTATCAGTAGAGCAAGACACAGCAGAGTCTCTCTCTCTCTCTCTCTCTCTCTCTCTCTCTCTCTCTCTCACACACTACACATGTCTCTCCTGAGCAGCCAGTGATCCAGACCCCCTCTGTCCTCTGGTGCCCCCTACTGGTTGGAGATCTCGTCACATGGACCCCCCGTGTGGTCTGTCTGGGATGCTTGTGGTGACTGGTGATGGTTTCACTTTACCATGAAGACGGTCCTGTCCTCAGCTGATGCAGACAGCTGTTCTCTGAGCACTCGTGCCTGCAGTCACTTGATAGATTATACCAAGTGATGCTGGACACTCAAAATCAAAGAAGAGTCACCCCAACTGAAGGTCCCAAAGAACTATCGAGACATGTTATTTCAGGCTGCTCACAATAAGGTTCTTACTTACAGTATTTATTTAGCGCAGCATGTTTGTAAATAGATTAGCCTTAGGTAAAGGAGCAGATCTGGGGGACTCATGGACGTAGAGTATTCTGGTGAACTGGTATGTTTAGATGCTGTCCTCCCCACTCTCATTGATCACTCAGGTTTGTTGACGGTGAGGTGATTGGTTGCTTTACATCACAGGGAGCCCTCATGTCTGTGTTTCCTTCTGGCTCCTCCCTTTTAGTTATGCTGTTATAGTTAGTCCTGCCGGAGTCCCTGCTTGCACTTTGTACTAAATATACATCTCGTTGGTCCAGAATTCTGTGTAATGGTTTTCCTGCTCAAAACAACTACTGTAAAGTAAAGTAGGCTGAACCACACCCCATGCGGCCCACATACAGCCCATGCTGAAGTGGACCTACTCTGCTTGCCTACCTTTGGGACTCATGTGGCCTGGGTTAGAATGTGTTCTGTGGATTTAAACTGACCAACAACAGTTGAAATGAAACTGCAGATGAGATGTACAAAATGTTTTAAACAAGATGTTTTTTTATCTAATAACTTGCTTTGTGTTGTCGTGCTCAAGTGCTTTTCAATATATCAAGTTTTGTTTACATTCTCAGTGTTAACAAGTTGTATATTAATTATCACATTTTTAGTAATACATGATATTATGTGCACTAAGAAGAACGTATTATACTTTGTTCTTATTGGTCAAACACAACCGCTTACTCTGTTTTCTCATTCTCTATAGCACTCATCCTGTATAGAGTCACTGGAGGCCTGGGCTTGTATTTACTAAATGTCTCAGTGTAGGAAATGGCTCCTAAGTGGCCAAAAATTCTTAGAATGACGCCATTTTTATCCTGCTTTCAGGAGTAGGAGTAGAATAGTCAGGAGTATTTCCTAGAATAGCAAATGTACAGTAGGAGAGCTCCAGGAGGTGCCCTAACTGGTTAGGAGTGTCAAGGAAATGTTGTTCAGGCAGAGACACGCAGAAGAGAGATGTTTTAGTAACATTCATGTTTGGATAAAAAAAATCCTTTGTTTGTTTTCTTTTAATTGTGTGCAGTATGTAACTAGTTCAATAATGAACATGTATGTTGTCTCCACAAGTGACTGATACTGTGGGTTTTTAGTAACAGTGAAGATGCAGAAATAATAAATTAAACTCCGCTCTTACAGAACCAAAAATCATGTGCAGATTCATACATTTCTCCAACACACAGCGTGAAAAAAAGGAAAGTCAAGCTTCATTCATGGAGTTGATCCAGTGCTCACACATTAAAATAATCATATTTATATATTCTAGAAGTAAGCTTTCTGATCACACTGTAACTTTAGATGGCCTTTCTGTTCCATCAAATGCAACAGTAAAAGACCTTGGTGTGATTATAGATTCCAGCCTTTCGTTTGAAGCTCATGTAGATAATATCACCAGAATAGCTTTCTTTCACCTTAGAAATATTGCCAAGATAAGAAACATATTGTCACTAAATGATGCAGAAAAACTAGTTCATGCTTTTATCACCTCTAGGTTGGACTATTGTAACACCTTACTGTCTGGTTGTTCAACTAGGTGTATAAACAAGCTTCAGTTAGTACAGAATGCAGCAGCGAGAGTCCTCACTAGAACCAGAAGATACGAGCACATCACCCCTATCTTATCTACACTGCATTGGCTCCCTGTGAAATTTCACATCGATTTTAAGATACTACTTTTGACATTTAAAGCACTAAATGGTCTCGCGCCACAGTATCTGAGTGAACTGCTGATCCGCCACGCCTACTGCCATCAAAGGATGTTTGCTAAGCATCTTAGAATCATTCATAGATATTGTGCTCGAAGTTCATTTAGGACTGGAATTTTTCTAGCTCAGTGTAGGACATTAAAGGTATTTAGGATCCACAGTATTAATTACTACGACACCGTGCCACCCAATACAAAAAAGAACAAAAACATATACTGTATAAAGAAAGAAAAATAAAGGAGAAATATGAAAAAACATACTATAAAATAAATGCTGAATGCTGTCACTGTAGCTGCCAATAAATTGACCCACCTGGTTTCAAACATGGCAAGCAGTTACTCCCAACCAGTCCACCACACCATAGCAAAGGGGTCCTGCAGAAAGAAAAAGAACCAGTTTGGCTAAAATATTAAGATGTAACCTGGAGAAACTGAATCCTGAATCCAAACTGTATGCCAACACTGCATTACACTAGGGAGAATCTGGCCTGAGACTGTGTAGAGCATTCAGGGGAGGAGTGTTATTGAAGCTGTATGAGGAGAGGAAGATCATGGAGGGAGTGAGATTAGCTTTTCTTCCTGAATAGGAACTTCTACTTTCAGAACTTTCTCAAGTGGATGTAAAAAATGTACACACCCCTATTACAATCACAGCTTTTCCTGATGTGAAAAACAAACAAATATAAATCATGTTAGATCATTTTAAACATTTCATTTTATTAGCAATTAACATTTATGTGAAAAAAATCAACAAATATTTTAGAGAGAAAAAATGTACAATAACATGGTTGCGTATGACTGCTCAAGCTATTGACAACATGTACCAGAGAAAAGAAATGGATCAGAAAAGGGACACAAAATAATTCACAAAACTCCCAGATATCACACTGCTGAAGGCCAACGCTGGGACAACAGCAGTGCATGGGCTGGGCTCATGTTGGCATCAGTGGTTGGCCCGTCCACTATTCTTTTTTCCATTGGGCTTTTTTCCATGTTGGCTCATTGGTGGCGCCAATAATAGGATGGCCCAATGTTAGTTCAGTAGATAATGACAAGGTTGGAAATTAAATTATACTCCTTCCATCATTGGCAGTAATAAGAAAACACATTTATATCTCCAGAAATGTATCAATTTTATTTGTGATACAATTAGTACAAACTAAGAAAATATATGAAACCATTATGATGATAAACTACAAAATAAACACCGAGTACAAACACTTCTCTCAGCAAAGTGGATGAAAATAAATCCATACAAAGTACCATCGCCCCAGACTGTCTTTATATAAGGGGAATCTTCATCTTCCTCATCTTCATCATTCTCCTCAGTACATTCAGCACCAGCGTGGTCACTGTAGCTCAGCTGTTCTTCATCATCACCATCATCATCATCACAGTATCTGTGGAGAAGTGTGACTCTAGTCTGTGTAAATACATCACTGATTTGAGCACTGTACTGTACATTAATATGTACTTCAAAACATGTTATTCAAAATAATCCTTTTCAACCAGCAAAATTCAAAAACAAATATTTTCCACTTTTGGTTCGAATCAGTTCAATAACAGTTCCAGTATTACTGCACAAACATTCTTCTCTTCAGATTAAACAAAGTAAACAAAGTAAACACAGCAATTCAAACAGTAAATGAACTAGAACATTCTCAAATGATCTGTTTCACATGCCGCCTACCTTAGTACACATAGTCAACAACCGCATAAACATACACAAATGTCCTGAAGTAAAACAATATGTACTGTAGATCAGCCCTTTAACGTTTCTGGCGTTACTATGGCAACAATCCCTCTGGTTGTAGCCTCACTACGGCTCCGTATGCTGCTGTATTCACTGGCAACAGGTCGATTAGCCTAGCATGATAGCATAGCTAAACATCTTTCTCACCACATTGCAGCAAAACTACTAACTGTGTGCTTTTCATGTCCCCACCGCAGATTCTCAACACTCGTATGTCTTACTCAAGGGGTTTTACATCCCATCTGGAGGAATATTAACCCACCTGTAGTTCCTCCCTAAGCGCCCTCTAGTGACCTGCTTGACAGTGTTCACAGCTGAGCACAAAGAACAATGAATTTAACATTTATCATTTTAGAAAACATAAGAAAAAAATATTTTCGGTGTCCTGAATAACCACACAGAATCTCCATTGTGGCATCATAGTGAATCCATGTAGATATAATTTATGATAATGACATATTTCCAGTAATATTGTTAAATGTCTTTCGGCATCATACACTGTTTGCCGAAAGTTCACCACACGTTAGCGTGCATGAGTGATAATAGGCAAGTTGTTGGTTTCCTTTCTCGTTCTCTCAATACATTGCATATTAATTACAAAGCAATATAATTTAATTTCCAATTTCCAACCATTAACTACTGAACCAATGTTGGGCCAACCTATCCTATTAGGTCATAAAGCCATTATCAACAAGCACCACAGAAAAAACAAGGCTTCCCTCCAAAACAGACAAAGAAACAATAGGAAACGTTATGAGGAACCCTGCCAAGAGACATATTAAAGGAGTTGCAGGAACAACTGCCAAATACTGGACACGCCCAGCAAGTGGACACAGTCTCTGGTATTCTTCACATATCTGAGCCATGGGGTAAGAGGAAGGGGTGGAAACACTTTCATACAAAACACAAACATCCCACTCCACCTCATTTACCCCAACCTACAGTATGTAGTAAAAAGGAACCATGCTACAGACCTGCTTCTCTTCAGCTGGGACTGGGGCTCTGGACAGGATCATGAGAAACAAATACCATTCGGTTTCAGTACAAAACCTGACCAAAACCGTACCAGAGAGAAACAGGACCTGCAGGTCAGACACTCAATTTGGGGAAGCAGAAAACACACAGACAGGAGGCAGAGATAGATTAAAAACATTATTGTTAACAAAACATATAACATAACCTAATGTGATATATGAACTAACAAGATAATAATAATACTGACAAATTTTCTTATTCAATATTATTATAGCCTTAATCAAGTAGAAAACTGCAGAGCATAAGAGCTACAAGAGCATAACCAAGGGATGACCCGGACACTCAGAGCTAGAAATAAGAAACTTTTAATGCAGACAGAGCGTAATGGAAAGGTGCAGAAAGTTTACTGCCAAGATTAGGCAAACTAAGATTAACAGAGACACTTTCGAACCGAAAGTTTTTTTCCAGACACAGAGCACAGATGGCCAGACTACATCTTATTAAAGCTAAGAAACAAAGGGATCAATAATCAATAATCAAATCCATTACTATCCCTTAGTATTACAACTAATACTATCACTCTATATTACACTACATAACCAAAATTCATGAGTGATTGTTGTGTCTATAATTACCAATCCATATACAGATGGAGACGAGCGATGTTCTAGTTTCACCGTCGCGCCTCACGGCGACAGTATTTGGGTTTGTTTGCTGGCTTTTACCACTGAGTGGCGCTATATAACTATAGAGCCTCAAGCCTTAGTTCATTCTCTCAAGGATTAATGAGCCGCAGCTCCTTAAGATCTGCACAAAGTAGCGGATAAAGTCAGGTGAAACATTGTACTTAAACAAATTCATAATCACAGAACTAAAACTACAGTACAAATGTAGAATTAAAATTAAATTAAATCTTATTAGGATCGAATTTAAGCAAAGTAAACGTTAACACAGTGAGCCTTTAGATTTTATCATGTGTAATTAGAAAAGCTTTCTTTCTTTCAGAAAAGGGTTTTGTGTCATCTTATATTTTGTGTTCTTTAAATTTGTAGTAGATTTATTAACTGAGATAAATGAAACTACATGAGCATAAAATTAAAACATTGTCAGGACGTGCTACTGCGTCATCAGATGTCGTTGTCATTCAGCCCCGCTTGTGTTTTTGCGTTATTATAAGAATGAAATGCAGTACGCTGTTATGATCATCATTTTCTTTAATAAATAATGACCCCCGTTGCGCTGTACCACCGCTGGCAAAACCTTATGAAATACAAGTGAAACATTAAACAAATTTACAGTCACAGCACTAAAATTATAGAAATACATATAGGCGTTTCTTATTTGCATTGAATTTAAGCAAAGTAAATGTAGACCTTTATATTTACCTTTAGATTATACAATGTGTAACACTAGAAAGCAACTAAAAATTAATGAAAGCAAACAGGGTGCTCGTTGTTTTCGGTGAACTTGAGCGCGTCAGAAAATGAACCGGCGCATCCGAGAGAGAGAGAGAGAGAGAACGTGCACGCTCAGTTTCAGTTTATTAGTGCAATAAATCCTCAGTAACGGCAATAAGCCCCGAGAGGATAAAAGTTTTTAAAAGTTTTTTGTTTTATTTTCCAGAGCCCCGTCCGTTCTCACAGAGGGCGGAGTTCTGTTTATTTTTGTTTTCAGTTTTCTTTTGTTTCCTTTTAAGTTTCTTAATTAATAATCCCACGCCATCTCTAAACAGGAAGGTCTACCCGTGTGTATGTGGTGGAAATTCTGTAAATATTATAAAGACAAGCAATTCATACACTGGGTAAGAGCAAAGTCACAAAGGTTTTATTTTATACTTCTGCAGAAGGACCAGAGTCTCACACAGCAAACAGTTGCAGCATGGAGAAGGTGATCTCTTTCTCTCCGCTGCCCCATTTTATACACAGACATCTCTGCTAACATAATCAACACCCCGTACATGAAGTTCCTACATTCAAACTCAACTCTTTATCTGCCCCAGACCAGATGTCCAGACCTTATCATTTATTCAGGGACAATTACAATCAGGTTGTTTCTGTTCTATTCTCGGCCTTGTGTTTCTAAGCTTCAGCAAGTTTAAAGCGTCTATAGTCTACAGCACAATTACAAATTAATACATCATTAAAATGTGATATTTCCATTACAATTTCCCCCTTTTGTCATTCTATGACAACTTAAACATTTTAATTTCATGATTTAAAACCTAGGTTATTGGTATAATTACACCCAGGGACTGCTGATTTTGGCCTCCCTGTTTGCTTGTAATTTGCTGATATCTGCAGCATGGCCATGGTGCTTATCGGTATGAGACAAGACATGTTGTCTGCATTTGCTTCTGCTGCTGTGACATTATTAAGGGGCAGTTCTACCCAGCTCGAGGACATGGCATGGCATATCCAACACGAGCCGTTGTGTATGTCTGTCATATTATCAGCAATGTCTAATGATAGAGCACAACCCCAATTCCCAGCACATCTCCTAAGATTAACGTTACGCCTTTTTATCATACTGTCTCGTCTCTTTATTCTAGTTAAATGTATGTGGCTTGAGTTTACTAAACAGACTTTACCATGACGGTTTCTCCCCGAGTCCTCAATAATGAGGCACGTCAGGGTTACAGCTATTACTATTATCATTTCTAAAATTACCCAGCTTACTTTGGGGTGTTGTTGAAATTGACTTTTAATTTTTATGGTCCAAATTTAAACGGTCCACTCCAGCCAATTCAATGTCTGTAATGTGAATAATCTCAGTCACTGGTATTTTCTGTCCTCTAAAACAGTCTTCTATCTTGTCATTAGTTACAATATGTTCTTAACTTTAGTCTACTGTTACATGTCACTATTTGTTACTCTGTGCTACTGCTTACAATGACACCTTACAATTCCCTCACGTGTTGGCTTCAAATGTAACTATGAGCTTGTTCTAGTGATGAATTTGAGTGGAGAGTCGTGGTTCTGCGATGTTCCCGTCACTCTGGTTGGTTCTTCTGACCCGTGCACTTTGCGTGCAGGTGAGGGTCTGTCGGGGTTTACAGGAGAGCTTACTAGCACCTCACTGCTCACCCTTGTTGACCTCTGTTTTCTCTTAGGTTCTGGAACATGTTTGGGGCGGCTGGCATGTGGACCCACATCTCTGTTTCCACTACCTTGAGTTCTGTGTGTGGTGTTAGGAGCACTTTCAGTGGCCTGTACTTAAGATAAAACCTCAGAGTTTTGCACAATAACACAACATTTCATCTCCACAATGTCCTTTTACTTTCTGTGCTCTGGCTTCATCTTAATTCCTTTACCTACAGTACAGTATATTATTAGTAACACAAATGCACATACTATCGCCCATTCCCCCTTTTGTCACCCATGTGTCAACTTTACATAAAAAGCTATGCTGACATGGCTTGTGATTGGGGTCGTACCAAACCCCTTCTGTGAAACACATCCCGCTTTTCTCCAGACTGTTCTCTCTACTGGAGTGTCTGTGCTCTGCAGATCATCAAGGTTAGCTGTGGGGGTGAGAGCATCAGACACACACACACATGTTATGGTTATAGGAAAGGGGACGTTTGGCCTTCGCCTTCGCTGCTGCATCTGTTTTTCTGAAATAGAATCTAATTTGTTAGTTGAGCATTACTGTACTGTACATTTACACTTTTAAAAGTTCATGTGCTATCACCACGTAGCATCCTCCTGTTAGCACCTGTTTCTGTATCACAAAATGTTGATCCATCCACGTTCATTTTATATCCGGATTCTGTAGTGGCGCTCACTGTGGATCAGTCCTTGGGGAACAGAGTGGTTTAACAGTAGGCACAGTAGCAGTGGTGTTCTCCTGCGCCTTCTGTAGGAAAAAGAGTAACAGGGTCAGAACTATACATCTATTCACAGTGATGTTTATAATTTAGCATTGTACTTTAACCACTCTGCTGCAAATAAGTCTGATGCTTTTCTGTTTAAATGATACTGAAAAGTCATGAGGAACTAGAAATGTCAAATTACTGTAACCCACTACAGTATATATCTTTATTCTACACCTGCCTTCTCAGTTTCTGGTTCTGCACATAAACTCATGGGTGATTCTGCTGCTACAGGATCTGATTTGGCTGAGAAGTGAGATACAGATCTTAATTTTTCTTCTTCTTTTCATGCTTCTGTAGCAAGACTGAAATCATACCACCATTCTTCTCATCAACAGTTTTGTAAAAGGCCTTTTAGTATTTGGAATTTTCCAATATTAAATTAGTTTGTAATGCCAAATGTAATCCAGTGAAAGATTATTCTTGCTTCCGGAGTTTAACTAAGTGCACTGTGGGCCAGTAGACCCTCCCCATGAGTGTAGAGGTCTCGAGAATTTCATTCATCAAAATAACTTTTCTGCAGTAAAAACACTTATAATTTTTTTATTTTTACTTTGACATTCATTTCTCTTATTTGTTTTAGAATATTTTGGAATAATACTGTACTTGGATCCAAAGTTTTATCTTGTCCCAAAACAATTTGACCTAAAGACTTGACTTGTGTGAATTGTAGCTTTGATATGGCTTGCGTTATGACCTTGTTCTGCTGGTGTGTATTATGACAACAGCTTTCAATAAAGAATTAAACACCGGAATTATTTCAGTTAAAGACCTAGGTTTGTAGGACCTAAAATTTTACTTTGAGGTGATCACCGCCAGTTCTCTTAATCAAACCTACATCGTACTCGCCATTAGCTTGTACACTTTAGTGAGCAAGGATAAACATAAACTGTCATTAAAAAAAGAAAAGAAAAGGTTTTGCATGCTGATATCATAATTTTCTGCCTGGCCAGGTCTTCTGACTGTATGTACTGTCATATATACAGTTCTTTGATACTTTACAGCTGACCTATTTTATACACGAACATCTCTGCTAACATAATCAACACCCCGTACATGAAGTTCCTACATTCAAACTCAACTCTTTATCTGCCCCAGACCAGATGTCCAGACCTTATCATTTATTCAGGGACAATTACAATCAGGTTGTTTCTGTTCTATTCTCGGCCTTGTGTTTCTAAGCTTCAGCGAGTTTAAAGCGTCTATAGTCTACAGCACAATTACTAATTAATACATCATTAAAATGTGATACTTCCATTACAGGCTCCTCTGCTATGCCTCTGTTACGGTCTTGCATTCTGTCATGTTTCTTTGTGCGAGGCATAAATGCAGAGAATCCAGGTTTTGAAAGGAAACGATGTTTTATTTAAACCAAAGGTCAGGGAAAATCAACAAAACAAAGATACTTTAAATGAAAACGAAACTAAAACACGTATAGAGGAAATGGGAGACACAAACTAACCTTTACAGACATTTACGGGGTTAAATCAACAGATGCAAGACAAGAAACTCAAAGAAACGAAACTATTTATAATAAAACTAATGACCAACTCGGTTCAGGTGAGCGCCCATGTCACCTGACCGAGTTGCAACATGGGAAATGAAGTTAAAACGAAACGAAAAACACAAAAAGTCTCAGGGCGCTTCGGCGCCCTCTAGGGGTTATCCCTGACAGTATCTCATATTTCTCACGTGTGAGTCACAGAGGGGGCGTCGCCGAACTACAGAAGCTCGCGGTTACGTACCAAAGTGAAACTGTAAAATCGATTTAAAACTCTCACAAGTGAGCGGTTAATTAGGCGCGCCGTCATGTGGTTGTACAATCTTGCCTCTTAATTATTCTGCCATTGGTGCGATTACAATTTATCTAATATTTTAATAAAAAATCACGAAAAAATTAAAATCATCTTAAAATGTAAATTTGAATGAATCGAAAAAATAAAAAAAAATCGCCCAGCCCAAGTTTAATGGGCTTTGCAATGGACAGTCTTGACATGGACTTTTAACCATTATGCACAGCAGCTTTTGAATTCAACTAATAGTTACACAACAAAGTGCTCACTAGTGCCCTCTGGTGGACATGCTCTGTATCTGAGAAATTGGTCAGAATTTTAAATCCTTGATGACGTTTCTGAATTTTAGATATTTTAGATTAGATTTGTCATTATTATACAGAGGTGGGTAGTAATGAGTTACATTTGCTCTGTTATATTTACTTGAGTAACTTTTTGAAGAAAATGTACTTCTATGAGTAGTTTTACTGCACCATACTTCTTACTTTTATTAGTAGATTTGTGAAGAGGAAATGCTACTCTTACTCCGCTACACTCGGCTACTGTTGACTCATTACTTTTATAATCATTTATTCAACACATTAGATATTCTTTGATTTTGTCAGAGAAATGCAGCCGGTGGATCTACAGTACCACGTGACTATGTTTCACCAATCAGACGTAGCAACAATAATCACATGACTCTGTTTGAACAATCAGCTGCAATAACAATAACCACATGTGGTCAAATGTCAATGCGACCTTAACATACACAGGGTGTACATACACAAGTCAAGTCAAGTCAATTTTATTTATATAGCGCTTTTAACAATTGACATTGTCGCAAAGCAGCTTTACACAATAAAAGAAGTAAGTTTGTATGCAATGTGTATGAATCAAAATGATAAGATTGTCCCTGATGAGCAAGCCGAGGGCGACGGTGGCAAGGAAAAACTCCCTAAGATGGTAATAGGAAGAAACCTTGAGAGGAACCAGACTCAACAGGGAACCCATCCTCATCTGGGTGATAACGGAGAGCAGGGATTGATCAGCATAATAATGTGTAAGACTGGAAGTTCAGTGTAACAGGAGATGTGTTTAAAATTAAAATGTCCAGTTTGTTCCTGGAGGCTCAGGTAGACTGTAGGAGATTCCGGTCCTGAGCTATCGAACTACTGAAGTCACAGGTCCCCAGAGCATCAATCGATGACAGGACAGTCTTCATGGAAACCATCCCCAGCCACCACATGAATCCAGGCAGACCACACGGGGCATCCATGCGACGAGATCTCCAACCAGAAGCAGGACTCCAGGACGGGTTAGACGGCTCCAGAGGGCAGAGGGGTCTGGATCACTGGCAACTCAGGAGTGACATGTAAAGTAGGGTTACAGTTACTTCATTATCTGCTTCACCTTCTCAATCACGTTTTAGATATAAAAATTATTATCATCAAGAAGGTGGACACTTTGAGCACTTTTCTTTGAGAGATTAAATGTTCAATGTAAAATGTCTAATATGTAATTATAATATATGTAAATAAAAGTCTAAATTTCTAATAAAGGAAAAATGTTTAAGTGTTAACTGTAACCCTACTTTTGGCCAACCCTGTATAATTAGCAAATAAGCTAGAGGCTAAAAAAGTTTCTTACATTTGTTTTGCTGGTCACAGTTTATGGTAAAGTGAGACCTCTTGTACTTGGTGTATTTGGAAATGTCAGAATTTGTACATTATTTTATCATTTTGTTTGGCTGCTTACATAATTTAAAAAAATAATAAATTGGACATTATGATGAAACAGTTACTCAGTACTTAAGTACCTTTCACTGAATACTTTTTTACTTTTACTTGAGTAATATTTTGGGTGACTACTTTTCACTTCTACTTGAGTAATATTATTTTGAAGTACAGCTACTCTTACTTGAGCAAATTTTTTGGCTATTCTACCCACCTCTGATGTTATGTGATTTCGTAGAAAATGTGCTAATTGCAATTTAAAAAAAAAAAGTTTCCAAGCGAGTCAGATGATGTTTACTAAAATAAAATGTTGCAAATTAAGTAAAAAAATTTAATTAGCTCTTTCTAATATTTTATATATGCAGAATGAGTAAGTATGAATATAATCATAAAATCCTTGCACTAGCTTAAATATTTTACTTCATTCTTCATGTCAATTATTCATGAGGCGACTAACATCTGATTCAATTAATGAAAAAAGACAGTATTTTACAACATAACTGTCGTTATGCCGTCATTAAATGCAAAAACCCCTTTATTCATTAATCAGCAGTAGACAAATACACACATTACAGGACGATAACAATTTTAAATATATATATATATATTTTCATATAAACAGAAAAACAACAATAAACATTAAATCAGTTACAAAAGTTAGTTTCTTTTTTCTTTCTCTTTCTTTTTTTGTAAATTTTGTTACGGTTCTAAACAAACATAGCAATTTGCTCCAATCCACACACGATGCTGTGCTGCTTGCCCATGTGTGAATAGTTTAGAGCGCATGTGGGATTATAGAGGAATTTGCAATATTTTATAAATTGTAATTTTTTAGTCTTTCGGCTGCTCCCATCAAGGGGACACACTTAAACATGGAAAATATACGCCCCTCTTTTGATGACATGACAGCATCAATGATGGTGCGACTACTGACATCTTTAGAGGAAACCTAACACCACTCATTGCTGCCATAATTCTATTCAAGTTTATACTAAATACTAAATATTAAAATAGATTTAGAATCTATATAGAAACTAAAACATAATAAAAAACAGAAAAATAATTAATAGTAATAATAAGATGACTATGACTTACTAATGACTATTAGTGAGACAATGTAAATCTCATTAGGGGCTATGCCTCTCTAAAGGTCTGATACCAGATTCAGTCCTGCCAAAGACTAAACAGAGGAACAGCTATTGAATGCTCTGAATATAAGACTGGCCTCAAATCTGGTTCCTTTTTAAAGCTCATTAAAACTTCCTGCTTCTCTGTGTTTTCCAATTAAAATGGATGTTGAGAATTAGTTCATTTTCTTTGTACAATGGAACCTCGGGTTGCGAGTAACGCGGTTTGCGAGTGTTTCGCAAAATGAGCAAAGATTTTTAATAAATTTTGACGTGAAAAATGAGCAAGTCTTGGATTACGAGTACCGGGTATCATGTATCACGCATGCACTTCTTATTTTGATGTCGAGCATTACGAGATCACAACTGAGCTGGTTTTTCTCTCTCTTGCGCTGTGGAATTGTGGGTAATTGTCTCCCCTGCTGGGTCTTAGTGCTCATCTCTCACTGGTATAATCAACATCTGTGCACGTGTGTACTGTTTACTATAACACTGTGACTGTGTATGTGTGTGTGTAAAACATTTTTTATTTTGTGTTTGTATGTGTGTGTACAGCACGCGTGTGCTGTGTATTATAACACAAGTCTGTGCGCGCATGTAAAGCAAAAGAAAGTCTCATTAGAGAGATTAAAGATCCATTTTCTCTCTCGCCCTCAGCATCCGGTTATGCGTGTTATGTGTGTGAAACGCAAATAAGAGACAATTATCTGTCGGGATTTATTTTTAAGGGTAAAGTGCAGGTTAATTTGTTTTATTTTTACTTTATATATTGTATTAATTATTTTATGTATTTATTTTTTTGGGCTTAGAGTTTCCAATTTTTCTTATGAGATTTGGTTTACAAGTGTTTTGGAATATGAGCCCGCTTCCAGAACGAATTATGCTCATAATCCAAGGTTCCTCTGTATGTGTGTGAATGAAACTTTAATTTTATCTGAAGCAAAGTTTGTTTTAAAACAAGGTGTTATATGAATAAATATAGATTTGATTAAGAAAGATTATTAATATATTATTGAACATAGCATCCTTTATTTAAAAACGCCTATTAAAAGGTAATTATGTTTTACATAATGTAAATGTTTTACATTTTTCATCCATTTTTTACCACAAAAGAAAAACAAACAAAGATTTTTAAAAAATCTGTAAATATTGGCAGTTATTCCTGTAAGCAAAAACTCCTTTCCTAACAAACAGTCATGACTTGAGTAAGTGTGTAGTGCTGCAGGCAGTGAGAGTCAGAACACAGGAGCAAGTTTGACTAAATATATAAAGAGAAACTGTATAACATTAAAACTAAACTAACAAACCCTAATGAGTGCAGTATTACAGGCCAGTAAACCTGCGGTTGTCACACACACACACACACACACACACACCACACTCTCATCACTGGACTGATGCAGTGTGTAACACTAACATGTTTCTGCAGAAAAGCGCTAAGAGGGAATTAAATACACTGCCATGATGAAGAGCCACAGTGTGACAGAAGCAACTCTCGAGCTAAAGCAGAATAAATCTCATGGACAATCTGAAGCTCCATCTGGGAAGACTTTTCACTCAACACTCTTTCCCTTTTCCATCTCTCCATTCTCTTTACTTCCATTCTCAGATGCAACACCTTTTCCTTCAGCAGGGATGAACGGTTCATCTTCAGATCTGGAAGGCGATTGATCCATCTTTCCCTTTGATTGGCTGAATTCATCATCACCACCTCCTGTCATGTACTCACTCCCTTCGTCACAAGGTTCAAACCGTTTTCGCTTAAAGAAACCACACTGAGAGAGAGAGAGAGAGTGATAGAGAGTATTATACACACTGTACTGTGAAATGATTTAAAGGAAGGAACTATTTACATTTTCACTTTATACACACACACACACACACACACACACACACACACAATGTATTAACGTATTTACTTTTTTTAAAGGAAAATCCCCGTGACCCTCCACTCCACCAATAACACCAACCTCTTTTAAAGTCTTAGTTCAGTTTTTTTTTACGTTTATTCTCCCTGTTACATTTCATTGAGTGTGTGTGTGTGTGTGTGTGTGTTCATGGTTTATTTGCTCCTCCATGTTTGCGGTTCTCCCTGTGTGTGTGCGGTGCTGCATCCTGCCTCTTCACTATTCTGTGCTGCAGTGTGTAGAGTTTGGCTGCGGGTATTTTGTTTGGTGATGGGTTCTGTGGTGAACGTCTCGTCTCCTCCTCTCCTGGGTTTAGCTGCAGTGTTTTCTTTGGATGTTGGTGGTGGTGTGATGATCTTCTGTGGCTCCTGTACCTCTCCAGTGCAGATGCTAGGGGCGTGGTCAGCGTTTAGGGGCGCGGTCGCTGTCAGCGCTGAATACCGTACGTGTGTAGGGATTTACACTCGCGTTGTTTACAGTAGTAGCTGTGTTCATGTCAGCGAAGAGTGTGGTGTGTGTCTCTGTGGTGCCGGTATGTCCAGGACTGACCTTCCTGAGCTGTAACTTGGGTGTGTCGCTGCTCTGTGGGTGGATGAGTTCCGCAGCAGACTCGCGCTCCTCGGCGTTTTCCCACCGGTTGTCCCCACGCTGCTAACACTGTTTCCCAGCCGAGTTGCCCCATGAGCTCCTCAGCTGCACCCCTCAATACAGAAACTCAGCCTTTTATGTCCATTGTCACCACACTCAAAAAAATCCTCAGCTGCTCCGTGGTGGCCAAAACTGTATAGCAGTTCTCCCCCTCTTTACACTTAAAATTTATAATCAGTGTTCCTTCCTGGTTATTTAAAACCATTCAAATCTGTCTGCAGAAGGACAGGATGTGTCTCACGCTGGAGCTCTTACACCCGAGCAGCTGACGAACTTCCTGAAGTGGGCCAGCTCCTTCATTATTGCCTCGACCTTAATGAACAGGGGCACGCTTTTATATTACCACTCTTGTCACAGGGACAGACAGAGGGTTAACTTGTACTGTGGATCCTCTCAGATATATTCCGCTCTTTGTGAGGGACACCACCACCGCTTTGTTCATCCAGGAGGCAGAGTAGATGTTGCCGCACCTGACCTGCTCTCCCACCGCTACTAGCACCTCCTCTATCTGAACTCCATCCTCCGGCACACACCTAATGCCATGCCGAGGAGAAAGAGGTGCCCCGCTCACTCTCTCTCACTCTAAACTTGTAACTTATTTTTTTGTTGTTGTAACAATATTAACTAGTAAAAACAATAAATTGGGGGAAAAAAACGGAAAGTCAAAACTTGGCAAGACGTGAAACAGCCTTCCACGCACTCTCCTCACACACAGAGAGAGAGAGACAGAGAGAGAGACATTGTTCTAATCTCCACCAGCAGGTGTTTTAATATTTCACTCTAATGCAACAGTGTTGGAGTGTTCCAGTTTCTCCTGGTCTATACTGATGTGTACTGGTTTGTGTGTAGTGAGTGGTGTGTATTGGTGTGTACTAGTCAGTGTTGGTGTTCATGTGCAGTGTGTACCAGTGTGTGGTGTGTACTGGTGTGTAGTATGGAGTTTTTCTGACTATAGTGACTGTATCCTCTAATGGACAGACATTACTGAGCTGAGCTCTGACTGGTTCTCACCTTCCACAGCAGGATGATGAAGATGAAGAGCAGAAGAAGTCCTCCTCCTCCACCTGCCCCGCTTATCATAATCATATCAGGAGGAATCACCAGTTCTGCTTTTACACTGATCTATAAACACACACACACACACACACACACACACACACACAGGCATTTAGAAATGCGCTGATAATAATGACCCTGCTTGTGCTGTAATAAAGTCTGTGGAAAAATGTTCCTGTGCTTGGTTCTCAGACACGTTCCTGTGTTCAGCTATAATTCAAAGCCACACCTGAGATGTCACATACAGTTTGTCACTGTTTAGATTTTCAGAAGAAATGAGAAGAGACTTGCGACACCACTTGTGACATCATCAAATTTTTTTTCGCTTTTCGTGGGGTTCTTTACTTCTCTAAGATTTCTTTCTATCTGTAATTCTCCAACTACAGGTAAAGCTTGACCCCGCCCCCTCTGCCACACACTTTTATTACACAATCTGTGATCATCATAAATGCAAATGCATGACCACTATCACAGGACAAATAAAGCTTAAAATGCATTTTCGTTCAGGGCAGAAGTCTTTTTGGAATATATCGTCTTCAAGGCCAAGGCACAGACTGTATACAAAGAACTGGACAAACCCTCCGTGACCCTGCTATGTTTTCTGAAGAGTGGTTTTGAAGCTCGAGCTGTGGGAGCTCTGGTCCTCACCCTGCTGGCAGGAGCCTGGCTGTTGCTTGGAACACACCCTCTTACTGTACCTCAGTTACCACTAGCATAGATAAAATGCTAAAGCAGCTAACATTAATTAATATGCAAAACTGACTTTGCATTTGATTTAAGGCCATCATCCATACCGTACACGTCACCCCGTGTTAACTCATACTTACAGATTTATGGCTTATGAGTTGGACAGAATTCAACTGGAGGTAGCTTCTTGGCCCATGGTTGCAGCAGCAAAATGTATAACACCCTCTTTGTGCTGCGGTTTATGACACTGATAACATTGTGCTGAAGATTATTTACACGTCATATATTCATCCCAATGTATTGGTTCATGCACAGTAGCATATTTCAATCCTGGAGCACAAATCATCTAAAAGCTGGAGGTACACACGTGGACAAAATTGAAAGAAAAACTCACAATGGTCACATAAATAACTTTAATCTGACAAAAGTAATAATAAATAAGAATTCTATGAATGTTAACCAATGAAAGTCAGACATTGCTTTTCAACCATGCTTCAACAGAATTAAAAAAAATAATAAACTCATGGAACAGGCCTGGACAAAAATGATGGTACCCCTAACTTAATAGTTTGTTGCACAACCTTTTGAGGCAATCACTGCAATCAAACGATTCCTGTAACTGTCAATGAGACTTCTGCACCTCTCTGCAGGTATTTTGGCCCACTCCTCATGAGCAAGCTGCTCCAGTTGTTTCCGGTTTGAAGGGTGCCTTTTCCAGACAGCATGTTTCAGCTCCTTCCAAAGATGCTCAATAGGATTGAGGTCCGGGCTCATAGAAGGCCACTTTAGAATAGTCCAATGTTTTCCTCTTAGCCATTCTTGGGTGTTTTTAGCTGTGTGTTTTGGGTCATTGTCCTGTTGCAAGACCCATGACCTGCGACTGAGACCCAGCTTTCTGACACTGGCCAGCACATTTCTCTCTAGAATCCCTTGATAGTCTTGAGATTTCATTGTACCCTGCACAGATTCAAGACACCCTGTGCCATATGCAGCAAAGCAGCCCCAGAACATAACAGAGCCTCCTCCATGTTTCACAGTAGGGACAGTGTTCTTTTCTTCATATGCTTCATTTTTCCGTCTGTGAACATAGAGCTGATGTGCCTTGGCAAAAAGTTCCATTTTTGTCTCATCTGTCCATAGGACATTCTCCCAGAAGCTTTGTGGCTTGTCAACATGTAGTTTGGCATATTCCAGTCTGGCTTTTTTATGATTTGTTTTCAACAATGGTGTCCTCCTTGGTCGTCTCCCATGTAGTCCACTTTGGCTCAAACAACGACGGATGGTGCGATCCGACACTGATGTTCCTTGAGCATGAAGTTCACCTTGGATCTCTTTAGAAGTCTTTCTGGGCTCTTTTGTTACCATTCGGATTATCCGTCTCTTTGATTTGTCATCAATTTTCCTCCTGCGGCCACGTCCAGGGAGGTCGGCTACAGTCCCATGGATCTTAAATTTCTGAATAATATGTGCAACTGTAGTCACAGGAACATCTAGCTGCTTGGAAATGGTCTTATAGCCTTTACCTTTAACATGCTTGTCTATAATTTTCTTTCGAATCTCCTGAGACAACTCTTTCCTTCGCTTCCTCTGGTCCATGTTGAGTGTGGTACATACCATGTCACCAAACAACACAGTGACTACCTGGAGCCCTATATATAGGCCCACTGACTGATTACAAGATTGTAGACACCTGTGATGCTAATTAGTGGACACACCTTGAATTAACATGTCCCTTTGGTCACATTATTTTCAGTATTTTCTAGGGGTACCATCATTTTTGTCCAGGCCTGTTGGTGTGTTGGCCTGTTGAGTTTATTTTTTTAAATAATTCTGTTGAAGCATGATTGAAAAGCAATGTCTGACTTTCATTGGTTAACATTCATAGAATTTTTTAAATTATTACTTTTGTCAGATTAAAGTTATTTCTGTGACCATTGTGAGTTTTTCTTTCATTGACCGAAGGGTACCAACACTTTTGTCCACGTGTGTATATCCTGGTTTCCCGTGAGTGTTCTGGTTTCTGTCTTTTGTTGAACGGTTTATTGTCTGCCTTCATTTCCCAGTATGCACTTCACCTGGAACATTGTCTTGATTACTTACTTGCACCTTGTTTATTCTGATTGAAGTAGAGACTTGATGTTTTCATAGCTGTTTGGTTTTTGTGGCAATTATTGAGGTGAGCATGAACTCAAGGCAGCTATAACAAGTTTGTTGACAGCAAGTCCATGTAGTTTGCCAAAGACACTAGCAGATGTCAGGGCTGGGCTGCAATCTGGACGCATCTGCAGCAGGTCGGAACTTTGGCAGTGACATTAGCTAATCTGGAATTTGGAGTGAAGATGCTGACTGTCGCTGTAGCGGTCATAGTCTGGTAGCGATGAGGGAAGACCCGAACTGGATGCATTGGCCAGCATCTTAATGGCAGCTGAATCTCAGGAGCTGGCCGTAACTTTACATTGAACTTCCAAGGCAGCAGTCACAGTCCATTAGCAGCTCACCCTCGGCAAACTGCCCAGCGCAAAGAACACTCCTCAGGGTTAAAGCCCAAAAAAGGACACAAACACGCCGTGGCACTCAAAGCACACTTTATCTATCCCCGATCTCTCTGACTACTTCTCATCCTTGAACTGATATTCTTTAATCCAGGGGAATAGACACCATCAGCCAAGTTGTGCCACCAGCCACGTCATATTATGCAGCCGCAGTGCTGTATCAGCTTGTTAGTTTCAGTTTCCTTCGTGATTGAGGAGCAAAAAATGAGGGTGTGTTCCCATCATGGCCACTGCCCAGCCCTAACCTCCTGTAAACATGTGAGCACAGTAATTCACCACTGACCGCTAACCCCACTGACCATTTACACCACTGACTGGACAGTTATATATTGGTCTATTCTATCATTTTCTTCCTTGTTCCAGTAAACTGTGAACACAAACACAATAAACTGTAACAGGAAACAGAACTTACAGTAGCACGGTGAAATCTGCTGGTATCATTCTGTAAAATCAAATAACAGGGAATTACAAATAAGCACAAATACACTAATCTATGATAAACACATACACTGCTGTGTGTGTGTTTCTCTCCTCACCTCGCTGTCACTAGATAACTGATGATAAAACGTTTTATTAAAATCCAGCTGAGCAAAGACAGTAAAATCTTCCTCCTTCTTAAACCCACTGAAGGACCATTTCTGCAGAGGAACAGAAGAAAGTGGGTCAGGCATAGAAAGTCCAGTGTGTGTGTGTGTGTGTGTGTGTGTGTGTGTGTGTGTGTGTTACCTCTGAATATTGTTGTTTATTAGGGAAGGTGATGGTTGCACTCAGATTAAAAAGGACAACAGACTCGGGTTCCAGTGAAAAAGGCTGACAGGTGAAATTCACAAACTGCTCAGTCAAAGTGTCCTGCAGTGACAACACGGTGTCAGTAACCAAACATTACATCATTACAACAACTGTTAATTCCTATGTGAAGTCCTGTAATACATCATGTAACGTCTTTATACAGCACAGTCATAAACCTTCTCAGATGAAGCTCAGAGAAATCGAGTCATTAACAGTCAGGTTTTACACATGATTTAGAAACACACAGACCTGAAACCAATTCATAAAGTCTAAGGACCTGTCTATAGACATCTGTGATAAATATATGTAAAGACTTGGATCTGGGTGAGCATATAACCCCTTTTAAGCTTTGAATGTCCCCATGAACACAGTGCGCTCCATCACTGTAAATAGAAAATGTTTGGGAGCACCAGGACTCTTCCTAGAGCGGCTGTTCAGCCAAACCCAGTGACCTATAAGGCTCTGGGTGATCAAGAGCTCTTTGGCCACTTTAAAAAGGCTTCAGTCATCCACATAGATGGGAAAATCACCTCTGAAATAGAGAGATTTTACACATTGCAGCAATTTAAAAAAATGTCTGTGTTCAAGGCAATACAGGACTTTTGATTTGCAGAATAACAGAACACAGTTCTGAGAGTAAACACTCCGTTTATGTCTCTATATAATCCCCTGATACACTTATCTCAGTGTCTCACTAGAGCTTGGACACCATCAAGGTAGAAAGTTTTCTCACTACACCAGAGCCCTGATTAGACTGCCTGCTTCATGTCTGAAACACCGGCCTCCCGGGAACTTCATTAATTGCTTTTCCAAACATGTTGAAATGTATAGGACTGTGCAGGGGACATGGCAATAACTCCCAGCTGAGTTCCTGTAATGTGCAAGTTGGTAAGTTGCTGTTGGTAAGCGAGTGTGTGTGTACAGACTGCAGTGGGCTCCAAGCCACCTCGGCCAGGACTGTCATCTATGGACATACGGCCTCCTTTAAAATGTTTGCACCATTCAAATTTTTAACTGCAGCTAAAAGTCTCATCACTGTACTGTGCTTGAAGTCTTCTGCAATTATCACTTGCCTTTACTGCTTCATTCACCAGAAATTCGAGCACACATCCCAGTTTGAATTGAATGCCTCTTATATATTTGTCACTTTATAGTTGGTTCTTTCTAACAAAGACTGTTTATCCTGTACTTACACATGACACCTGTTTTACGTTTTGTGTCTTTGCACCCATATAAAAGTTTGACATTTCTGGTGTTTCCTTGCTTGTGTAAAAACCTGACCCATGTGTGTTTCATTTCATTCATACTTCAGTAATTTGCCTGCCTGATCTGACAATATCTATAATTACACACAGTGTCTATGAATCAGTTGTCACTATAACGTGTGTGTGTGTGTGTGTGTGTGTGTGTGTGTGTGTGTGTGTGTGTGTGTGTGTGTGTGTGTGTGTGTGTGAGTTTACAGAATTTCAGTAAGGGCTCTCAGGAGTTGAGTTCCATAAAGAACAACAATAAAATAAACAGGAAGTAAACAAACCATAACTTACATCATGTTTCTGAGATGATATGATGCTACAGTTTGTAATATTCTGTAAGGATAAAAAAGTTCATTAGTGTAGTCTGTAAATTATGATTAAACACACAGATGAGGTTATTTTTATGAGGACTAGTTTAACAATATCCCATCTGCTGTAACTGCAGTAAATGTGTGAGGTGCTGCTGATGCATCAGAGGTTGAGTCGTGGAGATGGAGAGGATAATTGAATTAAACTGGAATAAACATCTGTGCAGGATTAATGCTGTTCCTATTGATATATTGTTCATTGTTCGACTGCAGCAGCATGTCAGTGCTTCAGTCAGCCCACTTCAATTGAGGCCTAAAATCACACTTACAAAGATGACCCTCAGGATAAACTTTGTCTCAGGATGAAGCCTCATTTTACTGTTAGGTTTTGTCTCAGACAGATTCTCCAAGTCACTATGCCTGACCCCACTACCCAACCTTCCCACATCCTTTAAGATGTCAGAGCTCATATTTCAAAACGTCTTCAGATTCTTCAGCATACCAGAATATATTGTAAGCAGTAAGTGAACAGTAATTCATGTTAAAAGTATGAATGATTTCATGGAGAAAATGGGTGTCACGGTAAACCCAACATCAGGAGTGAATGGCCTAACAGCTGCAGCAAATGGCCAGGTGGAATGAGCCAATCAGGAAATCAATCTTCTATTAAGGAGGTATTACCATGGACTAAGTATGCACAGAACTCACTCAAACACAGGACTGACTCAATTTCAATAAGTGATTGGACATCAATCTCTGCTATTTCCATTGAACACCAGCATCACATATTCACCGGCTGTAGACGAGTGGTTTCAGAAAGCTGCGAAAAAGCACATTGACAGCTCGAAAGAGTGTCAGCTCTCAGGGGAAAACATCAGATATGAACCAGAAGATCGAGTTTTGCTAGCAACAAAGAACCTGCACATTTCGGTTTCCTCGTCAGAGGGGGATCCTTGGACGAAACATGTTACTTCAACATGTGTGTGTGCGTGTGTGCGAGAAAGTCAATGCGCTCACAGAATGCTTCGGGGGATATCTTGTGACATGACGAGGGGTTCTTCACGAAGAAGTCAAGGGATCCTCCGTGAGACGCACGAATTCCGCTCGGCTGTAGTGAGGGGCGTGGATTGCGCAATCAAACTGTAGCGCCGGTTTTCCGATGCAGATCCACTTCGCGAAGAGAGGAGGACAGAGAGCTTCGGTTTACTTCCTTGAGGAGTAGGAGCTCGGTGCATGTTGTGAGAATCCTTTCGAGAAGGCGAAAGTGCTTTAATGCGGCAATGGGAGCGCGTCACAAGCCGTGGAATGAAGAGCGAGAATCAGCGTCCTTTGCCAGGTAAGGGTCGATAACCAGAAGATCCAGCCGCGAGAGCCAACAACTCTGGAGTGGAGTTAGGATTGTGAGGACCTAGGTGGGATGAGCTGCCTCGTGACACAAAGGTGGTTTCTACAGTATGTGAACTGGTAATGGTGTTCCCAGAAAAGGAACACAGGTTGCCTCGTTGGCAAGTTAAAAATTGTTTTAGTTGTCTATACTTATCTAAAGTAACCACACAGAGCCTCCACTGAGGTAGTTGAACACAGCTGCCCCTGGTCAGGTGAAGTTTACATGGTCATAGTTGATATGGAGTAATCATTACAACGACTGGTCCTTTTATTTTGGTTCTCATTTTAACACTGGACTTTTACAGTATATTCATACACAGTCTGTTATGTGGTGTGGTATTATAGATCATTATAATTTGAATAATCATTAAAAATGAAAAATATCTTGATGTATACCGGTGAGGCGGTGCTATCAACCAGGTGGAAGTTCTCTTCATCAGTGTGATACGGTATCCTGAAGCTTATTGTCACAGGCAGACCCTTCAGTCCCAGATTACTCACCTGCGCACACACACACACACACACACACACACACACACACACGCACACAAAGAGCCATATAAAGACTATAGATACAGCTAAGTGTTCTGTAGTCAGAGAACACTGCAATGGGTTTTCAGACTGCTGTGGGGTTGGTGCAGCACAGAATCAGAATATTAGTTATGTGTTGTGTAGAACCAGACTGAGAGTGTTGATGGTTAGTGGAATAGAGCATGATAAACATGAGGGGCGTGTCTTCTGCCTAATTATGATATTTGAACCTTTATTACATGTATATTTAGGTAAGAGTGCTACCAAAAGGAGTAAAAAAACTGTTGTGTGTGTAAATGTGTGTAAACTAAACTCACCTTAAACACAATATGGATAGGTTTGGGGTCTTTATCTCCAAGAGAGAAATTCAGATACGTTACAGAAAGCTCAGGAGCACTGAGAGAGAGAGAGAGAGAGAGAGAGAGAGAGATTATAACAGACTGTGTTGTTGTTGTTGGTGATAGTGGTGGTGGTGGTGGTGGTGGTGTGTGTGTGTGTGTGTGTGTGTGTGTGTGTGTGTGTGTGTGTGTGTGTGTGTGTAATTACTCACGAGCTGACGGCCACGTCTACACTGAACTGAACAGGCAGAGTCTTCATCACTGTGGTGCTACTTGTATTTCTATTGTTATCACTGTGAACACACAAACAGCAGCTCAATACACTCTCACTATACATATATATGTGTGTGTGTGTGTGTGTGTGTGTGTGTGTGTGTGTGTGTGTGTGTGTGTGTGTGTTTACCTGTTGGCCACAAGTGTCATCTTCATGACGTCAGTCCAGTTGTATTCACGAGAGATGCGAAACACACCCTCAAACACAGCCTACAACACACACATTATAATGCTTTGAAGTAAACTGTGGGTTTTCCTTATGTCTCTTCCCCCCCCCCCCATTATTGATTTTGATCTTTAATCAGAGTGAGAGTGGAGGTGTTAGTGTGGTAGAGAGAGAGTGAAGGTCAGGTTGGTGCTCAGGGCCATGATGTTCTGGAGAACACAGCAGGAAGTCAGTGGCAGCAGGTGTGTCAGTCGGTCAACCGGTGTCAGCATGTTCCATAATAATTCATACTCACTCTCTCACGTGTTTGGTCTGTTGTGACGCTTTCTCAGAGAACCTGTTCCTTGAGTGGAGGGGTAGTTTTCTTTGCCAACACATCCAAAACACAAGATAAACTTAAAGGATGTGCATTCCAGCTAGTGGATGTTTTTAATGAAATCGTCAACATCTCTGAGACCAGTGCTATTGTTCAGCCATGCTTTAAGTCCACCACAATCCTCCCCATACCCTCTAAGTTCACTGATACCATGACCATTGTGGGTTTTAACATCAAAAACATCAAATCGGGATACTGAAAGTAGGAACCCCCTGAAGTCTGGGTCAGAGCCAACAACCTGTTTCTGAACATGAACAAAACTAAAGAGATATCAGTTGATTTTAAGGAGAGCACAGAATGACCACTATACACTGAACATCAACATCCTGTTTAGAGATCATCAAGAGCACCAAATTCCTGCATGTTCACCTGGTGGAGATCCCCGTAGTGAAGGAAGTCTTATCTCCATGCAAAGGACAAAAAAGTTCTTCTCATTCCTCTTATCCTCACTAATTTCTACAGAGACGATAGAGAGAGTACAGGTCGGCCCCGACTAACGAACATTCGAGTTACAAGTGCAGAAACAAACGGACTGCAGTTTGAATCTAACATTCATAAATGCAAACAAAACACGGAAGTAAAGTAAAGCCTTTATTTCGTCACATATACATTACAGCACAGTGAAAGTCCTTCTTCGCATATCTCAGTGTAACTGGGGTCAGAGCGCAGGGTCAGCCATGGTACAGCGGCCCTGGATTAAAATCACAAAGTACCTCTGTGAAACAGAAATTTCTCTAATGACCCCCAGTAACACTAGTCCCGTCGAATAGGGCTTTAGGCTGCAGTCTAAATAAATTCAACATCCGTGTGTGTGTGTGTGTGTGTGTGTGTGTGAAAGTTCTACACAATAACCCCCCTCCTTTACACACATCCTGATTTTTTCTTTTAAATAAAGTGCAGGTTCTTTGGTTTTATTTTTACTTCATATTTTCTATTATTAATTTTTATATTAATATTTTGGGATTGTGGAATAAATCATCAGAGTTTCCATTATTCTTTTTGAGGAAATTCGCTCTGAGACAAAATGGTGTCCGGGATTCCCCTCGCGATTTAAAGTCACAGAAACAAAATTTCACTGTGAGATTAATTTTTTTAGGCAAGGTTAAGTTTTTTGCCACATGGTTGAAGTTTTGGGAAAGGGGACAGATGTAATCAAGTGGATTGGTATGCTTTATGTTATATGTTCTTGTCAATGGCGTATAAGACTCACTTTGTTGGACTTACGAACAAATCCGATTTATGAACGTGCTCCCAGAACGGAACTCATTCATAAGTAGGGAACTACCTGCACTTGTTTGGGAACTGCATTGTCTTTGATCCCAATACGCTGCAGTGGATAGTGAGGACAGCTGATAAAATCATCAGGGTCTTGTTTCCTTACATCAGCGATATTCACACTACATGCTGCATCCACCAAGCCAACAGCGACTACATACATGCATTACACACACACACACACACACACACACACACACACACACACACACACACACACACACACACACACACACACACACACACAACTGAACTGTTGCAGATGACCTGATATTGGCAGCAATTGAGCTTATAAACTTGTCTTTCTGTTGGCACTCCCCATTTGCTACATAGTGACCCACAACCAACAACTCCTTAGATGGGGCTCCCATCAACACCGTTCTAGGAGCAGGAATTATGAAAAATCAGTAAAAATCCTGTATTATGATCTTAACTCAGAGAGGCTGCACTGAGACTGGATCTTTTATGGTCTTGTAGTCAGCTGCCTCTTTTTCTGACACTACAGTAGATTTTCTGACACTAGTAGATGTTGAGGTTCTCTGTGGGGGTGAGAAGGATGGATAGGATCAAGAATTAGGCCGTCAGAGAGACAACCCATCTTAGATGTTATGGAGATAAAGTCAGAGAGGGCAGATTGAGGTGGTTTGGAGAGACTGTTAATGTATCAGAAGAAGAATGATGAGGCTGGACTGTCAGGCAGGAGGTCTAGAGGAAGACCAAAGAGGAGATTTATGGATGCAGTGAGAAAGGACATGAAGTTAGTGTCAGAGAAGAGGATGCAGTGGATAGGGTTAGATGAAGGTAGATGATTTGCTGTGGCAACCTCTTAAGGTAGGCCTTAACATCATCCTCCATGGTGAACTTGGGGACAAGGCCATGAGCATCACACCCAGAGTCAGGAATGGAGGGTAACAGTCACATTGTTTACCTGATGGCTGTCCAGGAGGTGCTGCAGACTGTAAGTAATGTAAGTAATGGCTGGCTTTACAATAACATAGTCGAAGCCTATTTTTTCCTTTTTCATTTACGCTCATGCTTGCAGTCTCCACCAGAGTGGTTTACTCACAGCAGTTTGTGGCAACGTGCAGATGAAAAACAGAGAGTAGATCTCCCACAACAGTGTTGTAGAATGTGTTGTGTTCTGATGTGTTAGTGTGTTCTGTCCTCTAGTGTGTTCTCTTCTACAGTACTATTATAATGTGCTCTCCAGTGTGTGTTGTGTTTTGCTGAGTTAGAACATGTGTGTATGTGCTTTTACCTCTGTGTTGCTGCGATAAACCGGTAAACTGATACTGCAGGTGGTTTTATTCAGCGCTCCTTCATCACGATCTCCACAACTGCTCAGAGTCCTTCTGTTTGCCTGAATCAATCACAATCTTAATCAGAGTCACAATCAGTCAGATTCACAGTCACAATTAAAGTTAGCAGTACAATTTGAATCAGAGTCAACAATGAATGAGTATGAGTAACAGGGTGACGATGTGTGGGTAATGAAGTGCTGTACCGTGATGGTCTTGAACAGTGAGAGTGATAATCCAGGAGGGTAGAGCAGCACCACGCTGGTGTTGAACGAGTCGTCTCCTGGGTTCAGTAAAGTCACACGGATGATAAATGATGCCTGGTCCACCACCAGCAATGTGCTGTTCCTTATACACACACACACACAAACATAATTTCATTATGTACAAATTACAAATATTAATTTTAAAATCTTTTGCTTTGTGATGCGCCCACAAAACCTGCAATAACCTTCAGTGTAACTGTCCTTACACTGTTCTCTGAGTGTCTCCATTGTAATGCTGATATAAAGTCACAGGCATATCTCACAGTTATACCTCACATAAGCTTGCAGTGCCTAATGGAGAGTGTATAGTATCATTTACACTCTGGGAATAACCTTATACAAACACACCCCAGAGAACTAGAACAGATTCTGTGTGGAGGAAAATTCGAACCTTAAAATTACACGGTTTAGTTACGAAACAAGAATTTAGCAAAAACTTTCCAGAATTCCAGAAATGTAAAGAATTTGGTTCTTACAGGAACTTAAAGTCCAGCTGCAGGTCTGATACACAGCTCATGTTTTTGCAGTTAATCTGAAAGGGAACCTGAAAATGCACAAACACACACACACACACACACACACACACACACACACACACACACACACACACACACACACACACACAGGTTCACAACATACTATGTAAATGATTTAATAATTCTGTAAAGCTCATTTAAAATTGTAACTTTTTAATACATTTTGCTACATACACATTTTTTCACATTTCATATAGATTTCATACACCATACACAAGTTAAGTAACTATACTAATAATAAATAAAGCCATAATAATAATCATCATAATAATCTCCTTTTGATTGTGTAAAGCTGCTTTGCGACAATAGCCATTGATAAAAGTACTATACAAATAAAATTTAATTTAATTTAATTGAACTGAATACATTTGTAAATCTATCCCTCCCATATATTTTAAAGTTGATATGGAAGGTCAACATCCAGTGCACCCACACATCTTGCTGAGTTCACTTTTCAAGGAAAAATAAATCTCAATGCGCATTCAGCACCAAAGCCAGCTCCACAATTCACTCATCTAATTTCGCTGTACTGAGAATAGTGACAATAAAGAACCTTGAATTTTGCCTCACAATCCTGGCACTTCCTGTTTTGACATAGATTCCTGTTTCAACTCTTTTACCATAATGTTTTTTTTTTTATTTTGGGATTTTTCTGCATCTGCATCCACAAAACCAAATAAAATATTATCATTATTGAAAAAAAAAAAATACAGCATTTACAATGTTTGAATTTTTTGTCACTGCAATTTGATGTGGTTCGATATTTTAAATCAAAATGTAAATCAAGCATTTAAAATGCAATGCAAAAATATTCAAGTTACTAAATTGCTGTTCAAAATATTTACAGATGTAAAAAAATACCATCTTTAATATTTTTCAACCTCATAATTTCAGGTTGAGGAAATTCAGGTAATAAAAGTCAGACAGAAACAATTCAGGTCTTCACATCCGGGATATCACCGGAAGAGCAATGGATTGTGGAGTCTACTTGGAATGTGCAGTCTACTTCTCAGGAAATACTTACAGATTGGAATGCAGCACTATTAACTAATAGGCTGGGTTACCAGTTGCTAACACTAAGGCTTGTCCACCGGAGTACACCTCCTCCATGCTTCACATGTCCAACAGGTTTGCTCTCCCTACTGAGAAACCTGAAAGAGCTCTGGTTATAGGAGACTCCATGCTGAGACATGTGAAATTAGCTAAGCCTTTAGGGGCCACAGTGGCAGTGGTTGGTGTATCCCAGGAGCCAGAGCATCGGACACAGCAGGTAATCTCAGGGCTTTAGGCCAGCATAGATTCTTAAATATAGTGATACATGCTGGTGCTAATGATTTATGCCCTCGTCAGTCAGAGGTTAGTAAGAGTAACTTTACAGGTGTGTTTAAATTGGCGAAGGGATGTCTGATGAAGTAGTTTGCTCTGGTCCCATCCCAATGCGATGTTGTGACATAGCTTACAGCAGGTTATGGTCGCTGAACTGTTGGATGTCCAGGTGGTGCTCCAAAAATAATGTGGGCCTTTAGGATAATTGGAGTACCTTTGAGAGCAAAGCTGGCCTGTTAGGTCCATCTAACCCAGGAAGGTGCTGCTTAAATTGCTTGCAGTATAGAGAGATAGGTCTTTAATCACTGCTTAAAGATTGCCAGTGACGCGGCTATATGGACATCTAGAAGAAATATTTTTTACAATAAATTTATAATGATGATCTGACCATTGTACAAATACATGGACACAAATTTAATGAATTTGAAGTTTTCTATACTAAAATAACAAAGAAAGCCACAAATTGTAAGTCTGCTCAGTTGATTGTGAGAGTGTGATCATTGTGCACAGTGGTGTGTGTGTGGAAGTCTGCTCCAATAAAAGACTACTCTACCTCGTTTCTGGCCATTGTGAACCTCAGCTCTGTTGGTATTCTTCTTTTGATTTTGTTTTATACAGCAATATGTACATGTAAGTAAGTTTTCCATTTATTCCTTTTTTGCAAATTAAGTTTGTGGCAACGTGCTGAAGCCCAGTACACATTGTAGGACAACACCTTCTTGCGCATCTTGGGGAAACCACAAAAAGAATGCAGATAGCACCTTGGACAGCATCAAAGCACAAAAGGGGTGGGGCACCGCATCTCACCGGTAATAGCCAGGTCGAGTCATACACCATCCTCCTGTCGCCTGCTCGCTATAAAACGACAGAGACGGAGGTGAGTGGAAAATGTATACAGGAGACTTATTTGCTTCTCTTCTCCCCACAGACTCGAATTATCCCGGAGGATCACATGTGCCCAGCTCATCGCAAACCTGTATCTCCGATTCCTCGGCTCAACCGGCACTCGCCAGGACTGGCTCGCTGGAGCACAGCGGCAAAACAGGACCCAAGCCATTCCCCACCAACCCATCACACCAACTCTCATCATCGCCCTTTTCACAAAGCACCTAATCTCACCTCATTCACCTGTTGCACCGACTGAATGTCAAAAAACGCTGCACGCTTGAACTCACCGCATCACTGTCTCTCTATGTTCGTAATTTCCGAACCCGTCTGGAGCTTTACATTGGTGGAGAATGCAGGCAGGAAATTCAGAACCAGAGGACAGGCACCCCACTGAACATTACCTCGGACACCTGCTAGAAACGAACATCCAGCAACAAACATTATTGCAACAGCTCGCGCAGGGCCTCCAGGCAGCAACAGAGAAGCTCACCTGGATCCAGCAATGCGGGGGATGAGACGTGCCTCTCCCTGACCCCCGGAAGGACGCGCAAAATCTGCTCTTTAAACTTACACCGCATGATGACCTTGAAGCGTACCTGCAAACTTTTGCGGAACTAGAGGGATGGCCAAGGTGTGAGTTGAGCTCCCTTCTTGTCCCTCTTCTATCGGGGGAAGCACAGCAGGCTTACTTTGCACTTCCTGCAGGATACATGGACGACAATGAACTATTAAAGTCAGAAATATTAGCATGATGTGAGCTCAAACCAGCCCAAACCAGTGTGGCTAGCACAGACGGCAGAGGAGGAGGCGGACGCCGAAGCAAAATGTGAGGTGCATACACCTTCTAACCCATCTCTCTCCCTGTCTCAACAGATTAAAAAGAACGGTAGCTTTGCACAACTCCAGCTTGAGGATGCATGCCTCCGACATTGTTGGAGCCATGTATGCAAGATAGAAGGAGAGATCGAAGGTGACAAGAGAGCACGACCCACATCTTATTTCCTCATAAAAAACTCATATTTTTGTATTATCACACTGAGCGGAGAGATCAGCCCTGAGACCTCCTAGTGGTTCCTCAAGGAAAGGTAGACGCTATAATGCATCTTGCCCACACACACCCACTCGGAGGAAACCTTGGGGAAAAGAAGACCATCACCAAGGTGCGAGATCGGTTCCACTGGGCAGGACACGATGCCGAGATACTAAATTTCTGTCAGCGCTGTCCTGAATGTCAGAAAACTGCACCTCGGAAACCGGACCCCGCCCCCCTCTAATTCCTCTTCCTATTATGAAGTAGTTTGCTCTGGCCCCATCCCAATGAGATGTGGTGACATCTTACAGCAGGTTATGGTCGCTGAATCGCTGGATGTCCAGGTGGTGCTCCGAAAACAACGTGGGCTTCATAGACAACTGGAAGATCTCTGAGGGCAAAGCTGGCCTTTTAGGGCGGGACAGTGTCCATCCCACTCGGGAAGGTGCTGCTCTCATTTCTTGCAGTATAGCACATAGTCTCAGAAGAGGCCTAGTTAATCGGTGACAATCCAGAGCCCAGGCCAGGGAGCAGACAGACAGGCTAAACCAACCGTCTGCTAGCTGCAGAGAGTCGTCACTCAGGGTTCATCATATTGAGACTGTGTCTGTTCCCCGAGCTAAACATAAATTTAGAAAGACTCAGAAAGTCTGTTTTAGTAATTTAATTAACATAGATACCACAAACTCAGATCACACTGAATGCGCAGCCGGCAACTCTGATCTGAAGCGAGGACTGTTAAATATTAGATCTCTCGCATCTAAAGCAGTTATTGTTAATGAAATTATCACAGATCAGGAGTTTGATATATTATGTTTAACAGATTAAACAGGACGAGTATGTAGCTCTAAATGAAGCTAGCCCTCCTGGATACAGCTACATACACCAGCCTCGGCTAACTGGTAGAGGAGGAGGAGTCGCAGTTATTTATAACCATAATCTGTCTCTCGTACAAAAACACAGTTTTAAATTTAATGCCTTTGAAGTTCTCTATATTAACTTAAAAATGTAGCTACAAATATGAAGTCAGCTCAGTCAATCCCACTAATTACCATTTACAGACCCCCAGGGCCGTACTCTGAATTTCTCTGTGAATTTGCAGATTTCCTCTCAAACCTTGTTGTTTCTGTAGACAAAGCGTTAATTGCTGGAGACTTTAATATTCATTTTGAGAATCCAGAAGACCCCCTGAGCATTTATGTCAATACTAGACTCGGTAGAAGTAAATCAGTGTGTAGTAGGACCCACTCATAAAGCAGGTCACACTTTAGATTTAATATTATCCTTCGAATTAAGTATAGGAAATATAACCACAATTCCACAGTCTGAAGTTATATGAGATCACTTGTCTCAATTAAAGTGTGTTATAGTAATAATGCACACACAGCATGGCTAAAATCGAGCAGTGTGTGCAGGATATACGAGATTGGATGTTAATTAATTTTCTTCTGCTTAATCCTGATAAGACAGAAGTTCTGGTCATAGGACCACAAGTAGCTAGAAGTAAGCTTTCTGATCACACTGTAACTTTAGATGGCCTTTCTGTTCCATCAAGTGCAACAGTAAAAGACCTCGGTGTGATTATAGATTCCAGCCTTTCGTTTGAAGCTCATGTAGATAATATCACCAGGATAGCTTTCTTTCACCTTAGAAATATTGCCAAGATAAGAAACATATTGTCACTAAATGATGCAGAAAAACTAGTTCATGCCTTTATCACCTCTAGGTTGGACTATTGTAACGCCTTACTGTCTGGTTGTTCAACTAGGTGAATAAACAAGCTTCAGTTAGTACAGAATGCAGCAGCGAGAGTCCTCACTAAAACCAGAAGATACGAGCACATCACCCCTATCTTATCTACACTGCATTGGCTCCCTGTGAAATTTCACATCGATTTTAAGATACTACTTCTGACATTTAAAGCACTAAATGGTCTCGCGCCACAGTATTTGAGTGAACTGTTAGTGTCTTACGATCCGCCACGCCTACTTCCATCAAAGAATGCAGGCTGCCTGTCAGTACCACGTATTATTAAAACTACAGCAGGGGGCGGAGCTTTTTCTTACAAAGCCCCAAAGTTATGGAATAGTCTTCCTATTAATGTTCGGGACTCAGACACAGTCTCAGTGTTTAAGTCTAGGCTAAAAACCTATTTATTTAGCCAAGCATTTTTGTAAATAGATTAACCTTAGGTAAAGGAGCAGATCTGGGGGACTCATAGACGTAGAGTATTCTGGTGAACTGGTATGTTTAGATGCTGTCCTCCGCACTCTCATTGTTCACTCAGGTTTGTTGACGGTGAGGTGATTGGTTGCTTTACATCTCAGGGAGCCCTCATGTTTGTGTTTCCTTCTGGCTCTCCCTTTTAGTTATGCTGTTATAGTTAGTCCTGCCGGAGTCTCTGCTTGCACTTTGCACTAAATATACATTCACCTATACATGTTGACTGTGACCATACCTAACTGCCATCTCTCCTTATTTTCTGTTCTCTCCTTTTCTGCTCTCTCCTCTCTCTCTCTCTCCCCCTCTTCTTTCCCTCTCTCTGTCTCTCTGTCGAGCTATACATGTTTCGCTCCTGAGTTGCCAGTGATCCAGACCCCTCTGCCCTCTGGAGCCGTCTAACCCATCCTGGAGTCCTGCTTCTGGTTGGAGATCTCGTCGCATGGATGCCCCGTGTGGTCTGCCTGGATTCGTATGGTGGCTGGGGATGGTTTCCATGAAGACTCTCCTGTCATCGAGTGATGCTCTGGGGACCTGTGACTTCAGTTGTTCGATAACTCAGGACCGGAATCCCCTACAGTCTACCTGAGCCTCCGGGAACAAACTGGACTCATTTTAATTTTAAAACATCTCTTGTTATACTGAACTTCCAGTCTTACACATTATTATGCTGAGCAATTCCTGCTATCCGTTATCACCCAGATGAGGATGGGTTCCCTGTTGAGTCTGGTTCCTCTCAAGGTTTCTTCCTATTCCATCTCAGGGAGTTTTTCCTTGCCACCGTCACCCTCGGCTTGCTCATCGGGGACAATCTTGTCATTTTGATTCATATACATTGCATAAAAACTTACTTCTTTTTATTGTGTAAAGCTGCTTTGCGACAATGTCAATTGTTAAAAGCACTATATAAATAAAATTGACTTGACTTGACTTGACACAGCGCCTCGCTACCACATTAAACGTACATTCACATCAACTACCACAGAGACTTCTATCAGTAATATCCCAGAGTTATCAACTTTGATTGGATCACCATATGACTCAAAAGAACTCGATCAGGCGACTGAATATTAAGAGTCAACATTTCGTTATACCTTAGGTAATGTAGCTCCAGCTAAAAGGAAATTGAGATAAGAAACTCGCTCTTTGGTATAATGACCACACACACACTTTAAAATAAACCGCTCGAAAATTGTAACGTAAATGGCGCCAAACTAAACTGTTATTTTTCCAAATAGCATGGACGGAGAGCATCCTGAACTATAAAAAAGCTCTCAGTGATGCTAGATCAACGTATCTCTCCACTCTTATAGAAAATAACAAAAACAACCCGAGATTTTTATTTAATACCGTAGCTAACTTAACTAAAAACAAGACCACTGCAGAAATCTCCACAACAACATCATGCAGTAGTGAGGATTTCATGAACTTTTTCAATAACAAAATCATAAATATTAGGCAAAGAATTCAGGCTTTGAAACCAGACAATTTAAATAATTCAGATGATCTAACCACATCACATCAGAACCTAGAATACTTTACTCCCCTTGAAGCGAGGGAACTAATTTCACTCATCTCTTCTTCAAATCGTCAACCTGTATATTAGATCCTATACCGACACATTTTCTCAAACAGATAGTACCAGCAATAATAGAACCCCTGTTGAAAATGAACTGTTCACTCAGTAGTGGGTATGTTCCAAAATCCTTTAAATTAGCAGTTATTAAACCACTAATTAAGAAACCTGACCTTGACCCCTGTCAGCTTTCCAATTACAGGCCGATATCAAACCTCCCCTTTATCGCTAAGATTCTGGAAAAGATAGTAGCACAGCAACTATGTTCATATGTACATAGGAATGGCATAAATGAATTTTATCAGTCAGGATTTATGTCTCATCACAGCACAGAGACAGCACTTGTTAAAGTAGTAAACTACCTCCTATGGGCCTCTGATCAGGGTTGCGTCACTATACTTGTGTTACTCGACCTCAGTGCAGCTTTTGACACCACTGATCATAGTATTCTCCTTCACAGATTAGAAAAGGTAGTAGGAATTAAGGGAACTGCCCTCTTGTGGCTCAGATCCTATTTGACTGATCCTTATCAGTTTGTAGATTTAAATGGTGACCACTCTGCATGTTCTAAAGTGGAGTTTGGTGTTCCACAGGGTTCAGTTTTAGGCCCACTGCTTTTTTCTCTTTACATGCTTTCTCTGGGCAACATAATTCGTAAGCATGGCATTAGTTTTAATTGTTATGCTGATGACACACAATTATATGTCTCAGCAAAACCAGATGAGAAAAATCAGCCTACTAAAGTTAAGCAATGTGTGCAGGACATAAGAGATTGGATGTTAATTAACTTCCTTATGCTTAATCCTGATAAGACAGAAGTTCTAGTCATAGGATCACAAGCAGCTAGAAGTAAGCTTTCTGATCACACTGTAACTTTAAATGGCCTTTCTGTTCCATCAAATGCAACAGTAAAAGACCTCGGTGGAATTATAGATTCCAGCCTTTCGTTTGAAGCACATGTAGATAATATCACCAGGATAGCTTTCTTTCACCTTAGAAATATTGCCAAGATAAGAAATATACTGTCACTAAACGATGCAGAAAAACTAGTTCATGGTTTTATCACCTCTAACAAATAAACAAGCTTCAGTTAGTCCAGAATGCAGCAGAGAGAGTCATATCACCCATATCTTATCTACAGTGCATTGGCTCCCTGTGAAATTTCGCATCAATTAAAAAATATTACTATTGACGTATAAAGCATTAAATGGTCTCGCGCCGCAGTATGAACTGCTAGTGTCTTACGATCCGCCACCCGTACTTTGATCAAAGAATGCAGGCTGCCTGTCAGTACCACGTGAAAACTACAGCAGTGGGCGGAGCTTTTTATTACAAAGCCCCAAAGTTATGGAATAGTCTTACTATTAATGTTCGGGGCTCAGACACAGTCTCAGTGTTTAAGTCTAGGCTAAAAACCTATTTATTTAGCCAAGCATTTTTGTAAATACTGTAGATTTGCCTTAGGTAAAGGAGCAGATCTGGGGGACTCATGGACGTAGAGTATTCTGGTGAACTGGTATGTTTAGATGCTGTCTTCCCCACTCTCTTTTATCACTCAGGTTTGTTGACGGTGAGGTGATTGGTCGCTTTACATCTCAGTTCCCCCTCATGACTGTGTTTCCTTCTGGCTCTCAATTTAAGTTATGCTGTCATAGTTAGTCATGCTGGAGTCCCTGCTTGCACTCTGCACTAAATATACATTCACCTTATACTTTGTTTGACTGTGACCATATCCGTTATCTCTCCTTCTATTCTGCTCTCTCTTCTTCTTTCTCTCTCCCTCTCTCTATTTCCATATTTTCCTGCTATCCATTTTACGCAAATGAGGATGGGTTCCCTCTTGAGTCTGGTTCCTCTCAAGGTTTCTTCCTATTACCATCTCAGGGAGTTTTTTCCTTGCCACGGTCACCATCGTCCTTGGCTTGTTCATCAGGGACAGTCTTATCATTTTGATTCATACATTCGAAAGAATTGGAATGGATCTCGTCGGCCCACTCCCATTGTCAGCAAAAGGCCACGGATATATTTTAGTTTTAGAGGATTACGCCACTCAATATCCCGAGGCTGTCCCACTCCGCAGGGCTACAACAAGGAATATAACGAAGGAATTAGTACTGCTCTTCAGTCAAGTGGGTCTGCCAAAAGAAATGTTAACCGATCAAGGAACACCATTCATGTCTCGTCTGATGACTGACGTATGCCAGCTGCTGCAGATCAAACAACTGCGCACTTCCGTTTATCATCTGCAAACAGATGGGCTAGTGGAGCAGTTTAATCATACCTAAAAATGGACGTTATGGGGAGTAGTGGATAAAACAGGACGAAATTGCGATCAATTAATACCCTACGTTCTTTTCGCCATCAGAAAAACCCCACAAGCCTCTACTAAGTTTACACCATTCGAGCTGCTGCTCGGACGAAGCCCTCACGGGCTCTTAGATGTAGCAAAAGAAGCATGGGAGTAGGAGCCTACCCCTTTCAGGTCAATTACAAAGTACGTAAAAGATCTACAGGAAAAAAAAATCACCCGAGTGCTCCCCATCCTGCGGAAGCACATGGAAAAAGCACAAGCAGAACAGCGTCACATTTATGACCGGCCAGCCCAACTGCGTGAGTTCCGCCCGGGCGATCGAGTCCTTTTGCTTCTACTTAAATTCCTCGCCAAGTGGCAAGGACCGTACACTGTCGTCGAATGTGTCGAACCTGTGAACGACCGTCTGCAGCAGCCCGGTAAGCGTGAATACACTGAATTATATCATATCAACTTGCTTGAGAAATACAGCAGAGACACTATTTAAGCAATCTTTAATGGTGCCAGTAGGATAAAATTGCTAGAAACATATATTCAGTATGTTTTATATCTGTATGTTATGTTTATTTATTCAACATAACTTTAAAGGTATTATTAGCATTTACAAACCCTGTTTATTGAACAAAGCTATAAATGAGTGTGCAAGATAGGGGATGTGTGGTATCGTCCAAACACGTTCTTTCGTCACGTAGTCATCATGACCATCTGAAGGAAGCAAGCTTGCCGCTCGGGCTTCCGCCCTTGCGAGCGCTACGCCGACTTCGCTGACGTCATCAGCTCTTCAAGAACTCTCAATGAGACTTCGTGTCAGAATTGCAACGAAGAAACCCACTGAAGAAGTCCCAGAGCGCGCCATCGGTAACCAGGCAACCAAGCCTCACCGAAGGGCTTTCCTGAAAGACGTCATTTCAACCAGAGCACCAACCAATCAGCAACGCCGTGATTCCCTTCACCGGAGGCGAACCATAAGAACGAAACGTAACGCAAGTATACAAACAAAGCTGCATACCTTGCTGAAAATGGTGCTCGTTTCATAACTAAAACCGTAAGATTAAACCCAAGACTCTGCTCTTGTGACTTGCTTCCATCTAGTAAACCGTACTAGATGAAATTCCTTAAATTTCACCCTGAACCAGAGCCGAAAGCCTACATAAATGGCGAACAATGCGTTGAGCATTGTCTCCCCATTTAAAATACTACAGCACTTCATTTCATTTCTCAGTCCTGTCTCCAAGCAGGTGTTCTGTGTGTCTGATCTATCCTGCCATGAGCTCTTACCTATGCACAGTAAAATAATATTTTTTGCATTCCCAGCTTCGTTAGGAACCTGGGGTCAGAGCACAGGGTCAGTCATATATCTGTGGCCCCTGGAGTAAAGAGGGTTAATGTTGTTGCTGTAGCTACTAAGCTACCATTGCCCTATTGTGGGAGTAATCTTGTTATCATAACTTTAGGAATAAATTACCTCAGCCAGTTACCTCACAAATGAACTCAATCAGCGAACAGAATTATGTAATTCAGCCAATCATCTAACAAATTAATTTTGATTCAGCTAGTCATTTTACATACAGATCTCATTAGGCCAATTAGCTCACAGACTCTGTTTCACCAAATCAACCCTCAGAGTAACAGTGGTGTGCCTCACCTCCACTTGAGCAGTGGTTTTGCTGTCGATGTTCAGGATGGCGTTGGAGCTGTCTGGTTGATGATCAAACTGGCTGAAGTTGAGTCGGAATAACACTGGAGACACCGTGTCCTTCACACAGCTCTGAAATACACAAAAGCTTGATTTGTTAATGATGAATGTCTTCGGGGGCCGGCCTTCCAAGTACTCCAACATTTTACTTTGTAATGCATAACACCCAACACTGCTTGTTAGTGAGACTAATAAAAAATAAAGACACTTTGCTAAAGAGCAAAAAGACTGGAAGCTGTCTGTCCCAATGTGAAAAAGTAACCCCTCCATGCACACAATTAATCATGAATGAACTGTGATTAGCCACATTTTATGGAATATTTTTAATTTAACTTAATTTCACACCCAGGCCAGATTACTGCCAGCCCTGTTGTAAGTGATCAAGAAATCATTTAAATAGAACCTGTCTGACAAAGTGAAGCATTCTAAAAGATCTCACATCACGCCACGATCTAAAGAAACAGATGAGAAACAAAGTAATTGATGTTTCAGTCTGGAAAACGTTACAAAGCCATTTATAAGGCAAACCATGGTAAGAGCCATTCCGTACAAATGAAGAAAACTTGAAACAGTGGTAAACCTTCCCAGGAGTGGCTGGCCTAACAAAATTACTCCAGGAGCACAATGACGAGTCATCCAGGACATATCCATATATATATGGATATGGACCTATGGACCTACAACTCACCATACAAAATGATTGTGAAATATGTCGAATTGTTAAGAACAGTTTTATTCACAAAATGTTCGCTTGGAGCCATCAAAACAAAACACTTAAACATGTAATTATAAGCAGGATTATAAGAGTTGAATAAAAATCTACATAAATATTAGTAATTAAATAATTTAATGTAGTAGTACTGTAGTTTTGTATGACTATCCACCAGTATATCTCTCTCTCACACACACACACACACACACACACACACCAATCATCAAATTACTATCTGTTTTTGACCCTTCTGTACCCAAGCATGTAGGTGAAGCCACAAAGTGTAATGAAAAAAAACAAGTTTTTTAACCAATTTATTCAAGACCATGTTGCAAAAATTAGTACAAACCAAACAAAGGCTAAGGAGAACAGCTACATTTTACACAACAAAATCCTAATTATCAAGAATTCAACTACAGTCTAATTATTCATTAAACAGTTGTCTAGCAGACAGTTGATTATAAAAGGGTGTCACTTAACAATGAACACTTCTTCCCATGTTATGCTGTCAGCAATGACAGCGCATGGACGAGAAATGTTACAAGATCTGGGAAGGACAATCATTTATTTAAACAAGAAAGATGAAGGCTACAAGATCAGCAGGAATTTTTCAGTATTCAGTGAGAATACTGTAGCAAAAGTGTAAAAACTGTAATAACAAAGATAAATGGTTTTGGAACTGATGGCTTCAAATCTGTATGGCGTCGAAAGGTGAGGAGTACAAAGAAAAATGAATGGCGCTACAGTAAAACATGGCGGTCCTTCTATGGGGCTGCATGTGTGCTGCAATTTAAGATGTACTGCTCTATATCGAAACAGAAAATGCTACCATCACTCTGTGCCTTTGGTCGTCGTGAACTTTTGCAACATGACAATGATACAAAACATCATTGGGTGAACATTCACAGGATGAAGGTAATTCAGTGGGCAAGTACAGTACAGTATGTCTCCTGATCTGAACCCAAACACCTATATATATATATATATATATATATATATATAAACAATATTAAATAAAATTAACATTTTTACATTATAAAACAGTAGAGATATAACATTTGTGTTTAATTTTTACCTTTTCATTGTGAAAAAAAATACTTCACATGTCACTTATTTCTTAATAAAAAGTGTTTACTTTACCTGTCTTCAGGAGTCTTTTTTTTTTTAAGAAAAAGACGACACAGAATGTTGCTTAGAGCAATATTACAAAAACAAACCAAAGACTCGGGAATCCCATTAAATCAGTCACCCATGTTGTTATGTATCCAAAGTAGTCACACTCATCAGTCACACTCTTATGTATCCAAAGTAGACCAAAAGGAAGTCCTATTTTGAGGTCAGCTCTGCACTACTACATCTTGCTGAAAATCTAAACAGTGCTTTATTCATCGGACATTTTGTCAGTAAAGTTTATCACAATTTTTTAAGTAAATACCGTACATATGCTAATATGCTAAAATCAGTGCATATGAATACAAATTTATAACATAAATTATAAATTATCATTTGCATGGAGTGACAGAGCGACAGGAAGACTCCAGGATATTTTACTCTCAGTGTTGTAAGGAGACGTAACATACCTTCATATAGACTGTCTGGTTGTAACAGGAAAACTCTGATTCCAGCAGCAAGGACTTCACCAGACTCCTGGACGTCTTATCTTCCTTAATGAAAAATGCACGACTGTCCTTTCTCACAGCGTCAGCTATGAGCTCCAGTGACACATTTAGACCCCTCTTTACTCCCCCTAAGAGAGAAGATAGTCACAGTTAGTTAGTTAGTTAGTTAGTTAGTCATCATAGTGGTGCTTCCTAGACCTGCATAAACTGGCACCAATGGTACTGGAGTCATTGTCTCGGTGTTTGTTTCCTGTTACCTAAGCAAACCTGTAAACTGGAATGAGCTGCAGGTGTAAAAACTTTTTTTAAACATATTTTATATGATGTTGTGACACCAACCAGGGGCATCTGCCTCAGGTGTTTTACACACGCACACACACGCGCGCACACCTGTCTTTTGGACCAGTGCCGTGACAGAGTGGAAGGGCTGATGACCAAGGCACAGATAGTGTTGCTGCATCAGATGTGTATGGCTTCTCACCCTTCTTGAAAAGTCAGGCGCAGACAGGAGGGCGCAAATTTAAGTCAATTTCAAGTCAAATTTGGGATTGTGGTAAGATTTTAAAAACTGATTAAACATGCTGTGAATTTCGTTAATGTTGTTATTTAACTACATCTCCCAGAATGCATCGTGTTATGTTGTCTTCCGGAAGTGTACTGAGAGTGCTGCTGTTGTGAAAAACCAGTAAAGAGAGCAGTCACACTAAACGGTCTATGTGTCTTATTTATATACGCATACACTCCGTATTATATCTGCAAGATATAACAAAACAGACATTTACAGAGGACTTTCATTTACATGATTCTCTTAATAAAACATTTAAAGGGTGCAAACATTTTAAAGAGGCTGTACATCTATGAATGACGATCCTTGCCATGGTGGCTCAGGGGCCCACTGCAGTCATTCCCGTGAACATTCAGTGAGTGGAACAGCTTAAATCAGCAGAGAACTTGTGCACTCGCCAACTTGTGGAAAAGACGTATCTGTCCATAGTAACTGTTAACATTTCCAAGACATTCCCACATGTTTGGACTATTAAAGGAGATCCTGTGAGGCCGGCGTTTCAGGCATGAAGCAGGCAGTCTGATCATGTCTCCAGCATACTTAGAAAACTTTCTACCTTGATGGTGCCCACGCACTAGTGAAACACTGGGATAAGTGCATTAATGTAGCAGGGGATTGAATAGAGATTAAATAGAGAAATAAAAGGGGTTTTTTACTCTCCGAAAAACTGCCCCCTGTGATTCAGACCCCGTCTTCCCACTGCACCTGTCTAACTCATCCTGGTGCCAAACTGAACTGGACTTCATGTTAACTCAGACATCTTCTCTCATGTTGAACTTCCAGCTGTCTATCACAGTACGGCAGCAAAAACTTCCTGCTGATCAATAAAAACTGTCAAAGGCCGTGGGATACAAGTGACCAACAACAGCAGGAAAACAGTAGAGGCTTTGGAATGTACAATGTAACAGGCAAAAAGACTGGCATAGCCCGTGCTGACCCAGCATTGGTATCAGTCTCTGTGAAACAATGAAGAGAGAAGAACGTGAACAATGATGAGCAGGAATGTTTGATGCTCTACTCAGGGGTGTGATGCCTTTGCTGTTTGCCCTCCCAGGTCCGCGATATGGGTATACTATGTGTAGGCAATGTGTGTACTGTGTGTACTGTATGTTGTATGCATGTTTTTTTTTTCTGTGCTCTGTGTTACCACGTGTACCTGTGGACTAAATGATCATACCTTTGCTTTTGGTGTCCTCTGCCATACTGAAGCAGGTCCTGAGGTAAAAGATAGGAATAGTGATGTCTGAGCTGCCGAGACAGTCAAAATGATTCAGGTTGATTTCAGAGGGGGAGAAACTGAGCTTTGCTGAGACGGACACAACCGGACGAGTTCTGAGAAAAACAATCACATGATATAGATCAAAAGTAATCTTTACATCAGGAACATTCCGCGTATTCAGGGTCATGACACGCACACTGCACATTTGACTAAACTGTACCTCAGGAGTAAAACGGTCCCTTGTGCTCCAACAGCAATGTCTATCAAACCATCCTGTCCCAAGTCCATGACACCATCAATCGCCAAGCCGAAATGCTGAAGTTGCGTATCAATGGACCTTGCAACAATTCTCTACACACACATACACACACACAGAAAATACATAACATTTCAAATATACAGTAAAGTAAATGAAAGTTTTTGATTATGGAAAGCTTATTTGTGACAATGACAACTGTTAAAAGCGTTATCCAAATAAAATTTAATTGAATTAAATATATGGTCTATGTGTCTGTTTGGAGTTGTAAAAAGGTATACGGAGACAGAAGTTTGAACTGTACCTTGCTTTAATGGGGTGGATATTTTTGCTGTACCTGACTATATTAGGGCGGATGATGTTTGAGGTGTACCTGGCTGTATTAGGGTGGATGTTTGAGGTGTACCTGGCTGTATTAGGGTGGATGTTTGAGGTGTACCTGGCTGTATTAGGGTGGATGTTTGAGGTGTACCTGGCTGTATTGGGGTGGATGTTTGAGGTGTACCTGCCTGTATTGGGGTGGTTGTTTGAGGTGTACCTGGCTGTATTGGGGTGGATGTTTGAGGTGTAACTGGCTGTATTAGGATGGATGTTTGAGGTGTACCTGGCTGTACTTAGAGCGGATGCCGTGTTCACGGTTGCCGAGGTAAATGTAAACGGCTCCTTTTTGATCATCCTCCAGTGGAGCTCCAACAGCTAAATCCTTCAGCTGGTCTGCATTCAGATCTGCTACAGCAGCTAGAGTCATCCCAAACCGACCCTGAGCTGATTCACTAATCTCCAACTTCTTCTCCAACTTCAGCTGCACACACACACACACACACACACACACACACACACAGAGTATCATAAACAGAGTATATTTAATTCATTCATTTTTGTTTTGGTACACATACAGTATATGTCACGAACTAACCGGAGAAGACTAGGAGCTGGAGACATGATCAGAAGACTAGCAGTTAGCCCTGTAGCATGGATGGTAAACCCAAACACGGAAGTAGCGCGAGCAGGCAGGATAACCACGGTGGATATTATTAGAACTCTCCCGAAGCGAGAGCAAGAGTTTACACAAATAAACCCGCGTTCTAAATACACACACCCAATTGGAAGCGATAACCCAAGAAAGTGAGTACTCACGTTTAGACGAGCGAGGCGTCAGCGATAGCATGGGCAAAACTCAATGACTGAGCAATGTGAAGTGCCATCTTGTTTCTTTTTATGCTTCCTGAAACACGACCGTATTACTTCCGGGTCCTAGTGCCAGTCGTGTTACGAGTGTGCATGACAGTACCCCCCTGTGCAGGACCGACTCTTGACGGTCCTGGGGTGGAGGATACCGAACGACGGTAGTCCCAGATGAGTTCGGGGTCTAGGACAAACAGAGCCGGAATCCAAGATCGTTCCTCGGGACCGTAACCTTCCCAATCCACCAGGTACTGGAGCCCTCTGCCCCGAGGACGTGAGTCAAGGATCCGGCGAACGGTGTAGGCGGGTCCACCCTCAATGATACGGGGAGGAGGAGCAGGGTGGATGGGGGGAACCATTGGTGAAGTGATGAAGGGTTTGAGCTGGGAGGTGTGGAATACCGGATGGATCCGGAGCGCCGCAGGCAGCTGGAGCCGGTAGGTGACAGGGTTAATCCGGAGGTTGATGTGGTATGGTCCGATGAATCTTGGTGACAACTTTCTTGATTCAGTCTGCAGGTGTAGGTTTTTTGTTGATATCCATACCTTATCATCTACTTGGTACATTCGTCCTGGTGGGTGTCGACGGCGATGTTGTAGAGTGTAACCGCGGTTAGCCTGTTGAATGGCTCCAGTTGTTGTTTCGTTCGCTCCGTCTGACCGTTAGTCTGTGTATGGTAACCGGAGGACAGACTGCAGGTGGAATTGATCAGACGGCAGAAGGCCTTCACCGAGACGTGAACTGGGGCCCCCTGTCCGAGACGATGTCCTTTGGAAACCCATGCAGGCAGACTGCGTGCTCTAATATCAGCTCGGCTGTCCTTTTAGCTGATGGGAGACCGGAGAGGGCCACCAGGTGAACAGCTTTGGAGAACCGGTCGACGATGGTGAGGATGGTGTCTCTTCCTTCGGAAACCGGCAGGCCCGTGATGAAGTCAACGGTAATGTGTGTCCAGGGTCGGCGGGGAACTGGGAGTGATTGAAGTTCCCCTGGCGATGGTCGGTTGCTGTCCTTGGACCTGGCACACACTGGGCACGCCTGGACGAACTCGTCTACGTCCTTCCTCATATTGGGCCACCAGAAGGCACGTTGGACGAAAAGTAGGGTGCGCCGCTTTCCGGGGTGTCCAGAAAGTGGGGAGGAGTGTCCCCACTGGAGTACTTCGGCCCTGATGGTGTTGGGTACATAGAGTCGGCCAGGCGGCACACCTGCCGGTTTGGTCTCTGTAGCTTGTGCCTGGCGGACCCTCGTTTCCAGGTTCCAACTGAGCGGTGCGAGGATCTTGGTGGGTGGCAGGACAGGCGCAGGGTCCGCCGGTGGATGACAGGTAGAAATTATAGTTCTCAAAAAACAGTGCCCACCGCGCCTGTCTGGGGTTGAGTTGTTTTAAGGTGCGCATAGTGATGAGGTTTTGATGGTCGGTCCAGACGATGAATGGCTCTCTGGCGCCCTGGAGCCAGTGTCATCATTCCTCCAAGGCCCACTTTATGGCCAGCAGCTCGCGGTCCCCTATTCCGTATCGCTGCTGACTGGCATCAAATTATTTGGAGAAAAAACTGCAGGGGTGCAGTTTTTGGTCTGGACCTTGCTGGGAGAGAACAGCCCCGGCCGGCGCCCACATCCGAAGCGTCCACCTCCACAACGAATGGTTTGTCAGCATCCGGGTGAAGGAGGATGGGAGCAGTGGTGAAGCGGCGACAGAGCTCATGGAAGGCAGAGACGGCAGTTGAGGTGAGGTTGAAGGGGTGAGATGATGGGCGGGTCAGAGCGGTTAGTGGAGCTGCAACAGTACTGTAGTCCCGGATAAAGCGGCGATAGAAATTGGCAAACCCGAGAAATCGCTGGAGTTGTTTAAGAGTCTTGGGTAGGGGCCAATGAGTCACAACTTCCAGTTTCTGCGGGTCCATGGCCACACCCTGGGGCGAGATGACAAAACCCAGGAACGTGGTGGAGCGCTCGTGAAAAGCGCACTTCTCCAACTTACAGTACAGCTGGTGGGCGAGCAATCTCTTTAGCACCGCTCTGACATGCTGGATATGTTCATTGACGGTTCGGGAGTAGATGAGGATGTCGTTGAGGTAGACGAACGCCCAGCGGCCTAACATGTCTCTGAGGACATCATTGATGAATTGTTGAAAAGCGGCAGGTGCGTTGCAAAGACCAAAGGGGATGACCATACCTAACTGCCATCTCTCCTTTTTTCTGTTCTCTCCTTTTCTGCTCTCTCCTCTCTCTCTCTCCCGCTCTTCTTTCCCTCTCTCTGTCGAGCTATACATGTTTTGCTCCTGAGTTGCCAGAGATCCAGACCCCTCTGTCCTCTGGAGCCGTCTAACCCATCCTGGAGTCCTGCTTCTGGTTGGAGATCTCGTCGCATGGATGCCTCGTGTGGTCTGCCTGGATTCGTATGGTGGCTGGGGATGGTTTCCATGAAGACTGTCCTGTCATCGAGTGATGCTCTGGGGACCTGTGACTTCAGTTGTTCGATAACTCAGGACCGGAATCCCCTACAGTCTACCTGAGCCTCCGGGAACAAACTGGACTCATTTTAATTTTAAAACATCTCTTGTTATACTGAACTTCCAGTCTTACACATTATTATGCTGAGCAATTCCTGCTATCCGTTATCACCCAGATGAGGATGGGTTCCCTGTTGAGTCTGGTTCCTCTCAAGGTTTCTTCCTATTACCATCTCAGGGAGTTTTTCCTTGCCACCGTCGCCCTCGGCTTGCTCATCGGGGACAATCTTATCATTTTGATTCATACACATTGCATACAAACTTACTTCTTTTTATTGTGTAAAGCTGCTTTGCGACAATGTCAATTGTTAAAAGCGCTATATAAATAAAATTGACTTGACTTGACTTGACCAGACTCTCGTAGTGTCCTGTAGGAGTGATGAAGGCCGTCTTCCACTCATCGACCTCTCTGATGCGCACCAAGTTGTAGGCGCTCCGGAGGTCCAACTTAGTGAAGATGGTGGCACCAGAGAGGGCGTCCAGGGCAGAGTTGGTAAGAGGCAGCGGGTGTCGGTTTTTTATGGTAATGTTATTGAGCCCCCGGTAATCGACACAGGGACGTAGACTACCATCGCATTTTTTCATGAAGAAGAACCCCGCGGCGGCAGGTGAGAAGGAGGGCTGGATGGTACCATGGCGAAGTCCGCTGGAAACATACTCCTCCTTCGTCTGCATCTCGGTGTTGGATAGTGAATGGAGGTGGCCGCGGGATGGCGTGGCGCCTGGCTGAAGATCGATTGCCAGGTCGTATGGGCGATGAGGAGGTAGGTGGGTAGCGCGTCTCTTACAGAAGACTTCAGCCAGGTCCCGGTAGTCTAGCGGGATGTTGTCTGTGTCGACATTGGGGGCCTCGGACTCGGACTCCTAGAGCACGTCCCAGCCTCGGCCCATAGGCAGAGCTCGGTGCAGGTCGGCCCCCACTGTAGAATCCGATTTTGGGTCCATGATATGAGTGGGTCATGATGCAGCAGCCAAGGGTGTCCGAGGATGATGGGTGGTGATGAAATGGTGGTAGTGTAAAACTGAATCTGTTCCTGATGCTGGTTGATGATGAGGGTGATAGGCTGAGTTTGAAAGGAGATGGGGCTGGAGGAAAGGGGCCAACCGTCGACTGATGTAATGGTTTCGGGCTGGGATAACGCCTCGATTTTTACCCCCAGTTGAATGGCGTATGAAGAGTCAATGAAGTTACCTGCTGCCCCGGAGTCGACGAACGCGGTACTTCCGACCCGTTTGTGGCCAAACTGGAGGTGTACTTTTACCGTGAGACGGGAATCATTAGTCAGGGTGGTGGAGAGGGAGATGGGACCCGGTGAGCTACTCTCATTTCTCACCAGGGCTGCGCGTTTCCCGGCCGCAGAGGACAGATGGCTTGATGGTGTGCAGCGGATCCACAATACGCGCAGAGCCCCTCTCTAAAACGGCGTTCCCGTTCTGCAGCGGTTAAGGAGGCGCGCCCTAATTGCATGGGTTGCCCGGCTCCTGTGTCAACCACGGCGGGAGGTGGAGTACAGATGGTTCTGATGGGAGCTGCAGTGAATGACGAGTGGACTTCTGGAACTGGAGCGTGGGCGACGAAGGGTGTGGTACGAGGTAGTGCTGTCGTGAGGGGTGGCAGGGTACGGGGAGCTGGCTTGGGGCGAGCGAGCAGACATTGGTCGATCCAGAAAGCGAGTTGTCCAGTCCCTCGTAGTAGGCCGTCCGGAGGGCGGAGTCTCCCCAGTCGGTCTGCACAGCGAGAGTGCGAAACTCCGCGGTGTAGCAGCTCACAGACGACCCTCCCTGCCGTAGATGATATAGCTTAGAGTCGGTCTCCACCTCAGCAGCCAGGTGCTCAAAGGTGAGTTTAAGCTGACGGGTGAATTCTGTGTAGGAGTAGGCGACGTCTGAATCTGAACGAAGAACCGCCGTGGCCCACTCAGCTGCCTGCCCGGATAGCAACGACACGAGAAGAGTAATGCACAGTCGGTCTGTGGAGTATCTGGTGGAATTAAACTCAAACACAAGATCCAATGCAGTTAGAAAAACACTGCACTTCCCATCCGTGCCATCCCATTTGTCCGGTAAAGCTAGAAAAACATCAGAAGGTGGGGAGGGGGTTGGCGGCGCAGCTGCCGCTGCAATGGGCGTGGCAACAGCTGGCTGAGCGGCCGCCCCGCGGAGGGTCGCATTCTCCTGTCACAGCTCCGCCACCTTGCGGCGTAAGACCGCGACGTCTTGGAGCTCCTTGTGGAGAGATGCAACTTCACCACGGAGCAGGTCGATCAGCTTAGCATGCTGGTCAACCACATCACAGAGGCGAGCAAACTCCGCTGGGTTTACTGCTGGTGGCTCAGTCATTCTATCACGAACTAACCGGAGATGAATCAGAAGACTAGCAGTTAGCCCTGTAGCGTGGATGGTAAACCCAAAAGCAGAAGTAGCGCAAGCAGGCAGGATAACCACAGTGGTTATTATTAGAACTCTCCCGAAGCGAGAGCAAGAGTTTACACAAATAAACCTGCGTTCTAAATACACACACCCAATCAGAAGCGATAACCCAAGAAAGTGAGTATATTGTATATTGACTAAATAAACTGGAGCGTGTGATAATAAGTGAAGTTGAGTTACAGTACCAGTCAAAAGTTTGGGCACACCTTGCAATTATTATTTTATTATTATTATTTTAGAACAAAACTGTTTTTTTATGTATTTCATGAAATAGCACATATTTCATTAAATGATTACATGAGAACAGCAATAGTGAGTTGTTATTGTAAGACATGAAGGTCAGCTGTTCTGGAACAGTTCTCATGTAAACAATATTGTGTCGAGTGCGTTTGTAAAACCCATCAAGCTCCATGATGAAACTGTCTCTCATGAAGACCTTCCCAGGAAAGCAAGACCAAAACTTACTGCTGCAGAGGAGAAGTTCATTTAGAGTCACCAGCCTCGGAAATCACCAATTAACAACCAGCACCTCAGATTAGAGCCGTTATGAAGCTTTACAGAGCAGAAGTAGCAGATATACATCTCAATATCAACTGTTAGGAGGAGATTATTTTATGTGTTGGATAAACACAGGTTAAACAGTACGTTATAATGGATACTATTCAGCTTTTGCAGTGTGTGGAGTGCAGGATGTTTAGACATTCTTCCTCCGTCATTAGCGGTAACTTTATTTGTGATAGGTGTGTTTGTTAGCACTCTGACGGAAAAGATATTCGCATTAGAGGAGCGCATCCAGACTTTAGAGAGGGTTAGAGAGCGCGAGAGCAGCGTTATTCCCGTAGCGGAAAGTCTGGGTGCCGCAGGTGGAGATAACCAGCCCCCGACTCCGGCAGTAGAGCCTCACAGCGGGGCGAGTGGGTGACGACTCAGCGGCATACTTGTTCAGCCAAAGCTAACGCTATGGCTAGCCCACCGGAGCACACCTCTTCTGCGCTTCACGTGTCCAACAGGTTTGCTCTCCTCAGTGATGCACCCGCTGAGAAACCTGAAAGAGCTCTGGTTATAGGAGACTCTATACTGAGACATGTGAAATTAGCTCGGCCTTTAGGGTCGCCAGCGGCAGTGGTCAGGTGTATCCCGGGAGCCAGAGCACCGGACAGAGAAGGTAATCTCAGGGCTTTAGGACAGCATAGTGGTACATGCTGGAGCTAATGATATACGCCTTCGTCAGTCAGAGGTTAGCAAGCATAACTTTACAGAGGTGTTTAAAATAGCGAAGGAGATGTCCGAAAAAATAAGTTTGCTCTGGCCCCATCCCAATGAGACGTGGCGACATAGCTTACAGCAGGTTATGTATGTCCAGGTGGTGCTCGGAAAATAACGTGGGCTTCATAGACAACTGGAAGACCTTTGAGAGCAAAACTGGCCTGTTAGGGCGGGACGGTGTCCATCCCACTCGGGAAGGTGCTGCTCTCATTTCTTATAGCAGTATAGCACATAGTCTCAGAAGAGGCCTAGTTAATCGGTGACAATCCAGAGCCCAGGCCAGGGAGCAGACAGACAGGCTAAACCAACTGTCTGCTAGCTGCATAGAGTCGTCACTCAGGGTTCATCATATTGAGACTGTGTCTGTTCCCCGAGCTAAACATAAATTTAGAAAAACTCAGAAAGTCTTAATTTAATTAACACAGTTACCACAAACTCAGATCACACTGAATGCGTAACCGGCACCTCTGATCTGAAGCTAGGACTGTTAAATATTAGATCTCTCACATCAAAAGCAGTTATTGTTAATGAAACTATCACAGATCAGGAGTTTGATATATTATGTGTAAGGATTTCTTGTTTTCAATAGACCCCCTTTGGTCTACTCAGTGTTCCGCCTATATTCTGCTGACCCGCCTGGATCCAGGGAACCCCTCAATGAAACACATAAGTCAGAAGTTGTGGAAGACGGAGTACTGTATATATATATATATATATATATATATATATATATATATATATATATATACAGTATATATATGCGCACACACAAAAAAAGGAGCGGTTACATATGGTCTGGAATGTTTTTAAAAGATAACAGGGAGAAGGACAGGAGCTTGGGTCCAGTTCTGCAATTATGAACATAGATTATAATAAGAAAATATATTTGTTTATAGCGCAATGTGTCGAGATGACCCTAAACATAGATTATACTAAGGAAAGGGTTTGTTGATAGCGCAGCGTGTCAAGGTCAAGAAAGAAAACACTCTGTTCTCATGCACACAGAAAAGTTCATCATGAAACACACTAGAAATGAAATATTCCCTCCAATATGTTTAACAGAAACCTGGATTAAACAGGACGAGTATGTAGCTCTAAATGCAGCTAGTCCTCCTGGATACAGCTACATACACCAGCCTCGGCTAACTGGTAGAGGAGGAGGAGTCGCAGTTATTTATAACGATAATCTGTCTCTCGTACAAAAACACGGACTCAAATTTAATGCATTTGAAGTTCTCTATAGTAACAAAGTCAGCTCAGTCGATCCCGCTAATCATCATTTACAGACCCCCAGGGCCGTACTCGGAGTTTCTCTGCGAATTTGCAGATTTCCTCTCAAACCTTGTTGTTTCTGTAGACAAAGCGTTAATTGCTGGAGACTTTAATACTCATTTTGAGAATCCAGAAGACCCCCTGAGCATTTATGTCAATACTAGACTCGGTAGAAGTAAATCAGTGTGTAGTAGGACCCACTCATAAAGCAGGTCACACTTTAGATTTAATATTATCCTTCGGATTAAGTATAGGAAATATAACCACAATTCCACAGTCTGAAGTTATCTCAGATCACTATCTCAATTCAAGTGTTTGATAATAATAATGTACGCACAGCGCCTCGCTACCACATTAAACGTACATTCACATCAAATACCGCACAGAGCTTTATCAATAATCTCCCAGAGTTATCAACCTTGATAACTCTGGGAGATTATTGGATCACCATCTGACTCCACAGAACTCGATCAGGCAACTGAACATTTAGAGTCTGCACTTCGTTATAGCTTAGATAATGTAGCTCCAGTTAAAAGAAAAATGATTAGAGATAAGAAACTCGCTCCTTGGTATAATGACCACACACGCACTTTAAACCTCTCGAAAATTAGAACGTAAATAGTGTCAAACTAAATAGTTAGTATTCCAAATAGCATGGACGGAGAGCATCCTGAACTATAAAAAAGCTCTCAGTGATGCTAGATCAACGTATCTCTCCACTCTTATAGAAAATAACAAAAACAACCCGAGATTTTTATTTAATACCGTAGCTAAATTAACTAAAAACAAGACCACTGCAGAAATCTCCACAACAACATCATGCAGTAGTGAAGATTTCATGAACTTTTTCAATAACAAAATCATAAATATTAGCCAAAGAATTCAGGCTTTGAAACCAGACAATTTAAATAATTCAGATGATCTAACCACATCACATCAGAACCTAGAATACTTTACTCCCCTTGAAGCGAGGGAACAAATTTCACTCATCTCTTCTTCAAAATCGTCAACCTGTATATTAGATCCTATACCGACACATTTTCTCAAACAGACCAGCAATAATAGAACCCCTGTTGAAAGTAATTAACTGTTCACTCAGTAGTGGGTATGTCCCCAAATCCTTTAAATTAGCTGTTATTAAACCGCTAATCAAGAAACCTGACCTTGACCCCTGTCTGCTTTCTAATTACAGGCCGATATCAAACCTTCCCTTTATCTCCAAGATTCTGGAAAAGGTAGTATCACAGCAGCTATGTTCACATCTGCACAGAAATAGCATAAATGAACTGTATCAGTCAGGATTTAGGCCTCATCACAGCACAGAGACAGCACTTGTTAAAGTAGTAAACGACCTCCTATGGGCCTCTGATCAGGGTTGCGTCACTATACTTGTGTTACTGGACCTCAGTGCAGCTTTTGACACCATTGATCATAGTATTCTCCTTCACAGATTAGAAAAGGTAGTAGGAATAAAGGGAACTGCCCTCTTGTGGCTCAGATCCTATTTGACTGATCGTTATCAGTTTGTAGATTTAGATGGTGACCATTCCTCATGTTCTCAAGTGGAGTTTGGTGTTCCACAGGGCTCAGTTTTAGGCCCACTGCTTTTTTCCCTTTACATGCTTCCTCTGGGAAACATAATTCGTAAACACTGTATTAGTTTTCATTGTTATGCTGATGACACACAGTTATTCGTCTCAGCAAAACCAGATGAGAAAAACCAGTTTGCTAAAGTTAAAGAATGTGTGCAGGACATAAGAGACTGCATGTTATTTAACTTCCTTATACTTAAGACAGAAGTTCTGGTCATAGGACCACAAGTAGCTAGAAGTAAGCTTTCTGATCACACTGTAACTTTAGATGGCCTTTCTGTTCCATCAAGTGCAACAGTAAAAGACCTTGGTGTGATTATAGATTCCAGCCTTTCGTTTGAAGCTCATGTAGATAATATCACCAGGATAGCTTTCTTTCACCTTAGAAATATTGCCAAGATAAGAAACATATTGTCACTAAATGATGCAGAAAAACTAGTTCATGCTTTTATCACCTCTAGGTTGGACTATTGTAACGCCTTACTGTCTGGTTGTTCAATTAGGTGTATAAACAAGCTTCAGTTAGTACAGAATGCAGCAGCGAGAGTCCTCACTAAAACCAGAAGATACGAGCACATCACCCCTATCTTATCTACACTGCATTGGCCACCTGTGAAATTTCGCATCGATTTTAAAGTACTACTATTGACGTATAAAGCACTAAATGGTCTCGCGCCACAGTATTTGAGTGAACTGCTAGTGTCTTACGATCCGCCACGCCTACTTCCATCAAAGAATGCAGGCTGCCTGTCAGTACCACGTATTATTAAAACTACAGCAGGGGGCGGAGCTTTTTCTTACAAAGCCCCAAAGTTATGGAATAGTCTTCCTATTAATGTTCGGGACTCAGACACAGTCTCAGTGTTTAAGTCGAGGCTAAAAACCTGTTTATTTAGCGCAGCATGTTTGTAAATAGATTAACCTTAGGTAAAGGAGCAGATCTGGGGGACTCATGGACGTAGAGTATTCTGGTGAACTGGTATGTTTAGATGCTGTCCTCCCCACTCTCATTGATCACTCAGGTTTGTTGACGGTGAGGTGATTGGTTGCTTTACATCTCAGTTCCCCCTCATGTCTGTGTTTCCTTCTGGCTCTCCCTTTTAGTTATGCTGTTATAGTTAGTCCTGCCGGAGTCCCTGCTTGCACTCTACACTAAAAATACATTCACCTTATACATTGTTTGACTGTGACCAGACCTAACTGCCGTCTCTCCTTCTCTTCTGCTCTCTCCTCTTCTCTCTCTTCTCCTCTCTCTCTCCCTCTCTCTCTTTCCCTCTACCTGTGTCTCTGTCGAGCTATACATGTCGTCTGTCCTCTGAGGACTTGTGACTTCAGTCTCTTGATAGTTCAGGACTTAAGTTTCCTACAGTCTACCTGAGCCTCCAATAATGAACTGGACTCAATTTATACTGATCTCCTTTTATACTAAACTTCCAATCTCACACAGTATGATGCAGATCAATCCCTGCTATCCGTTGTACCCAGATGAGGATGGGTTCCCTGCTGAGTCTGGTTCCTCTCAATGTTTCTTCCTATTACCATCTCAGGGAGTTTTTCCTTGCCACTGTCGCCATCGTCCACAGCTTGCTCATCAGGGACAATCTTATTATTTTGATTCATACACGTTCACATCTCATACAATCTTATATAAGTCTTTTGATTGTGTAAAGCTGCTTTGCGACAATATCAATTGTTAAAAGCGCTATACAAATAAAATTGAATTCAATTGAAATTAATTGAATTATAGCAGTGAGAGACGAGCAGTAAGACCCAGCAAGGGAGATGATTACACACAATTCCGCAGCGCACGAGAGACAAAAACCATTGGCTCAGTTGTGATCACGTGACGCTCGGCATTAAGACAAGAAGCGCATGCGTGATACATGATACTCGGTACTCGTAAACCAAGACTTGTTCATTTTCCAAGTCAAAATTTATAAAAAATCTTTGCTCGTCTTGTGGAACACTCGCAAACCACGTTACTCACAATCCGGGGTTCCACTGTACTGCTTCAGTAACACACACTGTGTGTGTGTGTGTGTGTGTGTGTGTGTGTGTGTGTACCTGCGGTGAGAGTCTGTAGATATACACCCGTCCCTCTCTCTGAGGATGAGGTTGGTAATACAGCGGAGCTCCAACCACGAGGAAGTCAGTGTTGTTGTCTGAGTCCAGGTCTAACACACACACCGATCCTCCGAAGTACGAGCCGATCTGCAAATGCGTTGGATAATAAATTACCACATTACAGGCGCTCATGTGCTGTTTTATAGTTTCATTACTATATACTGTGTACCTGACATGTATCTGTGTTTGTTCTGCTGTTGTTGTTGAAGTGTATTTGATGTGTTTCAGTGCACCTGCTATGGAGCTGTGAGACATGTTTCAGGTGTTTCCTCATTAATTATAGTGTTTAACATGACCAGGAGTCAGCTGACCCTTTCACTATACTGTAGAAATAATAAACTATGAATTGGATCATATTCGTTTAACAGAAAAATATAAACTAACTCCCTGTTCACAGTGTTATTGTTTTCATCTGAAATATCATATGCAAGGCACAGTTTGTGTTCTCCTGACCATTGAGAGTTTTATTTCTAATTTTCTTGAATGTATAATATGGATATGGATAACGTGATCTTTATAAGTGTCCTTGTTTATTTCTTACATGGTGTTTTTAGTCTTGATTGACTTTTTCTCCTATTGTTCTTCTCTTCTTGGCCTTAAGTTGATGTTTACATCTCAGTATAAAATGGGTGTTTTATCATTTATGTTTGGATTCTATTCTATCTTATGAATTATTCTATTCACTTCACTGTCATGGTGGTGTAGCGGTTAGCACTGTCGCCTTGCACATCCAAGGTACAGGCTCGATTCCTGAGTTTGCATGTTCTCCCTGTGCTTGATATGTTTCCTCTGGTTTTCTCCCACCATCCAAAAACCTGCAGATTAGGCTAATTGGCGTTCCCAAATTGCCCGTAGTGTGTGTATGTGTGTGTCCTGTGATGGACTCTGAATTCAGGATAAAGCTGTCTAGACGATGAGTGAGTGAGTGAGTGCTCAGCCTGACTAAATCTTCTGCTGCTGAACCCTGCCACTGAGTCTCTTCATCCCGTTGTCATCTAATGCGCTGGTCAGACCCAGAAGATCGAATTATAAATTATAACACAGTCCAGAGTAAAACGTTCATTCTTACCTGTTCTCCTGTGATATTGCTGATGGTTTCCCACTTGCCAGCGCTCTTCCTGAACAGGGTCACCTGACCCCTGTAATTAGATCTCGGGGCTCCAGAGAACACAAGGGAATCCCTGCCCCTCTGCCCAACCACAACAGAGTAACCTGAACACACACACACACACACACACACACACACACTATTACAGAACCAGGACAGTGGAAGCTCAGCTGCTGAGGTTCTGCATTAGACCTGCACTAATCACATGTACAGTACATACACTAACAGCTCAAAGAAACAGACACGTCCTTGTGTAACAAACAGCGTAATGTACCATTGTATGAATTTCTTTTTAGGTTTATGTCTTTGATTTCCATCTCATTAATGGAAGTTTCAGATCCTGTGACCTCATACAGGTTTCCAGCCCAGTGATTAGATCCAACCGCTCCCAGAATGAGAGAGTCCTGGAATAAATAAGAAGTGGTCAACTGTTTGTGTTTAGACAGATTTTAAGAAGTTTATTGTATACACATATAACTTTATAATTAGCATTATCATGATACTGTATATGATTGTGTATGTGGAAAATAAAATTAGAGTTTTTGAAGTTAAACTCTTTTCAGCTTTTCCCCTTTTATCCAAAAAAAAACTATTTTTTACATTTCAATATTACTGGACTTTTATTATTGGCCTTTTTCCTGTTTTTGTGCTTTCAGGGAACATGCAAAAATTCTTCTTTTAAGAACAACAAGTGGAATCCAGCTCCAAACAACTAAACTCCGACTCAGGTATGTTATAATGGTCAATATTCAGCTCGCTCAGTGTGTGGAGTGCAGGATGTTTAGACATTCATCCTCCGTCATTAGCGATAACTTTATTTGCGATAGGTGTGTGTTAGTGAGCACTCTGATGGAGAAGATATTAGGGTAAGAGGAGCGCATCCAGACTTTAGAGAAGGTTGGCATTATTCCCTTAGCGGAAAGTCTGGGTGCCGCAGGTGGAGATAATCAGCCCCCGACTCCGGCAGTAGAGCCTCACAGCGGGGCGAGTGGGTGACGACTCGGCGGCATACTCGTTCAGCCAAAGCTAATGCTAAGGATAGCCCACCGGAGCGCACCTCTTCTGCGCTTCACGTGTCCAACAGGTTCGCTCTCTTCAGTGATGCACCCGCTGAGAAACCTGAAAGAGCTCTGGTTATAGGAGACTCTATACTGAGACAAACCCGCAACATGGTCTGTGTGTGTTTTATGTGTCGGTGTAGCCATCCCAATACGATGTGGTGACAGAGCTTACAGCAGGTTATGGTCGCTAAACCGCTGGATGTCCAGGTGGTGCTCCAAAAATAAAGTGGAGAAAAATTAAGGAGAAAATCGCGGGAAAAAAAGACAAAGTGCATGTGTACTACTCACATATCAAGACCTCGCTCATTTAAAAAGTTCAAATTTATTACAAATGTTCGCTTGTCTTACAAAACACTTAGACCGAGTTACTCATGATCCAAGGTTCCACTGTATACCTAAGTGTTATACTCTCTCTCTATCTCTCTCTGTAGAGTTACATATTTCACTCAGGAGTTACCAGTGATCCTGATGCCTTCTGCCCTAAAAGTGTTAAACAAGTAAAACTGAATGAAACAATTTGAATTTGAAATTGTTTGTTTAGACAGACATTAATCTGATCAATTAATTCTTTTGATTGTGTAAAGCTGCTTTGCGACAATGTCAATTGTTAAAAGCGCTATACAAATAAAATTGAATTGAATTGAATTGAATTGATCATTTTGACTCATACACATTGACATTTCATACAACTTTTATAATTTCTTTTGATTGTGTAAAGCTGCTTCGCGATGATGATAATTGTTAAAAGCGCTATACAAATAAAACTGAATTGAATTGAACTGATGTTTGTGTGATCAGTACCTTGTCACTGGCAGCACTGAATCCGCTCTGAGACAGCTCTTTTCTAAACAACATGCCCCGAGTTCCTGAACACACAAATTCCATTATTTATTAGTGCCAATTTATTTCATTTACATATTTTTTTTTTTTTTATAAAAAAGCTTCAGTCATGGCACTTTAACCTGCTTATCATTTGTTGTTTTGTTTGTTTCACCAAAAAAAATAATAAAAACACCACTTTTTTAATGTTTATTTTTTAACAAAATAAATAAAATTAAAAACATAACTTAACTTAAAAAAAGCATAAGAAAGGCCAAGTTATACGCAAGACTCACAACTAAAATTACAAAATGGTAATCCTAAATAAATAGGTAATAAAGATTACTCCATTTAAAATTGTAAAATTAGACTAAATTAGGCTAAATAATAACATTTTGATGAAATTGTTAAAAGACAGTTATTCAGCACACCAAGTAAAGTGTTCTGAGTCCTGCCACTTGTCTGATGGAAAAACACAATGGAATATGGAGAATATCATTTTATACTGGTTTCAGAAATGAATATTGAGAAAACTGAAGTGTTTCATTACCCTCCATGCCAAAGATGTTATTTTGCAGTTTATCCAGAAGTCCATCAAGTCCAGCGTAGTTGTTAATCATGAAGATGTTGTTCAATATCGGCTCAGAGGCAAATTTTTCCAGCCTCTCTAATTTGACTTGACCCCCCACCTAATGATCAGAAACAACTTCATTACACACAGTGAGGAGGAGGAGAGACACTGAATGGACTGATGGATGATGGAGAGATAAGTGTTCAGATGGATGGATGATGGAGAGGTGATGAGATGGTCTGTGTGCATTACTGACTCACCCCAATAACAAAGCGAGCGATGTTTTGTTCCTCACAGCGCTGTATCACATTATTACTGTCTATATCAGAAGGAGCTCCATCTGTGATGATGACGAGAGCTTTAGTCGCCTCAGGATCCGCACCGGACTCCTCATTATTAAACAGATTATCACTGGAACATAAACACACACCGAAACTCCACTTCACCATCACACAGAAAACTCTACAGTCGGAAACTCTGAATAAACTTGCACATATGCCTATACACAATCATAAATACATACATGTACACATTCACCCACATACACACATAGCATCGTACAGTATATACTCACATATGTACAGCATCCACAGACCTTAACATTAATATACAGTCTGTTTTCCTATTTTTTCCCATTTAAATGAAAAATAAAAGCAAGATCCAAAAAAGCAGAGCCATGATAAACTGCCACAAAGTTTGTGGAAATGTTTAATGGAATCATTAATCACTTTTCTGACCTGGAACTTTTGTTGATTTTGGTTCTCAGGCAAAGCGGATTAAAGATTTGAATCAGTTAAACAAACTGCAAGCCAATATATGCCTTCTTCAAGAGACTCATCCTTCCTTTTTTCACAGTTTCTCTAATTGCCCAGTCATAACAGCAGGAGACTTCAACACAGTTCTTGACCCAGCAACAGATAAATTTACTAGTTCAAGCTATAAATGATAAACTTGGAAATCTGCAGTAATTATAAAACAATGTATGAGTGATTTCGTGCTATTTAACTTATACCACACTAAAACAAATGAGTTCCTCTTCTCAGTTATATTATTACAGTTCCTTAACCAATCTTTAATATTTCCCTCTTGTAAAAGTCAATAACAAGCTATACATATTACAGAAAAAACAATCTCAAAGTTAATGTAAAAAAAATGATCTTAAATCAACTTTACTCATCTTACAAAAACGCATAAACATATCATAACGATGCTGGTCGTGCAAGGGGCAGAGCCGAGCATAGACTGTTCAGGATGGGCAGATCCGCAGGCTGAACAGGCAAAGGTGTGGCCATTTATACAGGCGGTTGCCAGGCAACACCACTGTCAGGCAATCAGCCTGAACGAGCCGCACCTGGCGACATGTTAATTTAAGGGTCCTGATACCGGTGCACTTTGTGTGATCATTAGGTAGCACCGGTAAACGTATCAGGACCAAAGACCAAAGAAAAAGAAACAAAAGAGAAGAAAAGACATGTGCGCAGAAAGTCAAGACACAGAGGTAAAGCTCCAGCCTCTGCCTCCCTAAGACGCTGGCGAAGAGAGAAAGAAAGAGTGAGTGGCACGCATCAGTTCAGCGTGCGCGCTGTTTAAGTGAACTAAAGCACTATTTGGACGGGACCAGTTTTACTGGGGGACGTTAGAGACATTTCTGTTTCACAGAGGGACTTTGTGATTTTAATTCCGTCCGAATCTGCCATGTCTGTCTTTTTCTCACACGACCTCGGTGAAAATTCCAGAGCAAATGACCTTCTGTGTTTCAGCAAACTCAACGGTCCTCTGAGAAATCTAATCCCCTCCGAATGTGAATGTCTGTGTTTGCCCAAAATGTTTTTTTCCAAAACGCGTTTTCTTGTGTGTTTTGGTCAACGTGAACGACCATACAATCTCTAGCGTGCCGGTATTCGAGTTTCAGCTTTCTACGCTCCAATAGAAATCCTCATCCTCAGCACATGGTGTTGTGCAACGCCCACATGTAAAGCACAGACACGCCCACCTCCGTAATAATCACGGAGACGTTAGTCCCGTCCGAATCCATACATGAAATGACAGACGTCGGCTGAAAAAAATTCAAACTCAAACGTCCCCCAGTAAAACTAGTCCCGTCCGACTAGTGCTAAAGACACAAACCCCTCTCTCTCCCATAAATCCTGGGTAAGGGCATAAGCCCCGAGAGGATCCTGTTTTTGTCTTGTTTTCCAGAGCCCCATCCATTCTCACATAGACATGTTTATTTTGTGTTTACAATTTTCTTTATTTCCTTTTAAGTTCCCTAATTAATAATCCAACGCCATCTCCAAACGGGAAGGTCTTCCTGTGCGCATCATAAGAATTCTCTCACACTCCTATTTCACTGACCCCCTCTAAAGCCCTGCCTCACCTCACGTAACACCAATACGAACAAAAAAATCAGTTTATTTTTGGCCACACAGTACAGTATGAGAACCACTATATAAACCCATGTGCATAAGCTGTTACCATTGAAGCAGTAACATTAGTGGCGGCAGGTCAATACAGGGCGGTCAGTACGCCCCCCCCCCCCCCCCCCTTAAAGTTAGGCGGAGAAGAATGCTCCATTACCATGTAATTATTTAACATAATAATGATTTATTTTAAAAATGAAATAAAGTCCTTTAGTCACAATATTTCGCTGTATTTCTTAATATAATTTATTTACAATAAAAAAAATCTAAACTGTATTACATTCATTTGTATTCGTGTACGCGTCTATGTAGCACATACATTTTTGAAAAGCATGTGACCTGAGGCGGCGCTCTAATTGGATTATTACAAATCATCCTTGGGGCGGAGCACTGTGCGACCCGAACCCTCCCACTTTTGTTCTTAGTGAATCAATATTGTTTTTAAATATTTGGGCTCATGTGATTGGACCATTCTCAACAAGTCTTATTAACGGTCAGCAGATTGTTAGTTAATGTATTGAATAGTGATTGACATGGAAGCAGCTAAATATGAGAGGAAGTTCTGTCATTTCTTTGCTAAAATACCTCTTTGCAAATCGATTGGACAAAGAAAGAAATAAAGTTAAAGAGCTTGGACCACATCGACCTGATCATCTAGTTAAGCAGCAATCACGTGATCACGGCCGAGCTCACACTCTGTGTATTTCCAGCATTTATGGCAATTTAGTGAGGAATGCTTATAGAATTAATTCACATCTTTTGACCATTCATTTATTCACTTATTCTCTATCCTGATTTATTCTGTAACCAGAGTAGCAGGAGGAAACCCACCAAGCACTGGGAGAACATACAATCTCGAAATCGAGCTCTAGACCCAGGTTATCCACTATACCACCACGCTGTCACCTTCTTACCGGTAAATTTATTATGCAGTACAGAATATGTCTATAGTAAGCAATACTGTGTGTTTATATATGTTTATATACTGTGTGTGTATATAGAGATACTCACAGGGTGAAATGGACGGCTCTGTGTGTGTTTGTAAGCGCCTTCATGTGCACTTCATCATCAAGTCTCTTCTTCGCCGAGCCACTGACATAATCTTTAAAGGTGAAAACTGTCCTGAATGTTGTAGAAAACTGAACAGCAGCAAACTACACAAAGAGAAGAGAGAGAAAGATAAATAATATTTAACACACATCATTATAAACAGTTCCAATCAGGTAATGAACGGGACACAACTACAAGTTATATCACATACACATTAATTGTCTATAATTTTATCTATTATTTTCTCCCAATGTATTTATTTATTTATGCTCTCCTTCTGTTTGACTTTTCACAAAACAGGATCTGCTGGGCTTCACACCCTTCCTGTCAGAGGAATCAGATGTAGTGCATCATGTTCTGCACCCTTACACTAAGCATCAGCGCACACTAGGGATGCAGTCTCAACCGCTTTTAATTTGCACTGATGTTTATAAGCATTTCACTGCATATTGTACTGTGTATGACTGTATGTGACAAATCAAATTTGAATTTGTTGTATGACTGTACTGAACGGCTCAGCTCCAAACCGCATCTCTAAGTTTGCTAAAGACATCACAGGAGTGTCAATAACAAGGACACAACATAACGAGAACTTTATAGGGGACTCTTTCCCTGTTATACAAGACATTCATCGTAAATGCTGCCACAGAAAAGCCACCGGGAGAGTGTCTGACCCTCATTCTTCCTATAAACTCTTCATTCCTCCAACAGAAAATGCCAAAGAGTCCTGATCACCAGATTCCACAACAAAGATAACAACTTACAAAACAGCTTCTTTCCACAATCTGTCAGGGTCCTCATTAATGTCTCACCACCCCTCCCTTGAAATTAATGGACACTACCCCATCATACATTTCTATTTCTTCCATCATTAAGCCTGATGATCATAAAGGCATGATGAAGAACATGATGCACTGTTCCCCGGGACCGGTTACGTCTGTCAAAGAGGTAGAGCGCTCAGATTATTTTATTTTTTACATTTGGGAACAGACAGCACAGACAGCTTAGTGGTTATTACTGTGGACTTGCACCTCCAGGGCTGTGGGTTTGAATTTTGCCCGGGATGTGTGTGTGGAGGTTGCATGTTCTCAGTTCAAAGACATGCTCTGCAGGCTGACTGGTCTTTCCAAATTATTCACAGTGTATGACTGAGTGTGTGAGTGTGCATGATTGGCCCAGCACTGGGTTGGCATCCCATCCAGGTTATACCACACGTTGTACCCTGAGTTCCCTGGGACAGGTGCTGGGTTGCACTGTGTGGTGCTGCAGAGGGCTGGGTGGTGTTTTGTTGTGTGATGTTTATTCACCTCAATGGTTGTGTTTTTCAGTGTTGTCATGATGTTCCATATGAATTCTTTATTCTTATTGAAGTCAGATGTTGTCATGCTGCTGGAGCCGTCAAAGAGGAAAACCAGGTTGACTTTACTCTTCGTGCACTCTGTGAAAACACAACATAATGAAAAGATATATAAAGAGATCTATTAGTTGTGTAACACCATGCTCAATTCCTAACGTTGATCATCTGTTAGCAGCTGTTAGCTCTGGTCACATGATCGCTGTCATTTCACATATTCTTGGTTTCGGTACATCTTAGGGATCTTAGGGGTCTATTGTTTGCGTAAAAGTAAACGGCTACTATAAGTGAATCAGCATTCATGTGTCTGGGTTTAATGTTGTTCACATCTCAGGGTTTAACAGTTGAAACTACAGAGTCATCACTGATTTACATTGAATATAATGACAGAAATTGAAGAATAATTATACCTTGGAATGCAGCGGTGATCTTGGTGACCATTTTCAGATTGTTGTTGAACTGGTAACAGATTCCATTCAGATATGAGTTCCCATCACACTCATGATTGAAACCCGGGCTGCAGCTCTACATCATCAATTAAAGGTAAAGGTGAAAACCCAAAATAAAAAATAGATTTAAAACATTTATATTTTGATTTCATGTCAAATCAGATTTACTTCTTACAAAACACTACCCTTCTTTTTAAAGGGCCCTTCTTTAAGAGAGACATGAGGAGAGCAGTGACTGATCTAAATCCTCTGATGAATCTCCTAAAGAGTTTATAAACTACAGTAGCGAATGTAATTATTAACTGTGATACTCATAAACGGGGGAAAAAAATCTTAATAATAACTTTATTTAATCCACAGTTTCACACTTCATTCTGGTTGATAGAACCCAAGAAATGAGATCTGGTTTACATGAGGTTAATTAAGCATGAACTGATTGCTGTAAAGCCCATATGGCATGATGCAATACTCAAAGTGGCCAGAGGTGGCTCTAAAGACTGTTTTACACATTTTTATCCCCTTCTCTGATCCAGATCTGCCCTTGTTTTAATGCCTCCTGGCAGTATAACTGGCCAATTATACTTCTGGGTGATGTGACACCTGCAAGGACCTCATCGTTGCCATCCTACTGGGTTTGAGGTGGTAGACCCCTCATCTATTACTGAACTCATTTTTTAAGTCCTAAGAAAAAGAAGAAAATTCACATTTTAAATCTCTTTGGACTTTCAGCTGAAGAGATTGTAGTGGACATAGAGCATTACACCTCCTTGATATACATTATCCAGCTATGCCTCCATTTCTGAACATTACTATGACCAAAATGAGGATGGACTCCCTTTTCAGTCTGGTTCCTCACAAGGTTTCTTTCTCATGACATTTTAAGGAGTTTTTCCGGGTTGGCGCTGCCCGAGTGGCAGCCTGTTGCAGCAGCTTAGGTTTAAACCTCTTATTTTAATAGTTTTTTCCTGGCACTTTGTGTTTTTCTTTTCGATTGTTGTGCGATTGTGTACGATTGTGAACTGCACTATGGATATGAAAGTCACCATGTTTGCTCTGTTTTTCCAAATTTTTTGGAATTTGTTTACAGTCGTATGTGGGACCTCTGTTCACAGCAGCGGTCCTATTGTTTACACCAGGGATCAGCTGTTAGCATTTAGCAATATGGCGGTGCTATTCCAACAGTGGCAACCTGGTGGAGCTGGGGATCGAACCGCCGATCTTCCGATCAGTAACTGCAGTCAGGAAGAGACTGGACAAGCTGATGAAGAAGGCGGACTCAGGTCTGGGGATTCCCCTGGACACTGTACAGGAGGTGGGGAAACGAGCAGGGTAGCTGAGCTATCATCACTGCTGGAGAATGACTCTCACCCCCTGTATGAGACAGTCTCATCTCTGAGCAGCTCCTTCAGTGACAGACGGTTACATCCTCAGCGTCTGAAGGAGCGATATCAAAGGTCTTTTCAAACAAGTCTGATCCAATGAGGCCCCACAACCTACAGCACCCAAAGGGTCTGCTGCCAACGTTCTAGTGAGAGACACATCCTGGCAGAAGGGAAACCCAAAACCGAAGTGCTTTTAACATTATTACGGCTGAATGGTAGATTTTATTTACATCCTCAAAGCTGCTTTATTATAGAATTAAACTGTTACTCTTAAACAGTTAGTGTTATACAGTTAATTACTGTGTCAAAGTATAAGTAGTAAATGGCTAAAATATGAAGTTGTAAAACTGTTGAAATATTAAAATGTTAAACTCACAGTGAGTGTGGCTGATGGAGACGTCCCCACTGTCATCGACATCCCAAAGTACCTGATCGCCTCTGAGTCTGAGGAACAGTACAGCCTGGTTATTATGGAATAAAATCACTGTCAAAAATAATCGTGCGTAAAAAAAATAAAGATTTGTGTGTAATTCTGCGTTTTGTCCGAGTTGGATTCCAAAATCTACGGCCACGACAGTTTACAGAGACGAGATTTTGTGTGTTTGTCACAGTACAACTCTGAAATATACGACTCTGACCGCTTACAGACACAAAATGTCAGATCAGCGGCCGAGCGCTCTCTCATCGTCTCAGGTAAGTTTTTTTTTTCACAGATTCGTACATGTTTAAGAAGTAAAATTAGAGATGGTTGATGATTATAGTAGGAACAATTTTAGGAGTTTAAAACAGTGACAGGACGCATGCGCAGAATCGATTCCTCTTCATAAGGTGTGTGTGTGTGTGTGTGTGTGTGTGTGTGTGTGTGTGTGTGTGTGTGTGTGTGTGTGTGTGTGTGTGTGTGTGTGTGTGTGTGTGTGTGTGTTTACCTGGCTGATAAAAAGATCTGCAGTTATTCTTCTCTGCTGTGCAACTGAAAAGTGCTCCTGAACTGTTTGTGCCTAACGGAGCGCTGACGATAATTCTAACAGACAAACAGCAGACAAACACAACAACATGATTTACAGCAGATCATCACCGCACACTGCATGTAGCTGACAGAAACATAACATCTATGCAGTTCCTGCTTTAGAGACAGCATAGATCTTATATTTCTGTCAAGCTACATGGTGGAGGCTGACGAGACACATTATACTGTATATCACATAACTATTGCACAGCTAAGAGTCACATGGACTAAGCACTTTCCTCAATCCCGAGTACAGCAGATTGAACACCATTCATCATACACACGTGGACAAAATTGTTGGTACCCTTCGGTCAATGAAAGAAAAACTCACAATGGTCTCAGAAATAACTTTAATCTGACAAAAGTAATAATTAAAATAAATTCTATGAATGTTAACCAATGAAAGTCAGACATTGCTTTTCAACCATGCTTCAACAGAATTATTTTAAAACATAAACTCATGGAACAGGCCTGGACAAAAATGATGGTGCCCCTAGAAAATACTGAAAATAATGTGACCAAAGGGACATGTTAATTCAAGGTGTGTCCACTAATTAGCATCACAGGTGTCTACAATCTTGTAATCAGTCAGTGGGCCTATATATAGGGCTCCAGGTAGTCACTGTGTTGTTTGGTGACATGGTATGTATCACACTCAACATGGACCAGAGGAAGCGAAGGAAAGAGTTGTCTCAGGAGATTCGAAAGAAAATTATAGACAAGCATGTTAAAGGTAAAGGCTATAAGACCATTTCCAAGCAGCGAGATGTTCCTGTGACTACAGTTGCACATATTATTCAGAAATTTAAGATCCATGGGACTGTAGCCGACCTCCCTGGACGTGGCCGCAGGAGGAAAATTGATGACAAATCAAAGAGACGGATAATCCGAATGGTAACAAAAGAGCCCAGAAAGACTTTTAAAGAGATCCAAGGTGAACTTCATGCTCAAGGAACATCAGTGTCACATCGCACCATCCGTCCTTGTTTGAGCCAAAGTGGACTACATGGGAGACGACCAAGGAGGACACCATTGTTGAAAACAAATCATAAAAAAGCCAGACTGGAATATGCCAAACTACATGTTGACAAGCCACAAAGCTTCTGGGAGAATGTCCTATGGACAGATGAGACAAAAATGGAACTTTTTGCCAAGGCACATCAGCTCTATGTTCACAGATGGAAAAATGAAGCATATGAAGAAAAGAACACTGTCCCTACTGTGAAACATGGAGGAGGCTCTGTTATGTTCTGGGGCTGCTTTGCTGCATCTGGCACAGGGTGTCTTGAATCTGTGCAGGGTGCAATGAAATCTCAAGACTATCAAGGGATTCTAGAGAGAAATGTGCTGGCCAGTGTCAGAAAGCTGGGTCTCAGTCGCAGGTCATGGGTCTTGCAACAGGACAATGACCCAAAACACACAGCTAAAAACACCCAAGAATGGCTAAGAGGAAAACATTGGACTATTCTAAAGTGGCCTTCTATGAGCCCTGACCTCAATCCTATTGAGCATCTTTGGAAGGAGCTGAAACATGCTGTCTGGAAAAGGCACCCTTCAAACCGGAAACAACTGGAGCAGCTTGCTCATGAGGAGTGGGCCAAAATACCTGCAGAGAGGTGCAGAAGTCTCACTGACAGTTACAGGAATCGTTTGATTGCAGTGATTGCCTCAAAAGGTTGTGCAACAAACTATTAAGTTAGGGGTACCATCATTTTTGTCCAGGCCTGTTCCATGAGTTCATTTTTTAAAATAATTCTGTTGAAGCATGGTTGAAAAGCAATGTCTGACTTTCATTGGTTAACTTTCACTCACTCACTCACTCATCATCTATACCACTTAATCCTGTATTCAGGGTCACAGGGGGCGGAGCCTATCCCAGGAGACTTAGGGCACATGGCAGGGTACACCCTGGACAGGGTGCCAATCCATCGCAGGGCACAGACACACACATACATACATACGCTCAGTCATTCACACACTACGGACAATTTGGGAACGTCAATTAGCCTAACCTACATGTCTTTGGACTGTGGGAGGAAACCGGAGAACCTGGAGGAAACCCGCCAAGCACGGGGAGAACATACAAACTCCATGCACACAGAGACGGGAATCGAGCCTGGTCAGGGATCGAACCCGGACCCTGGCGGTGCAAGGCGACAGTGCTGACCACTACACCACCGTGCCGCCGATTAACTTTCATAGAATTCTTATTTATTATTACTTTTGTCAGATTAAAGTTATTTCTGTGACCATTGTGAGTTTTTCTTTCATTGACCGAAGGGTACCAACAATTTTGTCCACGTGTGTAATGTACCTTATACTAACAACATATACATAAAGAGAACACACACATACACACACATTTGAGCACTGAACATTCTCACACTCAGAGTAACACAATCCTGCTCAGTAATGGATTTCAATCATCTTCATTCAACTGTCCTGTACACGTTCAGTTCAACCTCATCATTACTGCTGTCTGTGGGATTCTGCTCCTGTACCTCACACCATCATCATCCTCATCGTCACCATTAACACCACCATCATCATCATTATTATCACCATCATGCTACAGGAATAACAGGTGAAGAATTCCCCCATGACTATAATCACATGCATGTTTTCTAACTCCAACCAACAGATGAAGTTTTAATCATGTAGTTACAATATACAGACAGCAGGTGTCACGGGAGGAGGCAGAGGAGGAAGGAACCCAACAGCAGACACAGATTGACTTAAAGGAATTTTTATTAGAGGCTAAATGGTTAAGTAAACAGTGACTGGAGGAGCGTATGTGTGTATTTGTGTGTGTGTGTGTGTGTGTGCTAGTGAGAGAGTCAACGCGCAGCAGTAGGGGTGCAACACGCGTGTGTGTACACAAGGGAGTCAACACGCAGCAGCGGGGGGGGGGGGGGGTGTCAATGCGTGTGTGTGTGTGTGTGTGTGTGTGTGTGTGTGTGTGTGTGTGTGTGTGTGTGTGCGCGCATGAGAAAGTCACTGCGCTCACAGAATGCTTCGGGGAATACCTAGTGACGTGACGAGGGGTTGGGCGAAGAAGTCGGGGGATCCTCCGTGAGCGCGTCACAAGCCGTGGAATGAAGAGCGAGAATCAGCGTCCTTTGCCAGGTAAGGGTCGATAACCAGAAGATCCAGCCGCGAGAGCCAACAAATCCAAAGGGGCGAGTCCAGAACCAGATTCTTTACAAAGGCAGGAATCCGAAGGCCAGCGGGGTCGGGAACTGGGGCAAACTTTCAGAACTAGATTACACACGAGGACGTAAGGCACACGAGCGAGACACTGCGGCACGGACTGATGCACTCGGCTTGCTTTTAAGGCCTAGGGATGATTCCTAATCGGATACAGGTGTGTCGAAGGGCACGCAGAAAGCTCTGGGGTGGAGTTAGGATTGTGAGGACCTAGGTGGGACGAGCTGCCTCGTGACAGCAGGAACACAGAGAGAAGTGCAGGGTGTGTTTGAGTCAGAGTTCTCTTATTCCTTGTGAGTTTGAGACTCATTTAGAAAATGTGAACATAACAATATAAAGGAAAAAATACTCACTGTTTCATCTCATCAGACTGATATTGCAACAGTCTGTATCCAAAAAACTCCTCTTTATTTCCTGAGAATATATCTGGGTTCGTCACATCAACATTAAACCCATCAGAGAGTGAGACACCTGAGAGACAGACAGAGTGCTATAAGTATTATTGTTCTGAATATAATTACACCAACAAGCTTACACTATGGTAGTGCAGCCTATCCCAGGAGACTTAGGGCACAAGGCGGGGTACACCCTGGACAGAGTGCCAATCCATCACAGGGCACACACACATATACACACACACATACACTCACTCATTCATTCACACAGTATGGGCAATTTGGGAACGCCAATTAGCCTAACCTGCAGGTCTTTGGACAGAGATGGGAATCGAACCCGGACCCTGAAGGTGCAAGACGACAGTGCTAACCACTACACCACCGTGCCGCCATCTCAGTGTTTTATTGCTGTATATTATTAACTCAGCTGGTGTGCTCTTCACTGCATTGCTGTTACCTTGCAAGAATCAGTGACTGTAATAAACACTGTCAAAATATGACGTATAAGAGAAACTGGACTCCATATGAACTTAAACACGTCTCCTGTTATACTGAACTTCCAGTACACATTATTATGCTGATCAATCCCTGCTCTCCGTTATCACCCAGATGAGGATGGGTTCCCTGTCGAGTCTGGTTCCTCTCAAGGTTTCTTCCTGTTACCATCTCAGGGAGTTTTTCCCTCGGCATTGGACTTGAGTGGTGCTGCTGATTTGGCAATATTAACACTCAGTACACTACGCTACACAAATATTCTGTCACAGAGCACCACACGTGTAAAGAAATAAAAATTTAAAGATATTCAGTCAAATAATATTCATAAGTATTTGAAGTACCATCTTTTTTTTTTCCACCTCTGTACAGCCCATAGTGGATTTGAAATGAAGCAGTGGAACCGGATCACTGGCGTTGATGATATGACTGCTAATAGAAGCAGGAGGATGAATTCTGCTCAGGTTCACTCAAACGCTGCAGAACTGATGCGACTGATAGAGTTTCGCAGTACAGGTGTATAATGAGCCAAAATGTAGCGTGAAAGCAACCAAAGGCAAAGAACTGGAATTTTCAGGGTGAGTCACCTGACCTCAACCCACCTGATCTGCTTTTCACTTACTGAAGACTGAACTGAAGGCAGAAAGACCCTGCAGCTAAAAGGTCTACAGTGAAGGTCTGGAGGTATCTCACAAAGAATTTTAACAAAATCTGTGTTGACTGACCTGTGACACTCTGAGTTTTCGGTTTTAGATCAGATGATTACAGCTAGTTCAGTTAACTCAGTCAAGTGCGCGCACGAGGAGAGAAAAAGTCTTTATCAATGGAAGGAGGATAGCAAGAAACATCAAGCGAACAAGCAGCAGAATAGAAAAGATCCATACTCCTCCCTAATGGCATCAGAAATATTAATAAATACATACGCAGAATATAAGTGTGTATTTAAGGAAATATAGTATTGTATAATATTGTGTTAATATTAAAGTATTAAAGTAATTGTTTTAATATAAAATATAATATATCCATATTATTCTACTGTACATTATAATTACATTATGCTACTTTTTATGTTACTGGGACTTTTAGTTCTCTTAATGAGTTTGAACAGAGTGTAACCCAGTCAGGTAAATAGATTATAGATTAACTACAAGCAGTTACAATTATACTTTGCATGACGACTATAAAGCAGTAAACAGTATTTAACGAAACAGTGTCTATAATTGGTGTGACGAGTGTGTGCTCAGGTTGTCCTCTCAGGTACAGTGTTGTAACAAGTGTCTCTTGTTATACTGAACTTCCAGTCTTACACATTATTATGCTGAGCAATTCCTGCTATCCGTTATCACCCAGATGAGGATGGGTTCCCTGTTGAGTCTGGTTCCTCTCAAGGTTTCTTCCTATTACCATCTCAGGGAGTTTTTCCTTGCCACCGTCGCCCTCGGCTTGCTCATCGGGGACAATCTTGTCATTTTGATTCATATACATTGCATAAAAACTTACTTCTTTTTATTGTGTAAAGCTGCTTTGCGACAATGTCAATTGTTAAAAGCGCTATATAAATAAAATTGACTTGACTTGACTTGACAGTGTACAGTGTGTGTGCAGGAAATGAGCTGCTTAGTCTGACTGGGTTTCACGACTGTGTCGCACCTGCTGCCTTATTGCATGAAGCAAAACTCAGACGCTTTCTTTCTTTTTTCTAAAACGTGCTCTTTAACATCACATGCTGCTCTTTTTTTCGTAGCAGGACAATGCATTGTAATTAACTTCTGTTTTTTCTTTTTCTTTCTGTTTTTGAAGTTGTTGGTTGTCGTCGTTCAGGAACCATAATCTATTTTAAGAGTAGAAAACATGTGAAGTGGCCTGAACACTGCGGGAAAAACTCAACTGAACTGATTCTGAGCACTTTTCTGGGTAAAGTAATAAATGAACTTTAGCTTCTCCAGTTCCTGAGGGTGTGATGTGTTCATCAGTGTGAAGTTCATCCTGACATGATGTACATTACTGCACAGTGAAATGCTTTATCATGGCAGGTTTTTGTTAGTAGTCTGGGGTCAGAGCACAGGTCAGCCATTACCCAGCGCCCCTGGAGCAAACAGTGTTAGGGGCCTCGCTCAAGGGCCCGACAGCAGCCTCGTGGCAGAGCTGAGGTTCAGACCAGCCGACCACGCCCAGTCTAGCGGAGCATTCGGCCGTAACACACCTCCTGTGCGGGAGTCAGTGCTCAACACTCCACAGATTTTAATAAGGGGTTTAATCAAACTTTACAACTTCTTTTAGACATCTATTAGCTGATGATAATGTCGTAATAAAACTCACATCTTCTTCTTCTTCTTCTTCTGTAACTGGACATTAAATTGAGGAAGAGATTCCATCCTCCTCCGCAGCACAGCTGACCTCAGCAAGATAGTGATCAGCATCAGCTCATGACTTACTGTACAGTGAAACCAGACCTGCCGCTCTGAAGGTCACCCTCACTGTGTGTGTTCCTGCAGCTCACTGTGAAACTGCTGTACCAGGTGTGTGTACTCAGAGACGCAAGTGCGACGTAGTGTAACCTGATGTAGAAACGGAGTCAAAGTCAGTAGAAAAGACAGAAATGAGAAACAGAGCAGCTGGAGCGTCAGTTAGAGGAGCACAGAGGTGGAGGAGTTTACTTCCTCCAGGACTTCTAACCTACTGATCTCTGTCTTTGTCTCTCTCTCTCACACACACACGTTCACTCTCTTCTATTTTAAAGCCACTGAGGTGACAAATGCACCACCCTGAATAAACACACACGCACACCTGACTGTATGGTGATGTTAACTTCACTGTTTCAACAGATAATTCATTCATTTATTCCGTCTCTGTACCGTGGATCCTGGTGCCAATCCATCACCCGCGCACACACACACACACACACACACACACACACACACTCACCCAGCCTAATGTGCATGTGGACCAGAGGAAACCCTCAAAGCACGGGGAGAACATGAAACTCCACACGCACGGACCTGAGGCGGGAATCGAACCCTCCACACTGGAGGCGCAAACTCACATTGTTGCCTACAAATGATTCAATGAAATGTGATAGATAAAGATATAGAGATATTAAAGCATGTACAGCTTTCTAGCTTCATCTGTTGTCTCAGTTTGTGACGCCCTGAGATGAACATGAGGAAGAAACCTTGAGGAACCAGACTGAATAGAGAACTTCTCAATATGTGGGTGATACCAGACCGTAAACCAAGCCCTTCTGTAAGTGTGTGTGCTCTGAGGTCTACAGTGTGATTGAGTTTACACACTGATCACTGATGCAGACTCGTGATGAAACGTTCTGGTGATTTCAGACCTAAAACTAGCAGAGCGACTGCAGACGCGTGCAGTTAAGACAGAGGAAGCAGTCTTACACAAACCACTGATGATCACGAGTCCACACTTTCTACAGAATCCTACTGTAATACATATAAAGGCTGTGATTTTAAACATGAGCTCCATCACGGAGTTTAAAGAAAGAAATCAATAAATCATTTCCTTTTTTATAAACAATATTTTAGCTGAAACCCGACAGTTGATGTGGGAACTGACGGTTGCCCTTAAACCCACAGAGTAAAACTGAGAGTAAAGCCTGTGTGTGAAGACACACGTTTACACTCTTCCTGTTTTCTTCTCTCTAATTTCAGATTTACTTTTTCTCTCTGTCGCTTTTAAACATAAGCAAAGTGAAAGACCAAATTCAACCTGAACCTGATGATTTAACATTTATTTTCACTTTACTGTGTGTGTGTGTGTGTGTGTGTGTGTGTGTGTGTGTGTGTGTCTGTGTGGTAAAAACAGTTGAGGATGAAAAGTGAGGATTTTAACAGGAAGTGGAGTTTCATATCAACACAAGATGAAAGACTTCAGACGCTGAACACGGTTTAGACTCAAATAAAAACAGACATTAAAGTTAAAGAGGAATAAAAAACATTTAAACTCACCACAGAGCAGCAGGATGAGCAACGCCATACTCCTCAACCTGTAACACACTGATCTCTATCTCTCTCTCTGAGTGTGTGTGTGTGTGTGTGTGTGTGTGAGAGAGGTGACAAGAAGTCAAAATAGGAAGTGAAATTTTCACTAAAGCCGTGTGCTGAAACTCACAATTATACCTCAAACCTAACCAATCACACACACACACACACACACACAAACCAACACACACACACACAAACCAACACACACACACACACAATCCCCCAACCCACACACACACTTACACACACTCAAACACGAGCATTTATCGTTAGTACGCGTCATTAACAGTTACAGAGTTTATAGAAACAGTTAAAGTGTTAAATCTAATAATAATCTGCTGATCTTTAATGTACTCAGTGATATTATTATTATTATTATTATTATTATTATTATTATTTGAGGTTGAAGTCCACGTCCATGTCTGTGTGTCTCTCTGTCTCACTTATTAATACACAGAAATCACATTCTGTAAGGTCGAGTATCTGACGCCTTGTTTACACTAAGTTGTACTTCTTTGGTGCTCAGACAAATACACTCCCTGTTCGGTAATCGGAGAGAGAATCACAGATGAGAAATGGAAAAAGTCGATCAGATAAAGATGAAGTTTCGTCTTAAAACGACTCCGGCGTGTTAAAATTCACTTATACCACTTCAGCGCTGTTATTTCAGCCAAAGTGAGAATATGAACTAATCCCAGTCAAAATATTCACTTTATCTTTTCTCATTAATATCTATTGGTGCAGGTGTTTGTTTACATTGAGACAGTAGCGCATTAGTAGATTATTTTAAAGTAGATTATTAAATCCCACACATAACTGTTCATAACATCACTTTTACTCCACATTTCGGTTTTCTCACATGACGCTGCGGTCTCAGGTCAGGTGACGTACACGCCCTCTCCTCAGTCTGCTGCGAGGTCATATGTTTGCTCTAAAGACCCGTGTTTTATCTTATCGTGGCGCTTCACATTACTGCTTGTTATTAACACCACAGTTTTGAAGCATAAGAGACAAACTGGTTTAAATTCCCATAGGAAGAATAAACAAACATCATCTGTCCATATATTTTTGATGGTGTAATTTTCAGTCTCTGTTATTTTTAGGAGTAAGTCATGCAGGCGCAGGGTAAGCTGTGTAAGCTGTGTAAGCTGTATACTTTCACACAATACAGGAAACGTAAAGATGTCATTGAAAGAGCTGGTTCTGGTAATCCTTCGTTTGTAGATATGTAAGTCCACTGGTGTAGTTAATCTAACGTCCACTGAGTGACAGTGTGTTAATGTCTTTTGTTAAAAGGACTGACCTTGATAAGACAATTATGTGTAGCTATAAACTATTTTATAAACTATAAGCTTCCATTTTCCACGAAACCTGTCCTGATTCCACACGTCCTGTCCCACAGCTCCCTCACCCAGGTGGTTTGTCCCTGTCCTACTCAGCTTATCCTGTCATGCATTAATCTGCGCTCCTCTACTCTAACTAAACCAGGCTCACCTCTCCTTCTTTGCCAGACGTGTGTTTGTGTGCTTGTGTGTGTATACTGGATATCTGACCTTTGGACTGGGTATTGGACTTGGATCATGTCTGTTTGAGTCTTTTGGGTGACTCAAGTACAGTCTGACTCCATTCTGAAGTGCACTTCACAGGGTGCGCCCTACTCCCTACTCCCTACTCTCTGCTCTGTATGCAGGTAATGTCGGTGAAGGGAACTTTCAGAACACCCAGCAACGGCACCAGCGCAGACGTCGCTTCCTCTGTGCGTTACCATGGTAACATAAGCACCTCGGGTACCTGTCGCTGCTGCTGTGGAAAATTTCACACTACAGACACTAAATACAGAATATTAATTGAAACAAAAACTGATACCATTATAAAACAAATGCTAGTGAGGTGTGTAGAACGTATTATATGTTAATAATAGATTATTTCATAAATTTACAAAATGTAAAGAGATTTCTTAGACAACTACCCTGTATAGTCCGAAGGACTTCTTGATTAAAATTGTGTCCTATTAATATGTCGTCCTAAATAATAATAAATATATCATGTTCCTTTTAGAAATCTGTCCCTGTTGCAGTGTGCTTTCTCAGGATGCTGCTATTGGCTGGATTTGCCTCCAGTCCGTACTGTACATCTGATGACTGAGGACTTGCCCAGTGTCCCACAGGGGACGCTCCTGCTCCCTCCTGTCCACGTCCTCAGCCTCACATCAGTCATCACATTCACATTTCATACAAACTTCCATCATTCTTATGATTGTGTAAAGCTGCTTTGTGACAATAACATTTGTTAAAAGCACTATACAAATAAAATAAAATTACATTTTTATTAATAGAATTTTTTTTTTAAATAATAGAATAACTTTCCTTTCTCGTAAAATATTACAAACCCTAAACTCTGACTGACCTTAAACTGAAAGATAAATATTAGTGTAGTGGTTTATGAGTAGTGTGTGTGTGTGTGTGTGTGTGTGTGTGTGTGTGTGTGTACAGGAAGATGTGGTAATGGAAGGGTGTATGTTTCCTGCACTGTAAGCACATGTAACGCGCATTTACATCATCAGGCAGACACGCTTACCCGGAGCTCCTTACATCAGTCTCATTAATACTGAAGAGCCGCTAAGGGCCCGGTTCAGGGGCCCGGTGTTGGCAGCCTGGTGGTGGTGCTGAGATCCGAGCTGATGACCTTCTAATCAGACGTCTAACACACACATCCATTCCATATAAGGACACCAACATCAACATTTCACACACACACACACACACACACACACACACTTGCTGCAGATGTTTCTGGACAACCATGAAAGCAGTTTCACCAGAAACCTGCAGAATCAGGAGGTGTTGAGTTCGGCACACGGTGCTCAACCTCAGATCGTCTGTTTAAACCCTGTAGACTGATTTTATACTCTCGCTCACATTACACCAAAATTATATGAATAAACAACGTTAGAAAAACTAATTACAAACTGAGAGACATCGCTTGTGCTAACAGACACAAACTCACACAAATCACACTAATGAGCACAGAACTGTGAGAAAACAGGAAACTTCAGTACACTTGCAGATACACATTCACACATCTGCACATGCTGCATAATTTCCATCACACCTCTGATCACACACACTCAAACACACTGACACACACAGAGATGAGCACTCACAAATACACAAACACACCAACACACACTCAGAGATGCGTACTCACAAATACACAAACACACACACACTCAGAGACGAGCACTCACACATACACTTTGAGATGTGTACTCACACACACACACACACACACACACACACACACACACACACACACACACACACACACACAAAATACCGAAAACACTAGCACACACTCAGAGGTAAGCGTGCACACACACACACACTCAAACACACACTCAAACACACACACACACACACACACACACACACACAGTGCAGAAATATTCCCATGAAGCAATTTCCGTTGAGTCGTAGCCCCTTTGGTCTTTACACGAGTGTGTTTCTGCACTGTGTAGTCTCATAATGAAACCTGCTAGGGTTTACAGAACTCCCGCCCAGACCTCGCTACACCTCACACCCAAACCAGCATCTGCCTCAGCGCAAACAGCTGACACATGCAATGCTCTCCATCCTTATTATTATTATTAATATTATTACTAGTATTGCTATTGTGTGCAAGTTCACACACACACACACACACACACACACACACACACACACACACACACACACACACACACACACATTGAAACCTTGTGAGAAGAAAGTGATAAAAATAAACACACAAAAATAAATTATGATAGTGTGTCAGGTACAAAATGTTTAAATAACAGACAGCTAAATTCGTACACACTGTAAAACTCTACATTCTAACACACGAACACACGGATAAGTATCTGGAGTGTTGCTTGCAGTTTGTCTCTTCTGGGTGTGTAGTCACTGCTACCATTCTCACGTCTGGGTGTGACCACTGCAGTTGTCATGTCTTACAGTAAACACAGACTTGTTTACTGCACATTCTTAACCTGTTTATAATACTGGACATGTTACTCATAAACATTACTAATGTTTATAGTTGTTAATTACTAATACTAATATAACAGAGGGGATTAAAATGTGTACACACTTTTATCTATGCCTTCTTAATGTTTTCTCTGAAGAGGTCAGTAATAGAAACCATAACTGATGCTATCATGTGACCGTCATGTGTTGTGTATACGTATGTTTCTAGTGTGTATACATTTTTGGGCCACTCTATGCACACACACTGACAAGCCATAATGTTACTACACGGAGCATTAAGCCCAGAATTGTGAAGTTTCCCATGTGCCACCAGGGCAGCTCTGGCCCCTCAGGGCTTGGCTCCATTGGGCCTCTGGGGGGCGCTGTGGTGTCCGGGGGCCTTGGGCTCTTTGCCTGCTGTGCAGTTGGATTGGGGTGCACTGGGTGTTCTAGTGCATTTCCATTGCATTGACTTTTTTCAGTGATTTGTGCTTCATTGGCTTTTCTGTAGGATTAAACCAAATAGACTGGCCTTTGGTACCCGCGGGTATGGGTGAGCCTCAGGTGCCCGTGAAGCTGTCACTGGCGGCTTACTGGGGTATAACTAACAATCAGTGTTAATGTGTGAGTGTTATGGCTGCTCAATGTATACATATATAACTGAAGAAGTCAAAGAAACACTTGTACAGTATAATCCATTACACACTTCTAGGAGAACCAACAGACTTCTGCGGTCCAACTATATCAGGACTAAACAAAAAGAGAGAGAGGGAGAGAGGTTCAAGTATAACTGTACAAATCTTTTTAAAGCTTCACGTCCTTCATGTTGTCCTCCAAACTGTCCTTAACAGAGAAAGAAAATGAATAATGCTGTTCATTTAGATGGACAGATTAACAGGAATACCTAAAGAACAGAAAAGTCATTACCCCATAAATCTTGTGGCGATGAATGAAAACGATAATATCTGTGCTAAAGACCTTACAAATTTAAACACTCATGTGCTTAGTCTTGAAACCTTTGCAGCATTTCACAAGTCTTCTTAGCTAAAACGTCCTGGATTTTTTTCACCCTGCGCTCAGACACGGCTCTCACGTAGCTGTCGGGCAGCACCACTGCCATGCCGTCCTGCACTTCCCCCATTACCAGCAGGGGGCTTTCTTCCTGCATAGTGATGTTGGGACATGGGCAACTCCAATCCATGTGAACCAGTGTGACCTCAAGATATCGAGCCTTGAACTGCTTCAGGCCCATCTTTTCATCCCACAGTACCTGCTCCAGACTGAAGCGTGCAATTCCTGAGTCCAGGTCCTCGATCAGCTCTGTGAGACGGCCCACGATGATAAAGTCGCTGCGGCACAGACTAGGCACCAGCCTACCCTTTGGCCTGCAGCTCTTGCATGGTCGCGATCTTTGATGAGGGCAGCTCGCCTGACACTCTGCCCTGGAGCGGAAGTTGTTACTGTTCCCACGGCAACCTCCATAGACAAAGGCCTGGCATTGTTTGGTGACGGCATTGTAAGCCCAGCGGGGCTCCCAGTTCCTACAGGGTCCTTGAACGGCTGGAAGGTTGCACACTGTCATCTCCTCACGCTCACAGGATGTCCGACACTCTTCATATGTCTCAAACCTGTTCCTCCCACGCAGGCACCCTCCATGTGTAAAGGGCTTGCAGGAGCCAAGCACAGCATCGTAATGCCAATCCACATGGCTCTCCCCACACTTTCCTTGTTCTACATTCACCAAGCAGTCAGACGGAGAAAACGGCTGCTCGGGAAGGTCCGTCACCCCGTCAGTGTCTTCAAAGTCGTCACGTTCATCACGCCGAACAACTGAAAGAGGGTAATCAGCATGCAGAACACCAACAGAATTGCGAGCAACACAGGTGTAAATTCCTGTGTCAAACACCTGGGCATTGTACACGACGAGCTGTCCGATGTTTGTGATTACAACGTTACCATACATCTGATCTGGCCTCATGAGCTGCCGCTCTGATTGCTTTTCCCAAGTGATGTCAGGCTTCGGATGTCCAATCACATCGCAGTGGAAGCTGACGGTTCCTCCTAGGTAAACAATCCGGTGCTGGGGGTTGGAGTAGAGAGTAGGAGGGAAAGGTGCAGAGGAAGTGGGCGTGGGTGGGACTGTGGTGTCTGATGGGGTGGGGCTTGCATATAGATGATATCGGCATGTGACCACGGTCAGAATCACACCCTGAACACAGGCCTCTGCATCCATGTAACACCGGTTGAAGTACGTCAGGCCATCAGAGGCACAGGTAAAACTGGGCTCACTCTCACAGCGATCCTGACACTTACACACAGGTTGACCCGCCCAAATCACACACACTGCCCCCTGCTGGCTGCACAGGAAGCCATCACAGCTGGCCCCACCCTCGGTGGACACATTTGTATCTGGTTGAGCATCAGGAGCAGCAAGTGACAAGGAAGAATCATCGGAGAAACGAGCCGCCACACAGCTGAGCAGACCACACACGTTTGTGCAACATTTTTCAAAGATGGCACAGTCCTGTAAAAAAACACACACACACAAACACAGATTAGCATGTTTTTCAAGATTCTGTACACTGCAAATAATAAACTAACAAGTTTTCTGTGAGTGTGTGATGATAGTCTTGCAGTCAAGACCACTTAACAAAGACTGAATCAATACCAGACCAGTGTGAATCCCACAGAGAGCATTAACATATCTGCTTTTAACTATGTGTCTGATGCTGCCCTGTGTATCCTGCATGTGTTTGGTTTGCAGCTTGTACATGTCATTAGAAATAACATGACAGGCAATATGCAATACGCATGTAAATGGTAGGGCAGTAAGGCAGTGTAATCAGTCAGCACATCAAAAAATGGCAGAACTTATTAAGTTGTATGACCAGGTGCACAGGATGTTGCATTTTGATCATGTTAAGACCTCCAAAAAAGGCTCAGGACAAAAAAGCATCACAACATGATGTCACTCAATGTGATGTTATTGAGCACTTTTCGTCACGGGCCACACCCAGGGCCCAGCCACTCGGGCGTCCTAATGGCAGCAAATTCCAACTTGTGTGGGGATTAATACAGTGGAACCTTGGATTACGAGCACAATTCATTCTGGAAGCAGGCTCGTATTCCAAAACACATAAATCAAATCAGATTATCCCATGAGATATAATGAAAACACAAATTATTCATTCACAAAAAAATAAATACATAAAAATAATGAATACAATATATAAAGTAAAAAATAAAACAAATTAACCTGCACTTTACCTTTTAAAATAAAGTGTAAAATAAGTGTTTCCATTTGTACACGCAGGCGCTGTGTGTGTGTAAAGGCGTAATTTGACACTGTGCCCCTTCACACACACTCTTGCTCTCTCTCGCCTTTATGTGCGCAGGCGCTGTGTGTGTGTGTGTGTGTGTGTGTGTGTGTATCTGTGTGAATGGGCAAAGTGACAAATCATGAGGAGGGCACACACCCATAACGACAGGCTGATACAGAGAAGGAGCAAATGGATCTTTAACTATAATGAGACTTTCTTTTGCTTTACACGCGCGCACATGCAAGACCCAGTAGGGGAGACGATTACCCACAATTCCACAGTGCAAGAGAGAGAAAAAACTTTGGCTCAGTTGTGATCACGTGACACTCTGTGTCAAAACAAGAAGCACATGCGTGATACATGATATTCCATCCTCGTAAACCAAGACTTGTTTTCCAAATCAAAATTTATTAAAAATCTTTGCTCGTCTTGCGGAACACTCGGAAACTGTGTTACTCGCAATCCGAGGTTGTTCTGTACTAAAAAGAACAATAGGGCTTATGTCATAGTGCCAAAAGTGTCAAATTTGTACGCACATAGCCAGGACATTAAGTCAACCAGGTTTCTCAAAAAGATGGATGATTGATATCATATGAGATGGTATGAGATCAGTTACTATACTTTCACACAGATAATAAAAATCATGATATTTTTTTTCATTTTGGTGTGGGAAACACTGAGCAACTGAGCAAGTTACAGAGAGAGGAACTCATAAGTCTCAAAACACACAAGCATTAAAGTATGACTGGGTAAAACATTATCTGTTTCATCTGCAACTCTACAGCGATGGACAAAAGTATTCCGACAGCATTTGACATGTACTATACTTCTCTCTGTGCAAAAGCAGGTGATGTCCAATAGATGGAACAAATATGTGGCAGGACTTTTACTTTCTGAATCCAGGATGTCCACCTCTGCACAAAATGCCTTAACGGGGAATCTTAACTAGAGAAAAGAAGTGTCAGGCCCAATCTCGAGTACTACGAAACACACACACACATACACAGACACAAACAGACACACAAACAGACACTCAAAAAGGGAAGGACAATGAGGATGTGCTTCTTGCTGATCACACAGACTGTTCTGGGCTGACAGTGGACAGGACACGTCACATGATTAGGACACTGAAGTCTTACACTTGGCTTTTCAGAAATGATGGAGATGTGCATGAGGAGATGTCACCGCTTCAGTTCTACAGATACAAACAAGCGGTGTGTAAAGTGTGTTGCTCGTGAGAGTCACAGGAGCAGAGATAGCTGATGCTCAAGAAAGTGTGAAGAGCAGATCTGAGATAAAATTAGAAGAAGAGTTTTCAATGCTCTGTAATCTGACTCCAGGACGTGCTCTCTCTTTTATACTCTCTCTCTCTCTCTCTCTCTCTCACTCTCTGTGTTTCATGGGTGTGGTGACTTCCTGTTGTCGGCTATGTTCTTCTGGAAAGCTATAAACAGCCTTTTACCAGCATCACATTTTTTTTCTACTCTGTTTAAAGATACAGCGTTAACTCCGAGCTTTAACTCTATGACTAAGTGCTGTTTCTGAAGAATCCTTCCACAGTCTACTTCCGTCAGTAACACAGTCAGTTTCTCCGTTGTCCCTGAGAAAGGGTTTGGCCAAACCTGGTTTCTAACAATTAACGTAGTAATAAAATCATTTGTTTCAGCCAATTATAGCGCATCAATACGAGAGTGATCCACCTCAGTCTCTTCAGATTGTTTAGGTTTGTGTATTTCACCACAAAATTTCAGGCAATGCTCAATTAACAAATCGATTAATAAACTGAAACACAAAACTTATAATCCAGGCTAAACATTTTAGTGAAACAATAAACACAAAAAACTATTTTTTTTTTTTTGGTTTAAAGGTTTGCAGGCAGTAGATGCAGCCACATTAATGTGGGTTGGCCACAAGTTGGTGCTTAAAGGACTGCAAAAAAATCATTGGATTCTGGGTTGAAGCTTGGAATGCTGGAATATAGACTGGGCACTGGGTTTGAGCTTGGCAAAGTGGGTGGCAGGTTGTGAGGAGCAGGAGAGCCAACATAGTGGGCATTCCGCAAGAGCTTGACCGGCACTGAGCTAGACCGCAGGACAGTCATGGTCTCCTACAACTTAAGACAGGAGATGCTACTTCGTAGACCTTTGATGAGAAGGTAACTGGGCGTGACATGGGACAGGAGAGATCAGTTCCAGAGGTTCTGACCAGAGTTTGACAAGCGGGAAACATGATTCTCAGGCAGTGGTACTACCAAAACATCCCTGAAGCCAGGTAAAGACCCAAGCCTGTCACACACAGCTGGACTGTCCAAATAGAAGGTGTCTAATCAGCACTGTGCACTCTGCACTTACACACTGCATCCTGATGGTGATCTAGCTTACCATCAGAAACCCACAGAGACCAGGATGTAAATGCAGGCAACACTCGTTGCATACAACAGGTATCTTAATAAATGAAAACTAAACTATGAAACCATGAAAACCAAAATGGAGAGCCAGCGTCTCATAAAGACTGTGATTATAATGTCCTACTGACAGCCAGGTTTAATATTAAAGCTAGACACAAAAAGACAGGACACTAATGTTGAACCCCTGAACCAAGACGTAGCAGATCTATGACCTGTGAACTCTGAACTCAGAGGATGCTGGGAAACCACAACACAGTAAAAATGAATACAGATCCTCAACTTTAACAAGGTTAAAACAAGTAGAAAAGGAACGGAAGGCAGGAGGATGAGGGTGAGCCTTGCAGGAAGGTTTATCTTTACAGCACCTACACATGACGTTCTCTGGTGGTTATTTCTGTAATCATAAATTTTCCCAGAATGCCGCAGTGAGGCTCTGTGTGATAATCTAATGATAGCTTATCACGCAATGTTCTCTAGCGGTTATTTTTATGTTTTATTTTTAGTTTAGTTTTTGATACTGGAGTTCAGCATGAACAGTCCAATGTAGCTGTCCAGCTGATTTAATGCATTAATGACACAAACAGAAAAACTATCAAATCTTTAATGATACAATGATTTTGCAGTGTTTATCTATGACACGTTTATGTTTAGTTTTATTTTATTAAATGATACAGTTTTGAATATCAGGAACATTAATGAAATGTTAGGGGAACGGTAGTGGAACAGAAGAGGCATGGTAAGACAACTTTAGGGAGATATTGGGGCAATGTTCTGCAAACCTAAAATGGAATGTAAAAGTAAAAAGAAATATTTCGCTGGGTAACCAAAAACAAACATTCTAAAAAATATGGTTAGCTCGGTAGCAGCCTGCTACACTGTAAACCCTAATGCTCAAAGTGATCAAACATATTGAGTACTGTTAACTTAAATAATTACAATTAGTTCAAATTAATAGACCTTGACGAGTATTTAGAACTTTTTGGTATTTATGAGTTTGTAGAAATGACACTTTTCAAGTTAGCTGAACAAATTTTGATATTTTATGTAACTGTACACACGTGGACAAAATTGTTGGTACCCTTCGGTCAATGAAAGAAAAACTCACAATGGTCACAGAAATAACTTTAATCTGACAAAGTCATAATAAATAAGAATTCTATGAATGTTAACCAATGAAAGTCAGACATTGCTTTTCAACCATGCTTCAACGTTTTTTTATAAAAAAAATAAACTCATGGAACAGGCCTGGACAAAAATGATGGTACCCCTAACTTAATAGTTTGTTGCACAACCCTTTGAGGCAATCACTGCAATCAAACGATTCCTGTAACTGTCAATGAGACTTCTGCACCTCTCTGCAGGTATTTTGGCCCACTCCTCATGAGCAAGCTGCTCCGGTTGTTTCCGGTTTGAAGGGTGCCTTTTCCAGACGGCATGTTTCAGCTCCTTCCAAAGATGCTCAATAGGATTGAGGTCAGGGCTCATAGAAGGCCACTTTAGAATAGTCCAATGTTTTCCTCTTAGCCATTCTTGGGTGTTTTTAGCTGTGTGTTTTGGGTCATTGTCCTGTTGCAAGACCCATGACCTGCGACTGAGACCCAGCTTTCTGACACTGGCCAGCACATTTCTCTCTAGAATCCCTTGATAGTCTTGAGATTTCATTGTACCCTGCACAGATTCAAGACACCCTGTGCCAGATGCAGCAAAGCAGCCCCAGAACATAACAGAGCCTCCTCCATGTTTCACAGTAGGGACAGTGTTCTTTTCTGTGAATATAGAGCTGATTTGCCTTGGCAAAAAGTTTAATTTTTGTCTCATCTGTCCATAGGACATTCTCCAAGAAGCTTTGTGGCTTGTCAACATGTAGTTTGGCATATTCCAGTCTGGCTTTTTTATGATTTGTTTTCAACAATGGTGTCCTCCTTGGTCGTCTCCCATGTAGTCCACTTTGGCTCAAACGACGACGGATGGTGCAATCTGACACTGATGTTCCTTGAGCATGAAGTTCATCTTGGATCTCTTTAGAAGTCTTTCTGGGCTCTTTTGTTACCATTCGGATTATCCGTCTCTTTGATTTGTCATCAATTTTCCTCCTGCGTCCACGTCCAGGGAGGTTGGCTACAGTCCCATGGATCTTAAATTTCTGAATAATATGTGCAGCTGTAGTCACAGGAACATCTAGCTGCTTGGAGATGGTCTTATAGCCATTACCTTTAACATGCTTGTCTATAATTGTCTTTCGAATCTCCTGAGACAACTCTTTCCTTCGCTTCCTCTGGTCCATGTTGAGTGTGGTACATACCATGTCACCAAACAACACAGTGACTACCTGGAGCCCTATATATAGGCCCACTGACTGATTACAAGATTGTAGACACCTGTGATGCTAATTAGTGGACACACCTTGAAATAACATGTTCCTTTGGTCACATTATTTTCAGTATTTTCTAGGGGTACCATCATTTTTGTCCAGGCCTGTTCCATGAATTTTTTTTTTTTATATATATATAATTCCGTTGAAGCATGGTCGAAAAGCAATGCCTGACTTTCATTGGTTAACATTCATAGAATTCTTATTTATTATTACTTTTGTCAGATTAAAGTTATTTCTGTGACCAATATGAGTTTTTCTTTCATTGACCGAAGGGTACCAACAATTTTGTCCATGTGTGTAAGTACTTCAGTAACAGTTAGTGTCACCTTAAAGTTCCACCAACTTAAAATCTTTCAGACTAGTGATTTTGTGTCTGAGGTCATCAGGGCAATAGGACACTGGTGTCTCAGTGGGAGGTGTTTCTCCTGCCATGTGAAAGGCCTGGGTCCGATTGCCCACAACTTGATGAAGTGTCTGTCCCAGGCACAGATAAAATGGGAGGGTTGCGTCTGGAAGGGTGTCTGGTGTAAAACCTGTGCCGAGCTTGTGCATGGACCGGATCATCTGCTGGGGCGACCCATCGCCGGAAGCATCCCAAAGACCGACAACTATTTATTTGATTTGCAACAACTAAAAAAATTATAACTGCTATTAAATAGTATGAGTTAGGCGACTCAATAATGCAAGTAAAGAACGATTAATATGAATAGTAGTACAACAATATGAATGAAAAGTACAACAAACTCAAAAACCTATAGTTCTGTTTACTTACAATTAGAAACATCATTACTTAAAACATTTGATGTAACTGATTACCTCAATTTTTTTGAGTTTTGCCAACTTATTCAGGTTTACAGTGTGGTCACGGTTTCAGCTCTAAAAAGGCTAAAATGATATGATCCACCCTTTTGTAAATATTTGTTTTATATTTATATTTGGTCTGGTGGTCACAAATGTCTTGTTGCTAATTTATCCGGATCGCTATGATGACAGGAACAAGTGCTCTGAGATGAGATAGTGTTAGCCATGTCGATCGTGAACCCCGCTAGCCCTCCCAGAACCATAGAGAACGCACTGCAGTGCCTCATTCACAATCTCTCTCACTCATTCTCTACAGCACTTATCCTGTACAGGATCTGGAACCTATCCGAGGAGACTCTGGGCACCAGACGGGGTACTCCCTAAACAGGGTACCAATCCATTGTAGGGCACAAGCACACACACTCACACACTGTGGGGAATCTGTAAGCACCAATTCTGCCCAGTCTGTAAGTGTTTATAAACCAGAGGACCAAGACAATCACACAAGAACACACACACACACACACACACACACACACACAATAATACACTCTTTAACCCTTTGAATCACTGCGCCCATCAGGTAGATTTCATAAATCATCAAAACTGTAGATTGCAGATGCTAAAAAGTCTAAGAGTTGTGAAAAACAGAATTGGATTGTAACCTGTAACCCTTATACATTTTTATAAATACCTGACTCTCATAAATACCTGGGTGTTCATCTGAACAGTAAACTGCACTGGACAGGCAACACAGACGCAAGCCATAGAAAAGAATAGACTCTTTCTGCTGAGGAGACTGAGGACTGTCTTCAGTGTAGGGAACACCACTGAAGACATTTTTGGCTCTGTGGTGGCCTCAGGTCTGGGGATTCCCCTGGACACTGTACAGGAGGTGGGGAAACGAGCAGGGTAGCTGAGCTATCATCACTGCTGGAGAATGACTCTCACCCCCTGTATGAGACAGTCTCATCTCTGAGCAGCTCCTTCAGTGACAGACGGTTACATCCTCAGCGTCTGAAGGAGCGATATCAAAGGTCTTTTCTCCTGTTGCTATTAGACTGTACAGTCAGAGCTGCTCCCAGGGAACTCGTCTCCATATCTCACATTACTGTTATTACTCTTATATAATGTTACAATATTTACATTTTACTAGTAATGTTACTAGTTAATAGTTACTAGTTACTAATAATTCATCTTAAATATAATAACACTATCGTAGAATACAATTATAATATCTTAGATTTGTGTGCAATAGCAGTGGTTCAATAACACCATTTTTAAACTGTGCAATATTACTCTTGTGCAATTTGTTTCAAAGTGCAAATACTGTATTGTTTTTCTTTTTCTTTTGTATTTATATACTATACTGTTCCTACTTTCTATTTGCACAATTTGAAACACTTGCTACTGTAACAAATAAGTGTCCCCGCTGTGGGACGAATAAAGGCATCGCTTACCTTACTTAACCCTTTTAGAGTTACAAGAAATAGACTAGCATCTCATTAGTGCCCTCTAGTGACCTGCAGCATGTTACTGCATTGTGTCATGTCCAGAGAAGCGTAGATCATTCATAAAATATGACATCATAGAAGTCACACTGATGTTATGATGAGATATGCAGACAATAAAAATGTGTTCAATATAATTGCAAGAAATTATTTGATCAACAAAATAATGATGACAAAAATAATGATAAAAAAATATAGTTTGATTAGCTTTTTTCCTGGGACAAAGATGAGACGATGACGAGACGTCACAGATATCAGTGAACAGTGACAGTGACGAAATCAGTGTTTAATATTGTTGATGTTAAAGACGAGACTAAAGTGTGGTTTAAAACATGTTAAACTAATAAAACGTAAAAAAAAAAAAGATTTTACAGTAGGTTAAGACCTCAAAAAAGTCCTGAATGCTGAAAAACATATCACACTGTTATGATGTCACTCAAGGTGAAGTTATTAACCACTTATCAGCACAACTTTAAAGCATTGGCACGACTGAACTGTGTGTGTGTGTGTGTGTGTGAGAGAGAGAGAATGTGTGTGGAAACAAAGAGTGTGTGTGTCTGTTTGTGTGTGTGAGAGAGAGAGAGAGAGTGTGTGTGTGTGTGTGTGTGTGTGTGTGTGTGTGTGTGTGTGTGAGACAGGGACTGTTGTGTGTGTGTGTGTGTGTGTGTTCCTCACCTGGTCAGTACTACACTCCCTCTCGCACGTGCTCTGCGCGTCCACCCACAGGTGAGGGTTGAGGGAGTTGGGACAGACCCCAGCATGCACCGCGCCGCCGCCCGCGAGCCCCAGCGCCACCGGCCACAGGAGGAGGAGGAGGGGGAGGGGGAGAGCACAGCCGCTCACACACCTCATCACCACACACACACACACACACACACACACACAGAGAGATAAACAAACAGATACACACTCCGAAAGTTCACTTCCGCTCCGGTTAATCCAAACACACACACGTGCTCCACACACACACACACACACACCGTGGAGCATCCGACAGTCACACACGCGCGCGCTCTCGTTCACGTGTGTGTGTGTGTGTGTGTGTTCCCCCCCCCCCCCCCCCTCTTCTGTCGGTCAGTGTCCCCGCGCGCGGTCTGTCCCACACCAGCTCGGAGCGCGCGCGGGGACACTGTTACTGTGAGACATCAAAGGCAGGGCGCGCGCCTCACGTCTGCGGCTTTACTGCGCGCGCTTCCGGTTTACAGCAAGCTTAATGAGTCTGGATATGGTTTACACACACACACACACACACACACACCATTCACACTGACACTGCAGCAACACTCGCTATCGCTTTATTCAGTCACACACGTGTACAGAGTGCTGGGCTTCTCCATCACACACACACACACACTATACAGTCAGAGTGGTTTATAAACAATAAGGAATCAGAGAGAGAGAAATAAATACAATAGAGAGATAGAGAGCACTGATTGCTGTTATTATTATTACTCTTGCTTTTATTTTTATAGGACTTTTCTCGAGTGTCACTTTATCCTTGACTGCAGAGCTGAATGTCTGCACCCTTTTATCTATCATACATTTATTTATTTATTTATCATTCTATTTGATATTTTTCCGCTTTTACTTTTATATTTTTCTCTTTTTTTCTACTTGTGATGGCAATAAAAACATTTGAATCTGAAATCTAGACAAATCAATAGATAAACATATATACATGGGATAAAGATAGATAGATAGATAGATAGATTTTTTGTGTACTACTTTTTAAAGTAGTCTTTAAAAATCTGTAATTTTACTTAAGTATGTTTTTAAGTATTTTACTTCACTACATTTGAAATCATATTCACTACTGAGTAAAATAAATGAATGAAAATGAAAAATTATAAAAAAAAATAATGCAATGGGGAAGTAAAGATATTGCAGCCCTGAAACCCCTGCAGTGATTGACTGATGGAGAACAAACACACTAAACTCACATGAACGATGGAGACAGAACAGATCCAGTGACGCGACCCAGCTGAAAGCGAAATGCCATCAGATTGTTATGATCAAACCCCTGGCCATTGTAACGCCACTACTATGTGTGCGTGTTAATTTTTTAAGAGTCGCCGCCCCTCCCCCAGTGTGTGTGCTGCGGAGGTGTGTGTGTGTGTGTGTGTAAGAAGGAGAAAGTGGCTCTGTTCTTTTACCCTTTTCTTCACTTTTACTTTATGTTGTGTATTATAATTGTGTGACGCTGAAAGAAGAGATAAAGGTTTTGTGCTGAACGTTATTCTCGGCTCTGAGCTCTTCTTCCACTCAGCTATCTGGCGCAAAGTTTCACACCATATTTCAAGTCAATTAAATTTTATTTGTATAACGCTTTTAAAAATTGACATTGTCGCAAAGCAGCTTTACACAATCAAAAGAATTAAGTTTGTATGAAATGTGAATGTATATGAATCAAAATGATAAGATTGTCCCTGATGAGCAAGTCGAGGGCAACGGTGGCAAGGAAAAACTCCCTGAGATGGTAATAGGAAGAAACCTTGAGAAGAACCAGACTCAACAGGGAACCCATCCTCATCTGGGTGATAACGGATAGCAGGGATTGATCAGCACTCATACTGTGTGTTAGGAGGCTGGAAGTTCAGTATAACAGGAGACGTGTTTAAATTAAATGGAGTTCAGTTTGTTCCTGGAGGCTCAGGTAGACTGTAGGAAATTCCAGTCCTGAACTACTGAGCAACTGAAGTTACAAGTCCTCAGAGAACAGCTGTCTGCATCAGTCGAGGACAGGACAGACTTTGTGGAAAAGTGGAACCGTCCCCTGTCAACACACGCATCCCAGACAGACCACACGGGACATCCATCCGACGAGATCTCCAACCAGAAGCAGGACTCCAGGACGGGTTAGACGGGTCCAGAGGGCAGAGGGGTCTGGATCAGTGGCAGCTCAGGAGCGAACATGTATAGCTCGACAGAGAGACAGAGAGAGGGAAAAAGAGAGAGGGAGAGAGAGAGAGAGGAGAGAGCAGAAGAGGAGAGATAACAGTTAGGTATCACAGTCAACATGTATAAGGTGAAAGTATATTTAGTGTAGAGTGCAAGCAGGGACTCCGGCAGGACTAACTATGACATCATAACTAAAAGGGAGGAGCCAGAAGGAAACACAGACATGAGGGGGAACTGAGATGTAAAGCAACCAATCACCTCACCGTCAACAAACCTGAGTGATCAATGAGAGTGGGGAGGACAGCATCTAAACATACCAGTTCACCAGAATACTCTACGTCCATGAGTCCCCCAGATCTGCTCCTTTACCTAAGGTTAATCCATTTACAAAAATGCTGCGCTAAATAAATAGGTTTTTAGCCTAGACTTAAACACTGAGACTGTGTCTGAGTCCCGAACATTAATAGGAAGACTATTCCATAACTTTGGGGCTTTGTAAGTAAAAAAGCTCCGCCCCCTGCTGTAGTTTTAATAATACGTGGTACTGACAGGCTGCCTGCATCCTTTGATCGAAGTAGGCGTGGCGGATCATAAGACACTAACAGTTCACTCAGATACTGTGGCGCGAGACCATTTAGTGCTTTATACGTCCAAAGTAGTATCTTAAAATCGATGCGAAATTTAACAGGGAGCCAATGCAGTGTAGATAAGATAGGGGTGATGTGCTCGTATCTTCTGGTTTTAGTGAGGACTCTCGCTGCTGCATTCTGTACTAACTGAAGCTTGTTTATACACCTAGTTGAACAACCAGACAGTAAGGCGTTACAATAGTCCAACCTAGAGGTGATAAAAGCATGAACTAGTTTTTCTGTATCATTTAGTGACAATATGTTTCTTATCTTGGCAATATTTCTGAGGTGAAAGAAAGCTATCCTGGTGATATTATCTACATGAGCTTCAAACGAAAGGCTGGAATCTATAATCACACCGAGGTCTTTTACTGTTGCATTTGAAGGAACAGAAAGGCCATCTAAAGTTACAGTGTGATCAGAAAACTTACTTCTAGCTACTTGTGGTCCTATGACTAGAACTTCTGTCTTATCAGGATTAAGCAGAAGAAAATTAATTAACATCCAATTTCTTATGTCCTGCACACATTGCTCAATTTTAGTAAACTGTTTTTTTTTCTGATCTGGTTTTGCTGAGACATATAATTGTGTCTCATCAGGATAACAATGAAAACTAATACCATGTTTACGAATTATGTTGCCCAGAGGAAGCATGTAAAGGGAAAAAAGCAGTGGGCCTAAAACTGAACCCTGTGGAACACCAAACCCCACTTGAGAACATGACGAATGGTCACCATCTAAATCTACAAACTGATAACGATCAGTCAAATAGGATCTGAGCCACAAGAGGACAGTTCCCTTAATTCCTACTACCGTTTCTAATCTGTGAAGGAGAATACTATGATCAATGGTGTCAGGAGCTGCACTGAGGTCCAGTAACACAAGTATAGTGACGCAACCCTGATCAGAGGCCAATAGGGGGTCATTTACTACTTTAACAAGTGCTGTCTCTGTGCTGTAATGAGGCCTAAATCCTGACTGATACAGTTCGTTTATGTTATTTCTATGTAGATGTGAACATAGCTGCTGTGATACTAACTTTTCCAGAATCTTGGAGATAAAGTGAAGGTTTGATATCGGCCTGTAATTGGAAAGCTGACAGGGGTCAAGGTCAGGTTTCTTGATTAGCGGTTTAATAACTGCTAATTTAAAAGATTTGGGGACATACCCACTGCTGAGTGAACAGTTAATTACTTTCAACAGGGGTTCTATTATTGCTGGTACTCTCTGTTTGAGAAAATGTGTCGGTATAGGATCTAATATACAGGTTGACGATTTTGAAGAAGAGATGAGTGAAATTATTTCTCTCGCTTCAAGGGGAGTAAAGTATTTTAGGTTCTGATGTGGTGGGGTTAGTTGAAAAAGTTCATGAAATCCTCACTACTGCAGGATGTTGTTGTGGAGATTTCTGCAGTGGTCTTGTTTTTAGTTAATTTAGCTACGGTATTAAATAAAAATCTCAAGTTATTTTTGTTATTTTCGATAAGAGTGGAGAGATACGTTGATCTAGCATCACTGAGAGCTTTTTTATAGTTCAGGATGCTCTCCGTCCATGCTATTTGGAATACTAACAATTTAGTTTGCCTCCATTTAGGTTCTAATTTTTGAGCAATTTGTTTTAAAGTGCGTGTATGGTCATTATACCAAGGAGCGAGTTTCTTAACTTTAATAATTTTCCTTTAAACTGGAGCTACATTTAAGTACGTTTAAGGCGATAGCACTGTGCTTTCTGTACATTATTACTATGACACATTTTAATCGAGACAAGATAGTGAATTGTGGTTATATTTCTTATACTTAATCCGAAGGATAATATTAAATCCACAGTGTGACCTGCTTTATGAGTGGGTCCTACTACACACTCATTTACTGCTACTGAATCCAGTATGGACATAAATGCTGTTCTCAGAGGGTCTTCTGGATTCTCAAAATGAATATTAAAGTCTCCAGCAATTAACGCTTTGTCTACAGAAACAACAAGGTTTGAGAGGAAATCTGCAAATGATGGGGTCTGTAAATGATAAGTAGCGGGATCGACTGAGCTGACTTTATGTCACTATAGAGAGCTTCAAATGCATTAAATTTAAATCTGTGTTTTTGAACGATAGACAGATTATCGTTGTAAATAACTGCGACTCCTCCTCCTCTACCAGTTAGCCGAGGCTGGTGTATGTAGCTGTATCCAGGAGGACTCGCTTCATTTAGAGCTACATACTCGTCCTGTTTAATCCAGGTTTCTGTTAAACATAATATATCCAACTCCTGATCTGTGATAATCTCATTAACAATAACTGCTTTAGATGCGAGAGATCTAATATTTAACAGTCCTAGCTTCAGATCAGAGGTGCCGGCTGCGCATTCAGTTTGTGGTGTCTATGTTAATTAAATTACTAAAACAGACTTTCTGAGTCTTTCTAAATTTATGTTTATGTTTAGCTCGGGGAACAGACACAGTCTCAATATGATGGACCCTGAGTGACGACTCTCTGCAGCTAGCAGACAGTTGGTTTATCCTGTCTGTCTGCTCCCTGGCCTAGGCTCTGGATTGTCACCAATTAACTAGCCCTCTTCTGAGACTATGCGCTATACTGCAAGAAATGAGAGCAGCACCTTCTCGAGTGGGATGGATACCATCCCGCCCTAAAAGGCCAGCTTTGCCCTCAAAGGTCTTCCAGTTATCTATGAAGCCCACCGGGACATCCAGCGGTTCAGCGACCTTAACGTGCTGTAAGCTATGTCGCCACGTCTCATTGGGATGGGACCAGAGCAAACTACTTCTGCGTACATCGCCTTCACTATTTTAAACACCTCTGTAAAGTTATGCTTGCTAACCTCTTACTGACGAAGGCGTATATCATTAGCTCCAGCATGTACTGTACCACTATCTTAGAGAATCTATGCTGTCCTAGAGCCCAGTGCTCTGGCTCCCGGGATACACCTGACATCACATCAGAACTTAGAATACTTTACTACCCTTGAAGTGAGAGAACTAATTTCACTCATCTTTTCAAAATCGTCAACCTGTATATTAGATCCTATACCGACACATTTTCTCAAGCAGATACCAGCAGTAACAGAACCCCTGTTGAAAGAAATTAACTGTTCACTCAACAGTGGTTATGTTCTCAAATCCTTTAAATTAGCAGTTATTAAACCGCTAATCAAGAAACCTGACCTTGACCCTCAGCTTTCTAATTACAGGCCGATATCAAAACTCCAAGATTCTGGAAAAGGTAGTACGACAGCAGCTATGTTCACATCTACATAGAAATAGCATAAATGAACTGTATCAGTCAGGATTTAGGCCCCATCACAGCACAGAGACAGCACTTGTTAAAGTAGTAAATGACCTCCTATTGGCCTCTGATCAGGGTTGCGTCACTATACTTGTGTTACTGGACCTCAGTGCAGCTCTTGACACCATTGATCATAGTATTCTCCTTCACAGATTAGAAAATGTAGTAGGAATTAAGGGACCTGCTCTCTTGTGGCTCAGATCCTATTTGACTGATCGTTATCAGTTTGTAGACTTAGATGGTGTCCATTCCTCATGTTCTCAAGTGGAGTTTGGTGTTCCACAGGGTTCAGTTTTAGGCCCACTGCTTTTTTCCCTTTACATGCTTCCTCTTTCCAACATAATTCATAAACATGGTATTAGTTTTCATTGTTATGCTGATGACACACAATTATACGTCTCAGCAAAACCAGATGAGAAAAACCAGTTTGCTAAAATTGAGCAATGAGTGCAGGACATAAGAGATTAGATGTTAATTAATTTTCTTCTGCTTAACCCTGATAAGACAGAAGTTATAGTCATAGGACCACAAGCAGACAGAAGTAAGCTTTCTGATCACACTGTAACTTTAGATGGCCTTTCTGTTCCATCAAGTGCAACAGTAAAAGACTTTGGTGTGATTATAGATTCCAGCATTTCATTTGAAGCACATGTAGATAATATTACCAGGATAGCTTTCTTTCACCTTGGAAATATTGCCAAGATAAGCAATATATTGTCACTAAACGATGCAGAAAAACTATTTCATGCTTTTATCCCCTCACGGTTGGACTATTGTAACGCCTTACTGTCTAGGTGTATAAACTAGCTTCAGTTAGTACAGAATGCAGCAGCGAGAGTCCTCACTAAAACCAGAAGATACGAGCACATCACCCCTATCTTATCTACACTGCATTGGCTCCCTGTGAAATTTCGCATCAATTTTAAGATATTACTTTTGACGTATAAAGCACTAAATGGTCTCGCGCCGCAGTATCTGAGTGAACTGCTAGTGTCTTACGATCTGCCACGCCTACTTCGATCAAAGAATGCAGGCTGCTTGTCAGTACCGCGTATTATTAAAACTACAGCAGGAGGCAGAGCTTTTTCTTACAAAGCCCCAAAGTTATGGAATAGTCTTCCTATTAATGTTCAGGACTCAGACACAGTCTCAGTGTTTAAGTCTAGGCTAAAAGCATATTTATTTAGCCAAGCATTTTTGTAAATAGATCAGGCTTAGGTAAAGGAGCAGATTTGGGGGACTCATGGACGTAGAGTATTCTGGTGAACTGGTATGTTTACATGCTGTTGTCTGGGGATGGTTTCCACGAGGACTGTCCTGTCCTCGATTGATGCCGACAGCTGTTCTCTGGGGACCTGTGACTTCAGTTGTTCGATAGCACAGGACTGGAATTTCCTACTTACCTAGTCTTACCTAGACTTACCTGAGCCTCCAGGAACAAACTGGACTCCATTTAATTTAAACACATCTCCTGTTCTACTGAACTTCCAGTCTTACACATTATTATGCTGATCAATCTTTGCTGTCCGTTTTCCCCCTTTTGAGGATGGGTTCCCTGTTGAGTCTGGTTCCTCTCAAGGTGTCTTCCTATTACCATCTCAGGGAGTTTTTCCTTGCCACCATCGCCCTCGGCTTGCTCAGCAGGGACAATCTTATCATTTTGATTAATACACATTGACATTTCATACAAACTTAATTCTTTTGATTTTGTAAAGCTGCTTTGCAACAATGGCAATTGTTAAAAGCGCTATACAAATAAAATAAAATTGAATTGAATTGAACACCCACTGGAAACAAGTCTGACTTACTGCCGAGAATCCGAACACAGCTTTCACTTTGAGTGTAAAGGGATTGGATGGCCCTGACAAGTGACCCCCTCACCCCATACTCCCGCAGTACCTCCCACAGAAAATCCTGAGGGACGCGATCATATGCCTTCTCCAAATCCACAAAACACATGTAGACTAGATGGGCATATTCCCACGCCCCCTCCAGGATTCCTGCAAGAGTAAAAAGCTGGTCCACTGTTCCACGACCAGGACGAAAACCATATTGTTCCTCTTCAATCTGTGGTTCGACAATCGACCAAACCCTCCTTTCCAGCACCTTAGAGTACACTTTCCCACGGAGGCTGAGTAGTGTAATGCACCTGTAGTTGGCACACACCCTCTGGTCCCCCTTTTTAAAAAGGGGAACTACCACCCCAGTGGTAGTAGTGCCACTCCTTAAGCACTGTCCCCGACTTCCACGCAATGTTGAAGAGGCGTGTCAACCAAGACAGCCCCTCAACACCCAGAGCCTACAGCATTTCTGGACGGATCTCGTCAATTCCCGAGGCTTTGCCACCATGGAGTTGTTTGACTAGCTCAGTGACCTCGCCCAGGGAAATCAACACCTCACACATCCTCCAGCTCCGTCTCTGCAGCAGAGGGTGGATTAGTTGGATTCAGGAGTTCCTCAAAGTGCTCTTTCCACCGCTTGATTACCTCCTCAGTCGAGGTCAGCAGTGTCCCATCCTTGATGTATACAGCTTGGGTGGTTCCCCATTTCCCCCTCCTGAGGTGCCGGATGGTCTTCCAGAAGCACCTTGGTGCCTCCCGAAAGTCCTTCTCCATGGATTCTCCGAGCTCCTCCCACACCCGCTACTTTGCCTCTGCTACCGCTGCAGCTGCTGTCCTTCGTGCCCGCTGGTACCTTGCAACTGTCTCTAGAGTCCCCCGGGATAACATATCCCTGAAGGACTCCTTTTTCAGTCGGACAGCTTCCCTAACCACAGGTGTCCACCACGCTGTTCGAGGGGTACCGCCCCTTGAGGCATCCAGAACCTTAAGACCACAACTTACAGCTGCAGCTTCAGCAATAGAAGCTTTAAACATTGACCACTCCGATTCAATATCCCCAGCTCCTACAGGGATCCTGTGAAAGCTCTGCTGGAGGTGGGAGTTGAAGGCCTCTTGGCCAGGGGCCTCCCCTAGATGCTCCCAATTCACCCACACTACACGTTTGGGCTTACCAGATCTGTCCAGTCGCCTCCCCTGCCACCTGACCCAACTCACCACCAGATGGTGATCAGTTGACAGCTCCGCTCCTCTCTTTACCCGAGTGTCCAAGACATATGGCCTCAGGTCAGATGATACGATCACAAAATTGATCAATGACCTTCGGCCTAAGGTGCTCTGGTACCAAGTACACTTATGAGCATCCCTATGCTCGAACATGGTATTTGTTATAGACAATCCATGACTAGCACAGAAATCCAATAACAAAACACCGCTCGGGTTTAGACCAGGGAGGCCATTCCTCCCAATCACGCCCCTCCAAGTATCTCCATCATTGCCCACATGTGCGTGAAGTCCCCCAGCAAGACTATGGAATCCCCTACTGGGGCTCGAAGCAATACTCCATTCGGAGTGTCCAAGAAGGAAGAATACTCTGAATTGCTGTTTGGTGCATAAGCACAGATAACAGTGAGAGTCTTCCCCCCCATGGCCTTCAGGCACAGAGAGACGACCCTCTCATCCACTGGGGTAAACTCCAATGTCATGGCACTCAGCTGGAGACTCGTGAATATCCCCACACCTGCCTGGCGCCTCACACCCTGGGCAACTCCGGAGAAGAACAAAGTCCAACCCCTATCCAGGAGTACGGATCCAGAGCCGAGGCTGTCCGTCGAGGTAACCCCCACCAGAACTAGCTGATAACACTCCACCTCCCGCACAAGCTCCAGCTCCTTCCCCCACAGAGAAGTAACGTTTCACGTCCCTAGAGCCAGCTTCTGCTGCCCGGGTCTGGTCTGTCGAGGCCCGCTGCCTTCACTGCTACCCAAATAGCAGCGCACCCTACCCCACCAGTTTTTCTTGCAGGTGTTGGGTCCACGAGATGGGGGAGGACAGGTTTGCACATTGCTCTTTCGGGCTGTGCCCGGTCGGGCCCTGTGGCAGACCCAGCCATCAGGCGCTCACTGACAGGCCCGTTGTCCATGCCTGGCTCCAGACATGGGCCCCGGGCTTCCTCCAGGCAGGGTCACTCTTCTCCCTCCTCTTTTATTCATGGGGTTTTTCCTTCTTCCAATAAGTGTGTAAACTATGACCTGAAGTTACACAGGGACTGTCAAACCAGGGTGTAAGGTCCGTGTGTGACTCGGGTCTCGTCCACACATACACTGATTCTATCTGCTGTATTTGACTTTAGAGTATGATGGATTTGGTGATGACTTTTTTCATAATTTTTTCATGAATAAAAAATTCATATTTTATTTGTCACATACACAGTATGATATGAAGTGAAATGCTTGTTTGTTTTCAAATGAAAAATATAAGGTATGAGATGAGAAAAGGTGTTAAACAACTAGTCAAACAACTAGTTTGAGATTTACAGTGTAACCTTTGATTACGAGCATAATTCGTTCCGGAAGCAGACAACTCGTATTCGTAAACCAAAATGGGTTTTCCCATAAGAAATAATGAAAATTTACAGTATTTGTTCCACAGCCCCAAAAAATAAATAGATAAAATAATTAATACAATATATAAACTAAAAATAAAACAAATTAACCTGCACTTTACCTTTAAAAAAGTAAAAATAAATCCAGACAGATAAGCTATTCCGTTTATGCGCAAAGGCGCTGTGTCAAATTACGTGCGCGCACACACATAAGACTAACGACAGGCTGAAACAGAGAGGGGGAGAGAAAATTGATCTTGGAAACACAAAATAAAAGATGTTTTACGCGCACACACGTGGTCACAGTGTTAGAAGAAACAGTACACGTGCGCACGTGAGCATGTGAGAGATGAGCACTAAGACCCAGCAGGGGAGACGATTACCCACAATTCCACAGCACAAGAGAGAGAAAAACTGTTGGCTCAGTTGTGATGATGTGATGCTCGGCAAAAACAAGAAGCGCATATATGATACATGATACTCGTAAAGATACATTTGTCAAGTGAAAATTTATTAAAAACCTTTGCTCATCTTGTGGAACACACCGCAAACCGCGTTACTCGCAATCCGAGGTTCCACTGTATATCCGCTTGTCTTTTTTTAACTACACTAGTAGTTAAAAAAGTAACTGGGTAACTTTTACTCTGAGTAAATCTTTTTATGAGCTACTTTTTACTTTTACTTGAGTAGATTTTTATAATAGTAACGTGACTTGTACTTCAGTAAAGTTTCACTAAAGTAACAGTATTTGAACTTGAGTACAAAATTGTATTACTCTTTCCAGCTCTTGATATTTGTTAATGGTAGTAATATAAAATTCTTTGTAATTTTCTTCTGGATCAATAAAGTATCTATATAATCTAACTGTACATCTAATTGTCAAAGAGAACAGAGTAAATCAGGCTGAGAGAACCATCCCTCGTTCTTCAGGGAGGACTGTTTCAGTGTTTCAGTATTTCAGCGTCCCCGCCCAGTCTGTGCTCAGATTACAGACGTGTTGAGAGAAGACAGACTCAGTCCTCCTTATCTTGAGAGACACTTAAGAACATCACAATCTGTATCACACTTATAATGTTAACTATTGACTATTATTAATAAGTAATAGTAATATTAGTAATTCTAATTTTTAACATGCTCTCTCTTTGTGTGCGTGTTTGTGTTTGCACTACACACTCTCACACTCCTGCACAAACATCTGCACATCAATCTGGGAGCGTCACACACTTACACCTTCAGTTACTCTGGACTTGTCTTGTGTTTATTGTGTAACACTGCTGTGTTCAGTTCAGTGTGTTAAGTATGCAGGACAGTCTGGGAAAGCGGGTGCGGTGCATGTCAGTGTGCAGGAGTGTGTCTTTGTTATGCTGGGACTCGCTGTCCCTGGGCTTTTATGCCTGGATGGTGACCTCTGAACCCTGCACTGACCTCTGACCCGCTGCATTGTGGCTGCTCTGGAGACAAATAAAATGTCCGTCAGCACAAAGACACAATCTGCTGCCTCTTTGTTACACACTGAAACTACACAGAAAAAACTCATTGCCTGGTATAACGAACACACACACACACACACACACACACACACACACACACACACACACACACTTTATCTCTAAGATTCTGGAAAAGATAGTAGCGAAGAAGCTCTGTTCATATCTACATAAATGACCCTCTATGGGCGTCTGATCAGGGTCGTGTCTCTTTTTTACAGCAGCAGATTTGTTTAGACAGAACACACTCCCTCTGGGAATTAAGGACACTTAATTAGGAATTAAGAGCGGTCAAGATCATTTACATGCAGTGTGAGCTCTGTTTACCAGCCACACGAGACCTGTCTGGATCAAAATATTCATATAATATTATTTCCTTTAATGACCAAAGAAGATCTGGTGTGAAGGTCTGCAGAACTTGCTTGTGTCTGTATAAGGGGATGACACACACACACACACACACACACACACACACACACACACACAATGCAGGTGCTGAAATAAAAGTTTAAAGATATTACAAATGTACTTGACACCATGCGCTTGCCCTTGACCATTCACCTTATCCATTACGTGATTGTGAGCAAACCTCTCTCTCTCTCTCTCTCTCTCTCTCTCACCGCCTGCCCCTGCCCCCCTTCCCACCCTGTCTCCCTTTCTGCACTCCAGTGTGGTAGATCCAGATCCTGTACTGGGAACACTGAGTATGAGGCAGGAGTACAGTGAACTTGAGGGCACCATGCCTGAGAGTCACGCAGAGTCACGCTTTTATTATTATTTTATTTGGTTTTATGTTTCCATTGCATTATTAATATGTTTAAGCATTTACATATAGTTGGATTTATTTATTTATTAAATATCTTTGCATAATTGTACTACATGTATCATATAGTTTAATTTTTGATTTGCAAATAAAATAAATTGTTCCCACATTTAAAGATGATTTATTATGCTAAAGTATTACATACAGTATTTGTGTCTGTAGTTTGACTGTGTGGCAGCAGGGGGCGACATATTACATTTATAATGACGTCACTCAGAAGAACTATCACTAGTGTGTTGTAATTCCTCACATTGTATTGCACAGGGGAGAACCACATGCTCCACACCTCCAGGGGAATCTGTTTCTCAGTGCAAATGAACATTCTGTTAGTGAAGAGTGAAGCTGATGGACCAGTACACAGCACTACTGATGATCTACTGGATCCCAGGGATGACCCGGTGATCAGGTTCTCTTTAAATAGAAATGAATGCCTCCGAGTGGCACAGTGGTTAAAGCGCTCGCCCTATCATCCGGAGATCGCTAGTTCGAATCCCGGGTGGTGCTGTAACCTCTCGCAGCCGGAGGTCTAGAGGGAGCTGATTGGCCGAGCTCTCTCAGAGGGGAGGGATGAGAGGTACTTAGTGCTCCCACATTAATCACGGCTCTACAGCCAATCAGGGGCGTCTGTGAGCTCGCGCAACGAAGGGAGCGGATAGCGCTGTCCTCCGAGTGTGTTACGCCGCCCCCAACGGTGCGCGAGCGAGCAGTTCGAAAAGATGCGGTCGGCTGGCGTGACGTGGTTCGGAGGAAACACGTGATAGTCTTCGGCCCTCCCGGCTGAGTGGTAGTAGTAGCCTTAATGTGGGAGCCCCCTAGTGACGGGGAGGAATTGGACACGACTAAATTAGGGAGAAAATCGGGGAAAAATCCAAAAAAAAAAAAAAAAAAAAAAAAATAGAAATGAATACAGAAAAAGGCTTGTGTTGTTCAGAGAGTGAAGAGAACTGGATTACCGTAATGACTGTAGTATGTCATAGCCATATCTTTATCATATCATAGAGTTGATATCTCTATTGTATCTCCTGGGTTCTCCTGGCTTCGACTTCAGAGAACGATGGATTTGGTGATGACTTTTTAAGGCTGCTGATTAAATTTTTTTCAATTTCAAATTTTATTTGTCACAAACACAGTATGATATGAAGTGAAATGCTTGTATGACCGCTGGTGACCAAAAAAAAAAAAAAATACAGTAGTTTTCAGATGAAGAATATAAAGTATGAGATAAGAGAAAAATACAGAGTGGGCCATTTATATGGATACACCTTAATAAAATGGGAATGGTTGGTGATATTAACGTCCTGTTTGTGGCACATTAGTATATGTGAGGGGGCAAACTTTTCAAGATGGGTGGTGACCATGGTGGCCATTTTGAAGTCGGCCATCTTGGATCTAACTTTTGTTTTTTCAATAGGAAGAGAATCATGTGACACATCAAACTTATTGGGAATTTCACAAGAAAAACAATGGTGTGCTTTGTTTTTAACGTAACTTCATTCTTTCATGAGTTATTTATTAAGTTTCTCTTTGTTCACAGCCATTGACATGTCGAAGAGGTTAACACGTGATGAGCGGATCGAAATTGTGTTGATATCTGGTGAACGCAGTAACCGGGTCATTGCAGCAGATTTCAATGCAAGACACCCTACGAGACCACCCATCTCCCATGCTACAGTTAGCAAACTGCTTGCTAAGTTTCGTGAAACTGGTTCAGTGTTGGATTTGCCAAAATGTGGACGCATGAAAACTGTCACTAATGAACAAACATCAGTGGCTGTCCTAGCTTCATTCAGCAAGAGCCCACAGCGTAGCACTCGCCGCATGTCACTGGAGAGTGGCATTAGTCCAACATCCCTTCGGCGGATATTAGCTACTCACAAATGGCACCCTTACAAACTCCAGCTACTGCAGCATCTCAACGAGGATGACCCAGATCGGCGCACACAATTTGCAGAATGGACAAAAAAAAAATTGGAACAGGACCCTCAGTTCACGCAGAAGATTTTGTTCAGTGATGAGGCAAACTTTTATGTGAATGGTGAAGTTAACAAACAAAACCACCGCTATTGGTCTGACACTAACCCACATTGGATAGATCCCTCCAAGACTGTTGGAACAAAAAAAGTGATGGTATGGTGTGGTATATGGGGTAGAAAGATAGTGGGGCCATTCTTCATCAATGGAAACCTCAAGGCCACTGGATATTTGAAATTGCTACATGATGATGTGTTTCCCTCTTTATGCACTGAAGCTGGCACGTTCCCTGAGTTTTTCCAGCAAGATAGTGCACCACCACATTATGGGTGTCAGGTCCGAGCCTTCCTAGATGAACAGTTTCCTGAAAAGTGGCTTGGTCGTCGTCGGCCAGTTGAATGGCCCCCAAGGTCTCCCGATCTGACCCCCTTAGACTTTTATCTTTGGGGTCATCTGAAGGCAATTGTCTATGGTGTGAAGATACGAGATGTGCGGCACCTGAAACTACGGATACTGGAAGCCTGTGCTGGCATTTCTCCTGCGGTGTTGCTATCAGTGTGTGAAGAGTGGGAGAAGAGGGTTGCATTGACAATCCATCACAATGGGCAGCACATTGAACACATTTTATAAGTGGTCAGAAACTTGTAAATAACTCATGAAAAAATAAGGTTACGTTAAAACCAAGCACACCATTGTTTTTCTTGTGAAATTCCCAATAAGTTTGATGTGTCACATGACCCTCTTCCTATTGAAAAAACAAAAGTTGGATCCAAGATGGCCGACTTCCAAATGGCCACCATGGTCACCACCCATCTTGAAAAGTTTTGAAAAAAATTTTTTTTTTAAGTTTTACAAATTATAATAATGTACACCGTGATGAATAGTGTGTGTGTGTGTGTGTGTGTGTGAGCAGCTGAGTGCTGAGTCCTGTGTGCTGGGACAACACTGCCTTAATGTGTGGGTTATACCGCCCCCTGTTGGTTCTCTGTGTATGTTTGATGTTTGATGGTGTGTTTTTGTGTTGTCCTGTTGAAGGATTTATTTTGAAAACAGAAGAGTGAAAACTCTGTGGACTTGGACTTATAAAAGTAAAGACAATAAAACTAGTGGAAATGTGTCCCATACTTTAAAGTATGTGTTTAACTGTAAACTACCGACAAACACTGTGGAATTTACCTCAACACCATAAGAAACAATAAAGCTATGTATAATATATATATCACTGATTACACTAAAGATCAGCAGATTATTTTAACTGTTTATATAAACTCTAACCGACAGTGATATGTACTTACGATACATTTTTAATTCGACGCGTCTCCTTTAAGACATCACGCGCGCTCCCTGGGGCGCGCGACATGACGGGTGCGCGCGCGGGCAGGCGGGCGGGAGCGCGGATTTACCTCAGGAATGATAGCGGGAATGTGGAGTAACTGCTCGCGCGCTGCGTCATGAAATAAATCGAAGAGTGTGTGAGTGTGTGTGAGTGAGTGAGAGAGTGTGTGTTTGAGAAGTGTGTGAGTGAGTGAGAGTGTGTGTGTGTGTGTGTGTGTGTGTGTCACTCAGTGGAGTGGAATTACAGAATGGACACCGCGGATCCGGGTGAGTAAAGTTTAACACTAACACTAAGCTAACAGCTAACTGTGAGAGAAACTTCCTGTCAGGACCTGCCTTCTGGTCCACACACACACACACAGACGCTTTAGACTGATGTAAATGATTATAAATGCTTTATTAGTCTCTCATTAATAATCATGTTAGAGTAATACAGATACAGTCACGTGACACGCCTTTAACACCACTGTTGTTGTTGTTGTTGTTGTTGTTGTTGATGATGATGACAATGATGTCACTGTTTCCACGGCAGCCTTTCATTAATAAATAAAGCAGTGTGGTTTAGGGTGTGTGTGTGTGTGTGTGTGTGGACAGATCCACACTGACTCTTATTCAGCTCTTGTGCTTTTATCTTCATGGATTCACAATAACAACACAGCCGGTCTGACAGGGAATCTGCACCGTCTCTCCTAAATTCAGTTCAATACAATTCTGTTAGTATAATGTTTTTAACAGTTGTCATCGCCGCAAAGCAGCTTTACAGAATAAAAAAAATGATAGAAGTGTGTATGAGATGTGAGTGTGTGTGAATCAGAATGATCAGGTTGTCCCTGATGAACGAGCCGAGGGCGACGGTGCTGAGGGAAAAACTCCCTGAGATTTACATTTACATTTACATTTAGGCATTTGGCAGACGCTCTTATCCAGAGCGACTTACAAAAAGTGCTTTAAAGTTTACATTACTGGATAGATACTTACACTGGGTTAACTAGGTCAATAACTAAGTGCGATTAGTCTAACACAACTGGGAAGAGTTTTTTTTTTTTGGGGGGGGGGGGGGGGGTTAGTCCTGTAAGTACTGGAGAAATAGATAAGTTTTGAGTCGCCGTTTAAAGATAGTCAAAGTCTCTGCTATACGGACATCTAGAGGAAGTTCGTTCCACCACCTCGGTGCCAGAACAGAAAAGAGTTTGGATGACTGCCGCCCTCGATCCCTGAGAGATGGTGGGACGAGGCGAGCAGTGCTGGAGGACCGGAGGGAACACGGCGCAGTGCGTGGTGTGATTAGAGCAGAGAGGTAAGTGGGTGCTGGGCCATTTTTAGCTTTGTAGGCAAGCATCAGTGTTTTGAATTTGATGCGGGCAGCTACAGGAAGCCAGTGCAAGGAGCGGAGGAGTGGGGTGGTGTGGGAGAACTTGGGAAGGTTGAAAACGAGACGTGCTGCTGCATTCTGGATCAGTTGCAGAGGACGAGTTGTGGACAGAGGCAGGCCAGCCAGGAGTGAATTGCAGTAGTCCAGTCTTGAAATAACAAGGGACTGAACAAGCACCTGAGTAGCCTGTGAAGAAAGAAATGGGAGGATTCTTCTGATATTGTAAAGAAGAAATCTACAAGAGCGAGTAAGGTTAGCGATGTGAGGGGAAAATGACAGATGATTGGTTACCCCAAGATTGCGGGCAGTGGCTGAAGGAGTGATTTGAGTGTTGTCCAGGGATATCACAAGATCTTGACCTGGGGATGCGTCACCAGGAATGAACAACAGTTCGGTTTTACTCAGATTGAGTTTCAGCTGATGAGCTGCCATCCAGGATGAGATGTCTGCCAGACATGCTGAGATCCGCGTGGAAACCCGAGTGTCAGAGGGAGGAAAGGAGAAAACAAGTTGAGTGTCATCTGCATAACAATGGTATGAAAATCCATGCGATAATATGACCTTACCAAGAGACCGGGTATAGAGGGAGAACAGAAGAGGACCAAGTACTGAGCCCTGCGGAACACCAGTAGAGAGTCTACATGGGGCAGATGTAGATCCCCGCCATGTCACCTCATATGACCTATCTTCTAGGTAAGTGGCAAAAATTGCCACGCTGTTCCACAAATACCAAGGCTTGTGAGAATAGATAATAGGATCTTGTGGTTCACTGTGTCAAATGCAGCTGACAGGTCCAGGAGGATCAGGACAGATGACAGTTTAGCAGATCTAGCAGCATGGAGCTTCTCAGTGACTGACAGAAGGGCAGTCTCTGTGGAATGTGCCACCTTGAATCCAGATTGGTTGGGATCATTAAGGTTGTTCTGTGATAGATAAAGAGACATTTGGTTATAAACAGTTCTTTCAA
>CM059227.1:26229436-26254436 GCA_030347435.1 Clarias fuscus
GACCGTGGTTCTACAAATATTTGTAGATCACGGAAGATCTCACGTGTATTGTATAAAGAATAGACACTGCAGTGCACCACAAACCAATTTATACAATTATATACACTATTCTCAGTGTGTAAGTGAATGTATAAAATGTGTAAAGTCCAGTATATTGCACGTGTGTGTGTGTGTGTGTGAGAATTGAGTCGGCCTCACTGTATTGCATTCAATACAGTGGAAAACAGATCTGAGACAAAATGGCGTCTGGGATTCCCCTCGAGATTTAAAGGTGCAGAGACGACACTGTGAGATTAATTTCTTTAGGCGCAGTTACAGTTTTTGGCCACATGATGGCAGGGTGGGGACAGGGGGGGACAGAGAGACAAGCGGATTGGAATGCTTTACATTGTATAGTCGCATCAAAAGCGTATAAGACTCACTTTGTCTGACCTATGGGACGAAGACAGAGGGACGAACTCACTCATAAGTAGAGGACGCCATGTGTAAAGACGGGCTGTAAACAAACCCAACACCATTATGGATCCAGAGCGGCCGCTGTGCTCTCATAGTGTGTGGTACCGTAATGCCGCGTGTGTCTGTGTGTGTGTGTCACAGAAAATCTTCATATTGGAGTTGATATACGAGTACCTCCCCTCCATCGTCATCACACTAGCCAACTTCATCACTCCCATCATCTTCAGCATCATCATCAGCTTCGAGGACTACTCTCCCGCCTTCGAGATCCGCTTCACACTCCTCAGGTGAGTGTCTGGGTGTGTGTGTGTGTTTCCCCTGTACTCTCAGTGTTACTCCATGTGTGTGTGTGTGTTTGCTCTGCAGGTGTGTGTTCATGCGCTTGGCCAGTATTGGAGTCCTGCTGTTCTCTCTGTGGTCTCAGATCACATCCTGTCCCGGGAGACTCAACAATGTGTGTCCCTGTGGATACAACAACCAGATATACCCTGTGAGTGCACACACACACATACACACACACATACACACACACACACACACTCACTCACTCACACACACAGTTTTTTAACTCCAGTATTCTATGTTTGTTAACCTCCATTTCACACGCATGTGTGTGTGTGTGTGTGTGTGTGTGTGTGTGTGTGTGTGTGTGTCAGTGCTGGGAGACCCATGTAGGACAGGAGATGTACAAGCTGATGATCTTTGATCTCCTGATCATCGGGGCGGTCACCGTCCTCGTCGAGTTCCCCAGGAAGTGAGTCAGAGCGGAGCTTTCGTCAGTCATTTTCTCTACTGAGAGTCAGACTGAGTCACATACAGTATGAGTCACTGAGTGAGTCGACTCTGAATCAGTTTGTTTAATGAATGGATTCAGGATGGACTGATGTGTGAATCACTGAATGTGTGCGAATCAAATACAGCAGTAATGGTAATGAATTTAGATAATAAGTCAGTGTTTGTTTGTATGAGTCACTGACTCGACTCCTCTCTCAGTGAACAGAATCATGACTCACTGAGTCGACTCCTCTCTATATCTATCTTTAATAATGATTCACAGTGATAAAGCATGGTGCATGGATCTGTCTCTCTCTGATGAATCACTCAGTCAGGTGCGTGCGTTCGTGCGTGTGTGTGTGTGTGTGTGTGTGTGATGTAAAGGATCCTGGTTAATCACTGTGACTGGGCCTTGGTGAAGTGGTGGGGTCAGCAGGAGTTCTCCATCCCTCAGAACGTCCTGGAGATCGTCTACGGTCAGACCATCTGCTGGATCGGGACCTTCTACTGCCCCCTGATGCCCGCCATCAACACCATCAAATACGTCCTCATCTTCTACATCAAGAAGGTCAGAGACGCCGCGCGCCGCAGCACTCACGGCTCTATCACATAATTATAGAGTGTGGTGAGGACAGATAGTTTTATTATTAACTGACGTGTGTGTGTGTGTGTGTGTGTCGACGTGTGTGTTGTGGTGCAGGTGACCCTGGTGAATAACTGTCGTCCTGCGTCTCGTCCGTTCCGTGCCAGCAGCTCTCACTTCTTCTTCCTGGCCGTCCTTCTCATTGGTTTAGCGCTCGCTACACTTCCTGTTGCAGTCAGCATCGCACAGTGAGACACACACACACACACACACACACACACACACACTGTGGTGTAATGAATCTCTTGTGTCACAATGGATCAAGTCACATGATTGACTGTGTGTGTGTGTGTGTGTGTCAGGATCCGTAGCTCGGGGGTGTGTGGGGCGTTTATGAACTACACCACGTCGTGGGAGGCGGTGCCGCGCGCGGTGTCTCAGCTCCCCTCCGCCATGCAGTCCGTCCTCACCGCGCTCGGGTCAGAGGCCTGCGCCGTGTCCTGCTTCGTCATCACCTGGTGACCACACACACACACACACACACACACACACACATATCACATACATATGGATATGTACACATACGCACACGCACATGTACACACACGCACATATATACATGTTTACACACGCACATGTATATCCATAAAGAAAAAACTCACAATGGTCACATAAATAACTTTAATCTGACAAAAGTAATAATAAATAAGAATTCTATGAATGTTAACCAATGAAAGTCAGACATTGCTTTTCAACCATGCTTCAACAGAATTATAAAAAAAAAGAACTCATGGAACAGGCCTGGACAAAAATGATGGTACCCCTAACTTAATAGTTTGTTGCACAACCTTTTGAGGCAATCACTGCAATCAAACGATTCCTGTAACTGTCAGTGAGACTTCTGCACCTCTCTGCAGGTATTTTGGCCCACTCCTCATGAGCAAGCTGCTCCAGTTGTTTCCGGTTTGAAGGGAGCCTTTTCCACACAGCATGTTTCAGCTCCTTCCAAAGATGCTCAATAGGATTGAGGTCAGGGCTCATAGAAGGCCACTTTAGAATAGTCCAATGTTTTCCTCTTAGCCATTCTTGGGTGTTTTTAGCTGTGTGTTTTGGGTCATTGTCCTGTTGCAAGACCCATGACCTGCGACTGAGACCCAGCTTTCTGACACTGGCCAGCACATTTCTCTCTAGAATCCCTTGATAGTCTTGAGATTTCATTGTACCCTGCACAGATTCAAGACACCCTGTGCCAGATGCAGCAAAGCAGCCCCAGAACATAACAGAGCCTCCTCCATGTTTCACAGTAGGGACAGTGTTCTTTTCTGTGAACATAGAGCTGATGTGCCTTGGCAAAAAGTTCCATTTTTGTCTCATCTGTCCATAGGACATTCTCCCAGAAGCTTTGTGGCTTGTCAACATGTAGTTTGGCATATTCCAGTCTGGCTTTTTTATGATTTGTTTTCAACAATGGTGTCCTCCTTGGTCGTCTCCCATGTAGTCCACTTTGGCTCAAACGACGACGGATGGTGCGATCTGACACTGATGTTCCTTGAGCATGAAGTTCACCTTGGATCTCTTTAGAAGTCTTTCTGGGCTCTTTTGTTACCATTCGGATTATCCGTCTCTTTGATTTGTCATCAATTTCCCTCCTGCGGCCACGTCCAGGGAGGTCGGCTACAGTCCCATGGATCTTAAATTTCTGAATAATATGTGCAACTGTAGTCACAGGAACATCTAGCTGCTTGGAGATGGTCTTATAGCCATTACCTTTAACATGCTTGTCTATAATTTTCTTTCGAATCTCCTGAGACAACTCTTTCCGTCGCTTCCTCTGGTCCATGTTGAGTGTGGTACATACCATGTCACCAAACAACACAGTGACTACCTGGAGCCCTATATATAGGCCCACTGACTGATTACAAGATTGTAGACACCTGTGATGCTAATTAGTGGACACACCTTGAATTAACATGTCCCTTTGGTCACATTATTTTCAGTATTTTCTAGGGGTACCATCATTTTTGTCCAGGCCTGTTCCATGAGTTCATTTTTTAAAATAATTCTGTTGAAGCATGGTTGAAAAGCAATGTCTGACTTTCATTGGTTAACATTCATAGAATTCTTATTTATTATTACTTTTGTCAGATTAAAGTTATTTCTGTGACCATTGTGAGTTTTTCTTTCATTGACCGAAGGGTACCAACAATTTTGTCCACGTGTGTGTACACACACAAACACATATGTATATGTACACACACACACACACACACACACACACACACACACACACACACACACATTAGCACCCCCTAATGTTTATAAACATCCTGAAGTTCTTCTGTAATCATATTTATTAACAATCCTTTGATGTTCTCACAGACTCTCTCTGTCCTCCAGCCTTCACCACCGCTGCTGTAGAAACCTTAGCACTCAGACGTATACAAACACGCGCATACAAAATTTAATGCACTAATCTGGTTCACACGTTACACGTGTGTGTGTGTGTCTGTTGCAGTCTGGCGATGTTCTATGTGATTGCATTAGCTGGAGCTCATAAACGTGTCATCAATCAACTGAGAGACCAACTGGCTATGGTGAGACACACACACACACACACACACACACACACCAGTGGTCATGTGTCAGAATTTATCCTGTATTATCATACTCAGGGTGTGTCAATGATGTCATGACTTATTCTTACACAGGAATTAATCTCTCTCTCTCTCTCTCTCTCTCTCTCCCTCACACACACTCTCTCTCACACACACACACACACACACTCTCTCTCTCTCTCTAGGAGGGCAGAGATAAGCGCTTTCTGATCCAGAAGTTGTGTCAGGCCCAGTCTAATCCCCGTTGCCGTGGGAAACAGAAGCCCAGCAGCTCCAGTGTGTACATGATTGCCCCGCCCACCGAGACCCTTGCATAACATCCTCTCCTCTCGTTGGCTAAGCACATAACAAGCTATCGTCTGATTGGTCTTGTGTGTTGAGATGTCTTCTACTGGTCCAGAACAAGCTCTCTGATTGGTTCACTGTTACACGCTGCCTGTTGATTGGTTGCTCTTTACGTTTAACAGGCAAATTCCCTGACATTCCTCTACTCTAACAAGATATTTTTTCTCTTTCTTTACGTGTGTGTGTGTGTGTGTTTACACTTTTATATTCTGTGTGTCTCTTTCTGTGTTTTGAGATGTTATAAGTATTTAACTCGTGTTCAGACGGAGTGTGGATTTAAACAAATACACTAAACATGCGTCTCTGTACAGTTTACACAAAGACATGTTATTGGTGATGTTGTTTATTCAGTCACTGGATAAACAGTAAATAAAAGAATAAAATATAACACTAATTTTGTGTCTAAAAGCTTCTCATATGGATATAAACCTGGATACATATTATGCTTTTGTGTGTGTAATCCTCCCGTAGAGTGTGTGAATGAACACAAATATACACACACACACACACACACACACACATACATTCCGATACCGAGTGTACAGCCTTCACAGAAGAGAAGAGTGGAGTGTGTTAAAACAAGGAGCATGGAGGGGGAAACATCTGGAACAGGACGCTAGACGCATTGGCGCGTATGTGTGTGAAGGTCAGGGGTGCACATACTTTTGGACATCTGTTCTCAGTCTATATTTTCTGGACCTGAGTGTGTGTGGGTTTAATCCTGCTCCTGTAACACTCGAGAGACACGCCTGATAGAGGAGCAACAGCTGGAGACAACATCAGGCCATTTTTTGTCTATACAGGACTGAAATCAGGGGGCGGAGCCTGTTGCTATATTAAGTAACAATAAAGAAAGTGTTACTAAGAAAAAACTGTTCTGGCGTCAGTTTTCCGAGAAAGCTTTTCCTCTGTTATCTCACCTGATCAAACAGGCTTTATAAAGAACAGATACTCTTTTTTTAATATTAGGCGGCTGTTGAATGTTATCTATAACTCATCTCTATCTGACAACTTGGAAACAATTATTTCCCTCGACGCAGAAAAAGCATTTGATCGAGTGAATTGGGATTTTCTCTTTTATACTCTTGGTAAATTTGGTTTTGGCCCTAAATTTATATCATGGATAAAAGTGCTCTACTCGTCCCCACTGGCTGCCGTTCGGACAGATAGCAACTTATCCCCTTTGTTTGAGCTTCAGCGTGGGACGAGACAGGGGTGCCCTTTGTCACCTCTTCTCTTTGCTGTGGCTATTGAACCATTGGCTATCGCATTAAGGGAAAATGCCAATATTAAAGGTATCTCCCGTGGGGGGGTGGAACACAAAGTTTCCCTGTATGCTGATGACATGCTGCTTTTCATGTCCGATCCTCATCACAGCCGACCAAAACTTGTGGATTTACTGAAAGACTTTGGTGAAATATCTGGCTATAAGGTTAATCTACAAAAAAAGTGAAATGATGCCAATTAAAAACAATATAGCACAGTTTCCTGATTCAGTCCCCTTTAAGATTAGTCCCAGAAAAATCTAATATCTAGGGATTTGGATAACACATAACCATGCAGATCTGTATAAGGCGAATTATCAGCTTCTAGTTTCCAAAACAAAATTAGATCTCGAAAGATGGGACCTGCTACCTCTCTCTTTGGGCGGAAGAATAAACACAGTTAAAATGAATCTGTTTCCACAATTCCTTTACCTGTTTCAGTGTCTTCCGATCTTTTTAACAAAATCTTTTTTCAATAACTTAAGTAGTCAGATTTCTACTTTTATTTGGAGTAAAAAACAACCACGTATTAAACAAAGTATCCTACAGAGGCCCCGTGAATTAGGAGGATTGGCACTTCCAAACTTTCCTTATTATTATTGGGCTGCTAATGTGAGGGCCATGTTATTCTGGGCGCAGTGTGCCGTCAACCCTCCCGTCTGGGTAGCTATAGAGGAAGCATCCATGGGATCAATATCTCTCTCATCATTATTATGCGCTAAATTGCCACAAAAACAACCCACATCTTCTTTTACCTCAAACCCACTGGTTATACACTCAGTTAAAATTTGGAATCAGTTTCGGCGTCATTTTAAGCTCACGGCTCTATCTCTGATAGCACCACTGAATGGGCACTGCATGTTTGCTCCTTCTCATACAGATAATGCTTTTGGGGTTTGGTTTGAGTGTGGTGTTGTGTCATTATACGACCTTTACATTGATAATATATTTGGCTCATTTGAACAACTTATACAAAAGTTTAACATTCCCAGGACACATTTTTTTAGGTATCTACAGCTGAGGAATTTCATTTCCTGTAATTCTGAGTCTTTCCCTTTGTCTCCTTCTCCATCCTTTTTAGATTCTGTTTTTAGCTGTAAACCAGATGCCAAACAGATGATCAGTGCTGTATACAAATTATTAAACACAAGTAACTCAGCCACATTAGATCTACTTAGAGACAAATGGGAAAATGATTTACAAGAACAAATCTCAGATAAACTGTGGCAAAAGATAATACATAGAATTTACTCATCATCAGTCTGCCTCAAACACAGAGTTACTCAGTTTAAAATTGTTCACCGGCTTCACTGGTCCAAGGTTAAACTGGCAAAGATTAGAGAGGATTTTGATCCCACATGTGACCGATGTAAGCAGGAACCAGCTACACTACTGCATATGTTCTGGACACGCCCAAAGCTAAACAATTTTTGGAATTTTATTTTTGATACCTTGTCAAAAATATGCCAGATACCATTAGAACCATCCAGTGGTGCTCGTCTGAATGACGCCGAGGCCAATATGATCGCCTTTAGCTCCCTTCTCGCTAGGAGACTGATCCTGGCTAAGTGGAAGGAGTCGTCACCACCAGGGGGCGCTCATTGGATTAAAGAGGTCTTGTACTTTCTATAAGGGAAATAAGTCTATAAGACTCAGGAATTTTATGATGTCTGGCAACCATTTATAAGCCATTTTGAAAATATAGATGCAGATCAATTGGATCTGTAATAAAAGATTTGTTTTTTAGTCTCTGTTTCTAATACTTCCTTCACTTCATTTTCTGTTTGATGTGTAATTTATTTATTTATTCATTACATTTAATTTTCTTTTCTTTTTTTCTTTTTTCTTTTTCTGCTGTCTGGCCGTTTTTTTAAATTTATTTATTTAGTTTTTTGTTGTTGTTTGTTGTTGATTTTTTTGTGGGGTGGGGGGAGGGGTTGGGGTAGGGAAAGAATAGTGTAAATGTATGTATGTATATGTAACTTGTTTATATTTCCAATAAAAAATACTTTGATCAAAAAAAAAAAAAAAGAAGTGTTCTCCTCAGGCTCTAATTTACACATGACAAGAAAAATGTTAAATTCAATAAAATTTTATTTGTATATCGCTGTTAAGAATGGTCATTGTACAGAATTTAAAAAAATTATGGACGTTTTTATGAGATGTGAGTGTGTGTGAATCAGAATGATCAGATTGTCCCTGATGAACGAGCCGAGGGCGACGGTGCTGAGGGAAAAACTCCCTGAGATGGTAATAGGAAGAAACCTTGAGAGGAACCAGACTCAACAGGGAACCCATCCTCATCTGGGTGATAACGGAGAGCAGGGATTGATCAGCATAATCATGTGTAAGACTGGAAGTTCAGTATAACAGGAGACGTGTTTAACTTAAATGGAGTCCAGTTTGTTCCTGGAGACTCAGGTAGACTGTAGGAGATTCCAGTCCTGAACTACCGAGCAACTGAAGTTACAAGTCCTCAGAGAACAGCTGTCTGCATCAGTCGAGGACAGGACAGTCTTCGTGGAAAAGTGGAACCGTCCCCTGTCACCACACACATCCCAGACAGACCACACGGGGGCATCCATTTGACGAGATCTCCAACCATAAGCAGGACACCAGAACGAGTCAGACAGGTCCAGAGGGCAGCGGGGGCCTGGATCACTGGCAGCTCAGGAGAGACATGTATAGCTCAACAGAGAGACAGAGAGAGAGAGAGAGAGAATGCAAAGCGACCAATCACCTCACCGTCAACAAACCTGAGTGATCAATGAGAGTGGGGAGGACAGCATCTAAACATACCAGTTCACCAGAATACTCTACGTCCATGAGTCCCCCAGATCTGCTCCTTTACCTAAGGTTAATCTATTTACAAAAATGCTTGGCTAAATAAATAGGTTTTTAGCCTAGACTTAAACACTGAGACTGTGTCTGAGTCCCCAACATTAATAGGAAGACTATTCCATAACTTTGGGGCTTTGTAAGAAAAAGCTCCGCCCCCTGCTGTAGTTTTAATAATACGTGGTACTGACAGGCAGCCTGCATTCTTTGATGGAAGTAGGCGTGGCGGATCGTAAGACACTAGCAGTTCACTCAGATACTGCGGCGCGAGACCATTTAGTGCTTTAAATGTCAAAAGTAGTATCTTAAAATCGATGCGAAATTTCACAGGGAGCCAATGCAGTGTAGATAAGATAGGGGTGATGTGCTCGTATCTTCTGGTTGTAGTGAGGACTCTCGCTGCTGCATTCTGTACTAACTGAAGCTTGTTTATACACCTAGTTGAACAACCAGACAGTAAGGCGTTACAATAGTCCAACCTAGAGGTGATAAAAGCATGAACTAGTTTTTCTGCATTGTTTAGTGACAATATATTTCTAATCTTGGCAATATTTCTAAGGTGAAAGAAAGCTATCCTGGTGATATTATCTACATGAGCTTCAAACGAAAGGCTGGAATCTATAATCACACCGAGGTCTTTTACTGTTGCACTTGATGGAACAGAAAGGCCATCTAAAGTTACAGTGTGATCAGAAAGCTTACTTCTAGCTACTTGTGGTCCTATGACCAGAACTTCTGTCTTATCAGGATTAAGCAGAAGAAAATTAGTTAACATCCAATCTCTTATGTCCTGCACACACTGCTCAATTTTAGCAAACTGGTTTTTCTCATCTGGTTTTGCTGAGACATATAATTGTGTGTCATCAGCATAACAATGAAAACTAATATCATGTTTACGAATTATGTTGGAAAAAGGAAGCATGTAAAGGGAAAAAAGCAGTGGGCCTAAAACTGAACCCTGTGGAACACCAAACTCCACTTGAGAACATACAGAATAATCACCATTTAAATCTACAAACTGATAACGATCAGTCAAATAGGATCTGAGCCACGAGAGGGCTGTTCCCTTAATTCCTACTACATTTTCTAATCTGTGAAGGAGAATACTATGATCAATGGTGTCAAGAGCTGCACTGAGGTCCAGTAACACAAGTATAGTGACGCAACCCTGATCAGAGGCCAGTAGGAGGTCAATAGCTGCAGCGCTACTACTGTCTTTTTCAAAATCTTAGAAATACAGGGGAGGTTTGATATCGGCCTGTAATTGGAAAGCTGACAGGGGTCAAGGTCAGGTTTCTTGATTAGTGGTTTAATAACCGCTAATTAAAAAGATTTAGGAACATACTCGCTGCTAAGTGAAGAGTTAATTATTTTCATCAGGGGTTCTGTTATTATTTCTGTTACTATCTGCTTGAGAAAATGTGTATATTATAGGATCTAATATACAGGTTGATGAATTTGCAGAACTCAGCACTAAATGTTTACCCCATCTCATCTCAATGTACAGAGTGAAAATGCAAAGTCATTGAATAAAGTGGTTGTTAATAGGATTATTAATATGACAGTATTTATTTGTCTTGTGTTATTTCAGTACACAGTGGCCTCACAGCTCCGGGGCTCGTTCTCTCTGTACCTGGTTTAAACGCCGGAAGCGTTCCTCACCCCAGCACTCAGACTCCTCTTACATTCCAACATGATGCTTGGTGTGTACCCTGCTGCTGCTCTGGGCGGGGCTTAGGGTGTGTGTGTGTGTGGGGGGGGGGGGGGGGTATACGGGGAGCCGTAGTCCTGATTTATGATGTCATATGTGCAGTCTGCTCTGATTGGCTCCAGCATCGATATAACAATTGAGTATTATCTTTACCTGTGTGATCATTTACAGGAATTATCAGATTTATTTCACACACACACACACACACACACACACACACACCCTCTCAAAAACTCAAACACATACACTAACACACACATGCGCACAAAGCAATCCCTCTTAAACACACACCCTTCTTCTCAAAAACATATATACACACACTCAGAGAGAGAGAGAGAGAGACACACACACACACACACACACACACATTTGTATAAAGTTGAAGGAAAGCTGAGGACTTTTATTCTGTCTCTCAGTGTGTGTGTGTTTTGTCCGTCCCTGCTCGCCGTAGTTTCCGCTGCAGCTGTGTGTGTATGTATGTGTGTGTGTGTGTGAGTGTGTGTGTGTGAGTGAGAGCGCTGAATAAAGACAGTAAGACGGACAGGAGCGCTGCGGGAGTGTGCGGGGCTCGCGTCTAATCACGCGCTCATCATCACGCAAGCAGTGTCACACACGTGAGTAATGAGGATCGGCGCGGTGTGAGTGAGTGAGTGTGTGTGTGTGTGTGTGTGTGGAAGCTGACAGGCCGTTGCGGGAACATTAACGCAGAGAACAGGAACATCAGTGATCACCTGCGCGCGCGAGAGAGAGAGAGGTCAGTGTGTGTGTGTGTGTGGAGAGAGATCAGTGTGTGTGTGTGTGTGGAGAGAGATCAGTGTGTGTGTGTGTGTGGAGAGAGATCAGTGTGTGTGTGTGTGTGGAGAGAGATCAGTGTGTGTGTGTGTGTGTGGAGAGAGATCAGTGTGTGTGTGTGTGTGGAGAGAGATCAGTGTGTGTGTGTGTGTGTGTGGAGAGAGATCAGTGTGTGTGTGTGTGTGTGGAGAGAGATCAGTGTGTGTGTGTGTGTGTGTGTGGAGAGAGATCAGTGTGTGTGTGTGTGTGTGTATGTGTGGAGAGAGATCAGTGTGTGTGTGTGTGTGGAGAGAGATCAGTGTGTGTGTGTGTGTGGAGAGAGATCAGTGTGTGTGTGTGTGTGGAGAGAGATCAGTGTGTGTGTGTGTGTGGAGAGAGATCAGTGTGTGTGTGTGTGTGTGGAGAGAGATCAGTGTGTGTGTGTGTGTGTGTGTGGAGAGAGATCAGTGTGTGTGTGTGTGTGTATGTGTGGAGAGAGATCAGTGTGTGTGTGTGTGTGTGTGTGTGTGGAGAGAGATCAGTGTGTGTGTGTGTGTGTGTGTGGAGAGAGATCAGTGTGTGTGTGTGTGTGTGTGGAGAGATCAGTGTGTGTGTGTGTGTGTGTGGAGAGATCAGTGTGTGTGTGTGTGTGTGTGGAGAGAGATCAGTGTGTGTGTGTGTGGAGAGAGAGGTCAGTGTGTGTGTGTGTGTGTGTGTGTGTGGAGAGAGATCAGTGTGTGTGTGTGTGTGGAGAGAGATCAGTGTGTGTGTGTGTGTGTGGAGATAGAAAGAGAGATCAGAGTGTGTGTGTGTGTGTGTGTGTGTGTGGCGAGAGAGCAAAAATTATATATGTGACTGTGCGTGTCTCAGGTGTTGTCCAGTGGTTAATGACACTGACTGTGTGTCTCAGCGTGGGTGAGAGTCGGTCTGTACGGTCCACAGTACTGAGGAGAGAGAGAGCAGCTGCCTGACCACACCCACATTCACACCCAGTCACAGAGGCACTTTCAGCAACAACACACATCTGATAACGTCATGTCGTCTTAAACAACACGCCTCACGTCTCTGCACTAATCACTTCTAAGTCCTTCTGAATCGCCTCTGAACCGTCCGTGTCCTTCTGTTCACGGCTAACGCTTAGCTACAAAGCTAACTAGCTTCTAACTGGCTGAATCCCAAACCCCTCTCTAACCCCTGGTCAAGGGCACTACTCGGAGTGAGGAACAAGGGATAACCCTAACCCTACATTTAACACTTTGTGGGATTTGAACCTGGAACCCTGAAGTTAACGGAGCTGATATTCTAAAGTGTAATCAGTGTAAATCTGCAGTAAATCTGGTGAGTTTCTCAGGACTGAACACCGTCTCCATGGTTTATTCTCCTCACCTGGAGCTCCTACAGAGAACCGCTAAGAGTTTAACACCACTCTCACCTCCTGTTAATTACACTAACTGTCACTCGCTAACTGTCACTTGCCAGCTCCACACTGCGCGGTTAGTCAGTTCCGCCAGGCGCTGAATGATATGTGTGTGGGCGGAGCTAAATAACTGGTTAAATAAACAAACAAATAATCTTGATAATAAATGGTGTTTGTGGAACTGTTGCCTAAAAGCAATATCGCACTTGAGGTTCTACAGCAGCACGACCTTGGGGGGTCAGGGTTAGACCCTTTAACGTCTCTAATGATTTAAAACACGTCATTCAATTCTGAATCAAAGCCTGACTCACACGCGTCTCAAAAAGTTCTTGACCCGAGCTGTAACTGTAATGGTAATACCTTACTGTGTGTGTGTGTGTGTGTGTGTGTGTGTGTGTGTGTGTGTGTGTGTCAGGCGTGGTCATGGCGTCGTGTGGCTCCGACTCGGTGCACTACATCCGTCTGCAGAATGCGAGTGAGTGTGTGTTAGAGTCCCTGCGGTCCCAGCGACGTGACGGCGTGTTCTGCGACGTGACGGTGCGGATCCAGGACGCGTCCCTGCGCGCTCACGCCTGCGTACTGGCGGCCGGTAGCCCCTTCTTCCAGGACAAGCTGCTGCTGGGTCACTCGGAGATCAGCGTACCGCCCCTGGTGCCGGCCGACGCCGTGCTGCAGCTGGTAGACTTCCTGTACAGCGGCTCCATGGTGCTGCTGCGCTCTCAGGCCCTGCGCATGCTCACCGCCGCTAGCATCCTGCAGATCAAGAGCGTCATCGACGAGTGCACACAGATCATCTCCGCCTCTGCCAACCACAAACAGGCCGCCGCCGCCGCTGCAGCGGCCGCCGCCGCCAAGGGCCGGACCGCTGAGGAGGGCGGGGCCGTGGGAGGAGCCATGCCTGGGTTTGGGTACACCATGGAGGAGTGCGGAGACGTCACGACCGAGAGCGCGGATCAGCCAAGTGCACACTTCATCTCACAACATCAAGCAGGACTGCAGACAGGTAGCGCACAGACAGACATACAGAGTGCAGGCAGACAGGTAGAGTGCAGATAGACAAGTAGCACACTAAGAAAGACAGACATAGCCCATAGTCAGGTAGCGCGCAGGCAGACAGACAGGTAGCGCAAAGACAGACTGATTGCGCATATACGGACAGGCAGACAGGGGACAGAGAGACAAATAGCCCACAGCCATTTAGAGCACAGACAGACAGACAACACACAGACCCAGGTGACAGGTAGGGTGCAGACAGAGACAGGTAGGCCGCAGACAGGTAGAGCGTAGACAGACAAGTAGCACACACAGCGGATAGACATTTAGCTCACAGACATTTAGCGCACAGACTGACAGACAGGTAGTGCACGGAATGACAGACAGACAGGTAGTGCAGAGACAGGTAGAGCATAGATGGTGTGCTAACCCACAGACAGTTAGCACACAGGCAGACAGACAGGTAGGGTGCAGACAGAGACAGGTAGGTCATAGGCAGACGGGTAGGGTGCAGACAGACAGGCAGACGGGAGGGGTACAGACAAAAAGAGCACAGGCAGATTGTAGACAGACAAGTAGCACACAGAAATTTAGCGCGCAGACAGACGGGTAGCGCACACACAGGTAGAGCAAAGATAGACAGACAGGTAGCACAGACACAGACAGACAGGTACTAGTGCAGTAGGCAGTCCTGTCTGGTCTGTGGTTAATACTCTCTCTTGCTCTGTGGAACAGGGGCAGGGCAGGGGGAGGCTGCCTCTCTGGAAGCGGGCGGAGTTGGCAGGTTGATGCCCCCTCTCGGTGACCTGATGTGCAGAGGGGAGGGCCTTGGTGCATCAGGGGGCGGGGCCTCTCTGAAGCCTGTGAGCTGTCCTCAGGAGATCCAAAGCTACATGCTGAACCAGAACTCTGAGAGAAGCACCGCGCAGAACCAGAGCCATAACCGGGCCGAGTCAGGCCACACCCCCATGAACAACCCGGCCCCAATGGTCAGGGACAGCCTGCGTGGCAGCGGGGCAGGGTTTGTGGGCGTGGCTGAGGAGCTGCCTGTGGGGATGGAGAGATTCAGTGAGGGGGAGGAGCTGGAGGACAGAGGGAGAGACGGAGAGAGAGACAGGGGGGCGGGACATAGCCGCAAACAGAGACAACCCCTGCGGTTACAGGTCAATCTCTCACTCACGCGCGCACACGCACACATAGCTGTGGATGAACGGTCAACAGCACATCTCTAGTAAGACTAATAAAGAAATGGTAACTGTGTGTGTATGTGTATGTATGTATGTATGTATGTATGTGTGTGTGTATGTATGTATGTATGTATGTGTGTGTGTGTGTGTGTGTGTTTAGGTGATGGGGCCAGAGCAGGTGGTGGTGGTGAAGGATGAGGAGAACCTGCAGGAGGGAGAAGACCTGTTTCAACTGGATGAGCGACAGGACACAGCACACACACAGGCACACACACAAAGCTACGGCCAGGTAACACGCACACACACACACACACACACACATACATACATAAATACGCTGAAGGACTGAACCTAGTGTGTGTGTGTGTGTGTGTGTGTGTGTGTGTGTGTGTGTGTGTGTGTGTGTGTTACAGGCAGGGTTTTATGAAGAGCAGAATGTGTACGCTGGAGGTTTTTGGCCGCAGACTGATGCGTCTCAGGCTCTGGTGTCGAATCCCCGTTCCCGTGGCACCAAACCACTGTCCCCGCCTACTTCCTCTCACATCAATAATCAGGTCTAACACACACACACACACACACACACACACACATGCACACACGCATGCACAGTTTGAAATAAAACCCCAGAAATTGACCTGCCCCTGTACCCCCCCCCCCCCCCCCACACACACACCCCGCCTGTTGGGGGCGGAGTCATCTCCTCTGCAGCTCAGGTACGTAACACTGACACACCTGTGTGTTTCTCCTCCTCCAGATGCTCTTTCAGTATCCTGTCAGCGAATCACAGCCCTCCTCCTTCTTTGTGGGAGGAGCTATGGCAATAGACAGCATGGCAGAGACGTGCCAGCAGGCCCCGCCCCCACCTCCGATGACCCCGGCACCGCCTCCTCCGGCCCAGGCGTGTGTCGCAGGTCCAAGTTTTACGGCTCAGGGATCGGAAACGTCGTTCGACTGCAGCCACTGTGGCAAATCTCTGCGATCGCGCAAGAACTACAGCAAGCACATGTTTATACACTCCGGTACACACACACACACACACACACACACACACACACACACACATGCCCATGCACACCAATGTCCATGAATGTAGCCGGTACAAGACAGAACATAGGCCACACCCCCTTTCAGAATGACACAACATAGGCCACACCCCTCTCCTCAGAATGACACAACAGTAGCCACACCCCTCCCCTGTTACTGACAGAACATAGGCGACACCCATTTCCCTCAGACTGATAGAACAGCCATGCAAACTAGGCTCCTTTTTTTTTTTCCTAGGCCTGCCACAGAGGCCACGCCCACTGCACAGTTCTGTATTATTTCAGACAGAATAGCAAGCAGAAGCCACGCCCACTGCATTAAACTTTACTAAAACACCTGTTTCATAAACATTAGCTACAGAGACAACTCTGTTAAGGAAAAGTGTGTGTGTGTGTGTGTGCGTGTGTGCAGGTCAGAAGCCCCATCAGTGCAGTATCTGCTGGCGTTCCTTCTCTCTGCGCGACTACCTGCTGAAGCACATGGTGGTGCACACGGGTGTGCGAGCGTTCCAGTGCAGCGTGTGCAGTAAGCGCTTCACACAGAAGAGCTCGCTCAACGTGCACATGCGCACTCACCGCGTCGAGCGCAACTTCTCCTGCAGCGTGTGTAACCGCGCCTTCACACACCGCACCCTGCTGGAGCGCCACGCCCTTCAGCACCAGCACCCGGCCCCGCCTATCAAACCCCCGACCAATCATGGAGCTATGGGTGGAGCGGGTGGCACTGGGCCCTCCCCCTAGGGGCCAAACTGAGAACGGGGTGGATGCCGCTAGTAACGATTACCGTCATAGGAATTGCTTAATAATAATAATAATAATAATAATAATGATAACAGGTCACACACCACAGTGGGCGTGTCTTTAAGCATAATGAGATTTCTGGTAGGGATGTTATAATGTTAATTTTCTTTACCTCGAGTTAAACCAACATAATCTACGACAATTTTATTACAATTCTACCTACAAGTCTAGCAAATACACGCTAATCGGACAAAACTTTTATATAATCTTTAAAAAATTCATAACCTTCTTAAACCAAGTTAGCTAACATTTAGCTAGCTAACACAGCACAAACCTGTCAGAATTCACGCGGAGAGTTTTAAAAAAATAATCTTTAGCACTAAAGTTATCTAACCTTTAGCTAAGCTAGCAAGCTTTAATTAATACTAGTTGTCAATGTTGGCTAAAATCGCTAAATATTCATTAGCTGAAGCGGGCTATCCTCGAGTAACACGCTTGCTAATATTCAGCGCTAGCTAGTTTAGGTAACGTTAGTGCAAACGTTTTAAACTCGTATGTGGTCTCAAAGACACGGCGCGTATTTTATGAAAATATATATAAATAAGTATATAAATTTGAATATGTATGTTGATGTAAATGAGTTTATGAATATGAATCTAAGATTCTGCAGCCTGAGCACTTGAACGTTGAGTGTGTGTCACGTCCACCCCGAGTGTGTAAGTGAGAAATACCACAACAACAACAACGTGAATATGATTTACAATCAGAATTTCATTCAGGACACACACACACACACACACACACACACACACACTGTGTGTTCTTGATAGTCAGCACTGTAACATTGGTGCCATGGCCACGCCCCCTGTTGTCAGAGTTATGATAATCGCTAACAAAAGTACTGTTGTCCTCTGTGACGATCGGATCACCACTCTGTTTCGCTGCCGTTATTTAAACCGGACCTCATGCTAACTCATCAGAGTACGCTGCTACGACTTACCCCATCCCCCCCCACAATAACCCATATGATGAATCCTGAATGATTGTGTAAGAAGCCCCGCCCCTTCTCTCAGTCTCACATTAGCGATGCGGTGAATAGAGAGGTTTTCTAGCTTCACCCCTGAGTGTTGCTCAGCGCTGAGACTGGAGACTCCTTCCGTCTCACCTCAGGAAGCGTCACGTCCCCGGGTCCCCCAGGCTTCCTAACTAGTTTGTGATGATTATTACTGCGATCGTTAGCTTGCTAATTAACAGAGTGATGGCGTGTGCTCTCTCTACTCGATCCGGAGACGAGACTGCTGGAGTCTGGCCATGTCTCTGATGTTACAGAGGAGTGACGTGAGACCAATCCGTCTCACACCGTCAGAACACACCACTTTCTCTCTCTTTCTCTCTCTGTCTCACTCTTTGTCTGTGTGTCTCACCATTTGTGTCTGTGTGTCTCTCTCTCTCTGTCTGTGTCTCACTCTTTGTGTCTCTCTCTCTCTATCTCCCGCCGTGTCGCTTCATGTCTTTGTATCTCTCTCTCACTCTGTCTCTCTGTGTTTCTCTCTCTCTCTGTCTCTCTTTTTCTCTTTGTGCCTTCATGTGTGTCTTTCTCTCTCTTTGTCTCTTTCTGTCTGTCTGTCTCTCTCTTTCTCTTTGTCTCTATACACACACACACACACACACACACACATCTTTACAGGGGGGATGGGTGGGTGTGTGTGTGACTTGCACTCATACACACACCATGAAATGTGGTGCCATAAACATGAAGAGCAGCTTCATCAACCAGAGAACCTCACACGCACACATACACACACACACACACACACACACACACACACACACACACACACACACACACACATTGACATACGCACTAATGTATTCGTGCAGTACTCATACGGGATTTTTAAACCAATATTTTAATGTTCTTTATTTTATTTTCATGTTTATTTTCTGTAATGTTGGTGTTTATTAGTGTTAATGTGTCCTTTGATCTGACCTCGTCTCCATGACGACCTTTAACCTTCCCTTATTCACTTCCCCTATGACATGCGCACTCCACCTGACAGGCAAGAACAATCTACAGCTAGCATATGCTAGCTTAGCTTAGCTTATCTGGTTAGCTCATTGCTAGTACCCTAGCCCACATTAGCTATCAGTGTCTGTACATCCTCATTTAGAGTAAAAGTTAGCGCGCCTAGCATGCACGTTTAATCCTCTCGTCTCTGCTCAGTCACTTCACATGCTTAGTTCATGCATAGCTCCGCCTACAAACCTGTTTATATGTTTTATAATGAGACAATGTTTAAAATATGAAAAAAAATTTAAATGTGTTATTTGACTGACATGCTAGCTAGCGACTGTATCTTCAGCTACTCCATTAGCATCCCTCCTGTCTAGCGATATTTTTCAGTTAGCTGTTTCTTTAACTTGGCATAACCAGCTAGCCTATTGTATTCGCTAGCTAGCTCGCTAGGTGTTTCTGTTTAGCTGAAATGATGCAATAAGATCTCCTCAGTGGAAGCACTAGCTAGCCTACTCCTGAACGTCCTGCTTAGCTTTAGCTAAACGTGAACGATTGTATTTGTTTTAAAGAGTTGACGTTGTCTTCGCGCCCTCAGCGGAGGAGACTGTGTGGGTGATGCGAGTGGCATCCGTGCCTTCAGAGGGCGTCGGACACGCCCTCCACACTGGAGTGCTACCTCGCTAGCATGCTAATTAGCCTGATTGCTATCTAATGGGATATGATGATAATGTATTTCCTGTGGTGATTTGTATAATTTACTTTGTCGTTATAGCTGTCCTGCGTTGCTAGCATGCTGACTAGCCAGTGGAGTAAGTTAGCGCAGCATTGTTAGCTGCCACAAACTTTAGACAATCAAGGGTTAATTAAAAAGAAAAAAAACATAGTATTAAATTGCGCATGTTAATGTTTATGAAAAGCTGCGTCCGCCATCTTGGAGAGGAAACCTCCTATTTCCTGTTCCCTACTTCCTGTTACGAGCGCCAGAGTGCATTTCGGGTAAACCCATGAGTGCACTACGTTCCTCCTGACCTCAAACCTCACTAAAAAAGTAGTGCACTAAGAAGTGGATATGGTTGGTGTGCAGCAGTGCATTCTGGGTAATGTGGGCCGCAGTGACGCGGGAGGGTGTTGGCGACGGGAAAGGACCCGCCCTTAAGATGGTGGACGCACGGTGTGCAGCAGTAAGGGGAAGTGTGTGAGGGAGTGTTAAAGCCCTGGTTTGGGACGAGGCCGGTGTTTGACTCCTCTCATACGAAACCGTACAGACCTCAGGAAAACCACGAGAACCTCCACAGAGAACACTTTTATACGTCCGAGTCTTTTTCAGTGCAGAACGTTAACGCCTTTATAACTTTTAATAATGGTGTGCTCATGAATATTAATGAGGATGGTATTTTTATGGACGAGGGTTTTAGAGTCTTAAAGCCGCTTTAATTACACGCAGAGGAAAAAAAGAAAAAAAGTAAAGAAAAGTAAGCGCTTTTTGTGTGTTTGTGTTTGTTATTAATCGCGACATGAATGTGCAGCTCTCTGTTTTTATTACGATCTTAAATGCTTCAGTCTCAGTTACCCAGCATGCCTTGAGTGTAGACCTGCATGAACCTCATTAAAGATTATTAATACTCAAACCACCGTGTGGGCGTGTCTCTCTCTCTCTCTCTCTTAATTCGAAAACTGACTGTGGTGAGGTAGTTGTGTTCTGTACAGGTGTGTATTTTGTGTGTTACCCTGACATCTGGCTCATTTTTTGGAATATGATCATTACACGTCACACACTACAGAGAATTTAGAAACACCAGTTAGTCTAACCTGCATGTCTTCTGGACTGTGAGGAAACCCACTATGAACATACAAACCACACACACACACACACACACACACACACACACACACACACAGACCCGAGGAGGGAATTGAACGCGATACAACTGAATGATGCACTAAAAAAATGTTTGACTCTGTAGAGCTCTGCTGATGTATCAGTATGAAGGATTACTGTAATTAGATTAGTTTAGATTCAACTTTATTGTCGTCGTGCAAAGAACATGTAAAGAGCCAATGAAATGTAGTTAGCATCTAACCAGAAGAACATAAATGGCAAACTGAATATGCAGTAGGTGATAGTTATATAACGTATAATTGTATATATGGTGCATATGTGTATATACAGTATATAGTAATGTGAAATATATTGTTCTAATAACCAGAAGGTGCATTAGGTAATAAAAATTTGGTATATACTGTATGTCTATATTAGTATACAGTATAACAAAGTATAACTGTGCAAACATTGTGCAGTAGATTAACATGTCTGGAGGATTACCTGCTCAAAAGTAACAGGGTACGTACGAGTTCTGAATGATATACAGAATAAATACAGGTGAAATATACAATAGTGTGATGATGAGTCATGGACGGTGCAAGGATGCATAGTGGACGAAGCAGTGCAATATAGACAGAAAGTGACATTGAGGTGATTTATTAGTTAACACTCCATGATCAGCTGTTCAGTGTGGTAACAGCCACCAGTCTGTTGGTATGGGTTCTGAGGCCCGATGGTAGAACAGTCCGTGATTGGGGTGAGGGGAATCTTTGATGATATCTCTCGCCCTTTGCAGACATTGTCTCTTGTAAATGTCCTCCAGTGTGGGTAGCTGGGTGTCAGTGATTCGTTGGGTGGTTTTTCAGCGCCCTCTGAAGGGCTTCATGGTAATGAGATGGAGTTTGTAAGAATGCTCTCAATGGCAGAGCGGTAAAAGTTCTCCAGTATCCTGGAACACAGGTGGGTCTTCTCAGAAAGTACAGACACTGTTGTGCCTTCCTGATCAGGAAAGAAGAGTTCAGAGTCCAGGTGAGGTCCTCGGACATATGGACTCCAAGGAACTTAAAGCTGGGTACGTGCTCGACAACTGCTCCACTGATTTGAATAGGAACGTGAGTGTGATTGTCAGCTAGTCGGAAATACCTAATAATCTCCTTTGCCTTCTTGGTGTTTCGTTCCAGATTGTTGTCTTCACACCATGATACCAGATGCTTGATCTCCTTCCTGTAAGCTGTCTCGTCATTACCTCTGATCAGGCCCAGCACCGTGGTGTCATCTGCGAGCATGATAACGCTGTTGGAGGCATAGGCAGTCATAGGTGAAAAGGCAGAATAGGAGAGAGGACAATACGCATCCCTGAGGAACTCCAGTGCTGAGGGTGAGACTGGAGGAGATGAGGTTATTCTGGCGAACAGACATTGGTGTGTTTGTAAGAAAGTTCAGTTACAGAGATAATTAGATTAAATAATGCCTGCACTATTGGAATTATATTTATGCTAATTTCAATGAATAAAAAATATAGTTGAAAAGCAACGATTATTGGGCCCAAGCACTCGCGCCATCACAAAAATCGTTTGGGCGCACTAGAAAGATGGCACAGTGGGCACATGCATTTAAGAGGGAAATACCAATACCATTATTATGACATAATATATTACATAACTATATAATTATATATAACTAAAGACATTAGCCACTTTTTTTCACTATAAGTTTAAGGCCTCATGACGGCTGAACAGATTGAGATATCAAAAAGCCTCAATATTTCGATCGTATAAATCCCACAGGAGGAGTATATCAAATTCCATTGGGTGTGTTTTGCAAAGTAACTGACCTCCTGCTGAGTTGAGCCCATGACATAAAAATCGTTCAGCTCAGTGAGTTACCAAGTCTGAGTTTGAGTTTATACATGCAAGTGTGTATGAACTATGCAGCAAACCCTCATATGAAGGTCCTGGACACGCCCGGGGCCCAGACTCACAGGCGACCCGATGGCAGCAGTGACTGAAAAAAAAAAATCCTTAGAAGAGGAGGGCCATTACACACTAGTCAAGCCAAGTAGGCACTTCTTCTCATTTCAACTATATACAATCCAGTACACCGTGAAAGGAAACAACGATCTCCAGGACCAAAGTCTTACACACAACATCATTTAACAACATACACTAACTAGCTAACTAGGACACATAACTAGCTGACTAGCTACAGAACAAATGAAAACCAATGTAACCCATGTATTATACAATAGATAAAAGGTGCATGTGCAAACGTTCAATCAACAGCAGCAACATGACACAATGCAATATTCTGTAGTAATGAGTCGAGGAGTAAATTGTCCATGAGATCATAGATGTGAAGCAGTAAACGTTTCCTGTTAAAGTGGCAGCAAAGACACAAATGATGTCATAGTGCTTGGGCCCTAAAATAAATGAATAAATAAATAAAGTGGGACTGGAACGACTTTAAACAACAGAAGACGAACAGGTTTGTTGAGACTTTTATTTTGAAAACCCCACTTCTGGTGTCCCAGCCATTGTTGTGTATTTTTATCTCTGAGCGCTGGGGTTAGTTTACCTCAGTGTGTGCAGGATAAATAAATATAAATAATAAATAAATAATAACAAACGATACCAGTAAGTAAAAGAGAAGTTTTAATGTGAGTGAGAGTGTGAAGTGATTACTGGCCAGGGCCACACGGGGGCGCTGTGACATCACATCCGGCAGTGACTCAGACAGCAGAGTGACAGTGACGGTGACTACAGAGTGGGGAGAGAGAGAGAGTGTGTGTGTATGTGTGTGTGTGTGTGTGTGTGTGTGTGTGTGTGTGTGTGTGTGTGTGTGTGTGTGTGTGTGTGTGTGCGTGTGTGTGTGTGTGTGTGTGTGTGTGTGTGCGCGTGGAGTGTTTTTTTACTCCTGCTGAGATTAAAACTCTGAAATCAACATCTGTATAATCAGCTCGAGTCAAATTAAATGATACACACACACACACACACACACACACACACTCTCTCTGCGCATGTGCTGGGTGTGGAAGGCTGTTTGGCGTTCTGCCAAAAAACAACAAAAACAAACCCTTTCCTTCCAATGTGCCTCCGTTCAGAAAAGACAAGACAATGCTGAAGGATCTCGCCCGTATGGGAAGTCCCCCCCATGAGAGAAATCCCGCCCGGGTGCAAAAGCTCCAACATGTCTCTTTGTCTGTCTTTCCACCGGCAAATTCGAATGGTTGTAAATAACTTAGAAAAGACATTCAATGTAAACTTTAAGTGTAAAAAAGTTGGTAATGTTTATGGTGGGGCAGGGACGCCTAGTGCGGGAAAAAACTTGTGTGTGTGTGTGTGTGTGTGTATATGTAAATATGTATGTACAGTCATGGCCAAAACTGTTGGCACCCCTGAAATTTTTCCAGACAATCAAGTATTTCTCACAGAAAAGTGCTGCATTAACACGTTTATTCTCTTTGTGTGTATTGAAACAAAACAAAAAGGGGAAGCAAATTTGATATAATGTCACACAAAACTCAAAAAATGGGCTGGACAAAATTATTGTACCTGAGAGCAGATAAAAAGGAGAGACGTTCACTTAGTCTTTGCATTGTGTGTCTGTGTGTATGGACAACAGAAAGAGGACTTGAGGACCAAAATTGTGGAAAAATTTCAACAATCTCAAGGTTACAAGTCCATCTTCAGACATCTAGATTTGTCTTTGTCCACAGCGCGGAAGATTATTAAGGCGTTTGCAGCCCATGGCACTGTAGCTCATCTCCCTGGGCGTGGACGCAAGAGAAGAATTGCTGAAAGGTTGCAACGCAGGATAGTCCGGATGGTGGATAAGCAGCCCCCTAAACGAGTTCCAAAGAAATTCACGCTGTCCTGCAGGCTCAGGGATCATCAGTGTCAGCGCGAACTATCTGTCAACATTTAAATGAAATGAAACGCTATGGCAGGAGACCCAGGACGACCCCACTGCTGACACAGAGCGAGACTACAGTGTGCCAAAATTTACTTGAGTAAGCCAAAATCCTTCTGGGGAAATGTCTACAGTGCAGCTTACTGATGGTTAAAGGAAGCCACTGATTTCAGTTATTTCTTCCAAAGGGTGTGCAACCAAATATTAAGTTAGGGGTGCCAATAATTTTGTCCAGACACAAAGAGACACACCAAGAGAATAAACATGTGTTAATGCAGCACTTTACTGTGAGAAATTCAGGGGTGCCAACAATTTTGGCCATGACTGGGTATATGTTTGTGTATACATTCTCTCTCTCACACATTGAGTGAGAGACTGTGTGTGTGTGTGTGTGTGTGTGTGTGTGTGTGTGTGTGTGTGTGTGTGTGTGTGAGAGAGAGAGAGAGAGACTGTGTGTGTGTGTGTGTGTGTGTGTGTGTGTGTGTGTGTGTGTGTGTGTGAGAGAGAGAGAGA
>CM059227.1:26259436-26311936 GCA_030347435.1 Clarias fuscus
GTTTATTTTGTAGTTTATCATCATAATGGTTACATATATTTTCTTAGTTTGTAATCATTTTATCACAAAAATAATAAATACATTTCTGGAGATATAAATGTGTTTTCTTATTACTGGTGATGATGAAAGTTCCAATTTCCAACTCTGCCATTAGCTACTTAACCAACATTGTGCCAACATTGGTCCAAACTTGTAGTTATCTGTTGAACCAACCTACAGCATCTTTGGCCCCACCAATGAGCCAACGTTGGGCCAATGGACAAAATGACATTGGGCTATCCACTGACGCCAACATTGTAATGAATGCAATGAATGCCACTAAAAAAGGAAAAAAATAAGCATCAAATAGAATTAAATATAAATATTATTTAAAAAAGAATAAGTATTAAAAAAGTATATATGTTAAACATAGAATTAAAAGCAGAATATGTGCAGAGCAACAATGGTTTGTGCAAATTGTGCAGATGATTGTGCAAAGTCCGCAATGAATGTTCTAGGATCTGTCAACAGTCAGATACAGTTGGAAGACCATGATTGTAAACTCCTGTCAGCTATCTAAGAGTCTGATGGCAGTGGGAAAGAATGAGTTCTTTAGCCTGGAAATCCTGAATCTCACACTTCTGTATGTCCGGCCTGAGGGAAGAGGTGAGTCTGTGCTTGGGATGAGTGGGGTTCTTTAGGATGGAGGCAGTTCTCCTGCGGACTCTGCAATGGTACATGCTCTTCAGGGTTGGCAGCTAATTCCTTGTGATCTTTTCAGCAGTCTTCACCACTCTCTGCAGGCGCTTGCGGTCCATAACGGTAGTACTGACGTACCACACAGTGAAGCAGTTGGTCAAGATGCTCTCGATCGTGCAGTTGTAGAAGTTTGATAAGACCTTAGGAGACATACCAAACTTCCACACCCTCTTCACTTCGAGCTCCCAGATGAATAGTGGTACTTTCTCCTTCCTCATGTTTACTATCACCTCCTTAGTCTTCTCTGTGCTGATGGAGAGGTTGTTATCCTCACACCATGTTATCAGACTGGCCTCCCTCATCCTATAGGCTGCTTCGTCCCAGCCAGTAATGCCGTCTTATTACTGCGGTGTCGTCTGCAAACCTTAGGATGATGTTGTCCTTGTGAGAGGCAACATAGTTGTGGGTGAACAGGGTGTAGAGGATAGGGCTGAGGACACATCCCTGTGGAGTGCCTGTGTTTGTGATAAGACTGGCTGAGGTCCGAACTGTGCACTGACTGAGGAAAAGGGTAAAGATGAAGGTGAAAACACCTCACAGTATTATTCTTTTTCTTCTTTTTCTTCCAAGTCTTGTATGGTTTGTCATAGACCCATGAAAGAGGTGTCAAATTGTGCACCAATGGGAATGGGGTGCTATGACTTTTCTAAGGGCTGGGTGGTAAATTGCTGCAAGGGCAATTTACTGCCCCAAAAAGTCCCATAGACTTAACATTGAGACCAATTTTGACAGATTGTAGCGCAGAGCAAGAATTTTGTAGAAATCTGAAATTGACCACATTTGAAAAGTTTGCAAGCTTTTAGAACGTAACCCGCAAGAGGGTATACATTGTACCCTTGGGGTGCGCATATTTGCCTTTGATGGATTCTGGTGTGGAGCAGGAATTCCGTGGAGGTATAAAATTTACCTTTGAAGGGACTAGCAAGCTGTCAGAACATATCATGCAATAGGGTATAAGTTGTACCCCTGGGACGCTAGAGGTGCGCAAATTTGGCCCATTGATATATAATGGTAACTTTCATAGGAACTTTGAAAGTGAACCTAACTGTGGATTCTATTACCGTAGGGCCATGGGGGAGGGTTCATTTATCTCAGGCAACCAATCAGTCCTTCATGTTCATCATGATTCTTATAAGCCACGCTCCCTAGGAGCATGTTGCTATCGTGACGCTAAAATGATTAGAATGTTGCTAGCATGATGCTAACTATATAAGCATGCTGCTGGCAACATCATTAGCATGTCGCTAACGATGCTATTGTGACTAGAATGGTGCTAGCATGACTCCAATGTTTTGCCACGGCAGGTACCACTCAGGAAATGTACCTCTCTAGTTGTATATTGTTCTGTTTGGGAGATGAAGCCAATCTAACTACAAATTAATACAAATAAACTACAATTTTGAATAAAATCTCCATAAAGCAGCTTGTAATATGCTGAATTTTGTCTTGCTCGACCTGTTTTTTCCCCCTATGTTCTTATATCTCCTAAGAGTTCACCGTCTCTATTAATAGCCTGTATAACATTCTTATAAAAAATCTATTTTTTATTTGTTCACTTGTTCAGTTTTACTAAATTCTTTGAGATCTTTGGATTTATGTAAAAATATTTTGTTACTTCCCTGTTGCTACCCTATATATGCAGTATATTACACATATTTATTTTAATCTAATGATGCGCTTATTGTCAGGTGGAAACATTGTGGCTGAAAATGAGTAGTTTTGATAGTACTGTATAAAAGTCTTGATTACTTGAATTTTTGTTTTGTATGTTAAAATTTTTTATTTAATTTCTCTGTTCTGTTCAACATAATTGATGGGGGTAATGGTCAAGTCCAAAGTGTTTATTGATTTTGTATATTTATGTCTTGTTGAGTCAGGGGTACTGCCCCTACACACTGCTTTAGTTTTATCAGTGTTTAAATTTAATTAATAACAGAATTACTCTGCTCGACTCACACACACACATACACAGCATTTGTAAAGTAAGTGTGTGTGCGTGTGTGTTTGTCTCAGATCTCGACTATGGCTTCTCAGGTGTGTTTCCGTGGTAACCGCTCGGTCCCTCAGGTGTTTAGGACCCGGGTGCGCTGCTTCTCCTGCAGTGTGTCGGTCGGACAGATCCGATCTCGCGGCGAGCTGGACCGTCACACACACGAACACACACAACCCTCCACGTCCCAGCCGTTTTCGCGCTCTGCCATCGGAGCGTTCTTCCAAGAGCGGCCTGAGCTTAGGAACCCATTTACCCAGGATGCACTGCTGCGAGGATACCTGCGCAGACACCTGCCTCTGCAGGTCAGTTACAGCACGCTGACACACCAGTTCAGTTTAATTAAATTTTATATTTGTATAGTTGGCTTTATTAACACTGGTCTTTGTCACAATGCAGCTTTACACAATCATAACAATTACAGAAGGTTGTATGAAATGTGTATGAATCAGAATGATCAGGTTGTCCCTGATGAACGAGTCGAGGGCGACGGTGCTGAGGGAAAAACTCCCTGAGATGGTAATAGGAAGAAACCTTGAGAGGAACCGGACTCAACAGGGAACCCATCCTCATCTGGGTGATAACGGAGAGCAGGGATTGATCTGCACTCATACTGTGTGTTAGGAGGCTGGAAGTTCATTATTGGAGACTCCGGTAGACTGTAGGAAACTGAACTATCGAGAGACTGCAGTCATGAGTCCTCAGAGAAACAGCTGTCCGTATCAGCCGAGGACAGGAGTGTCTTCATGGTAAAGTGGAATCGGAGACATGTACAGGGAGAGAGACAGGGAGAGAGAGCAACCAATCACCTCACCATCAACAAACCTGAGTGATCAATGAGAGTGGGGAGGACAGCATCTAAACATACCAGTTCACCAGAATACTCTACGTCCATGAGTCCCCCAGATCTGCTCCTTTACCTAAGGTTAATCTATTTACAAACCTGCTGCGCTAAATAAATAGGTTTTTAGCCTAGACTTAAACACTGAGACTGTGTCTGAGTCCCGAACATTAATAGGAAGACTATTCCATAACTTTGGGGCTTTGTAAGAAAAAGCTCCGCCCCTTGCTGTAGTTTTTATAGTATGTGGTACTGACAGGCAGCCTGAAACCTTTGATGGAAGTAGGCGTGGCGGATCGTGAGACACTAGCAGTTCACTCAGATACTGTGGCGCGAGACCATTTAGTGCTTTAAATGTCAAAAGTAGTATTTTTAAATCGATGTGAAATTTCACAGGTGGCCAATGCAGTGTAGATAAGATAGGGGTGATGTGCTCGTATCTTCTGGTTTTAGTGAGGACTCTCGCTGCTGCATTCTGTACTAACTGAAGCTTGTTTATACACCTAGTTGAACAACCAGACAGTAAGGTGTTACAATAGTCCAACCTAGAGGTGATAAAAGCATGAACTAGTTTTTCTGTATCATTTAGTGACAATATGTTTCTTATCTTGGCAATATTTCTAAGGTGAAAGAAAGCTATCCTGGTGATATTATCTACATGAGCTTTAAATGAAAGGCTGGAATCTATAATCACACCAAGGTCTTTTACTGTTGCATTTGATGGAACAGAAAGGCCATCTAAAGTTACAGTGTGATCAGAAAGCTTACTTCTAGCTACTTGTGGTCCTATGACTAGAACTTCTGTCTTATCAGGATTAAGCAGAAGAAAATTAATTAACATCCAATCTCTGATGTCCTTCACACATTGCTCAACTCTTTATTAAGCTGATTTTTCTCATCTGGTTTTGCTGAGACGTATAATTGTGTCATCAGCATAACAATGAAAACTAATACCATGTTTACGAATTATGTTGCCCAGAGGAAGCATGTAAAGAGAAAAAAGCAGTGGGCCTAAAACTGAACCCTGTGGAACACCAAACTCCACTTGAGAACATACAGAATAATCACCATTTAAATCTACAAACTGATAACGATCAGTCAAATAGGATCTGAGGCAGGAGAGGGCAGGTCCCTTAATTCCTACTACCGTTTCTAATCTGTGAAGGAGAATACTATGATCAGTGGTGTCAAAAGCTGCACACCACTGAGGTCCAGTAACACAAGTATAGTGACGCAACCCTGATCAGAGGCCAGTAGGAGGTCGTTTACTACTTAAACACACACAGGGCACTAAGTGCAGTCAGATGTGTGTATGTGTGTGTTTGTGTGGTTCAGGAGGTGGAGCTGGAGCTGCGTGAGTTCGGCGAGCGCGTTGTGAGTGAGATCGATGATCTGGGCCGCCAGTGTGAGCAGAATCCCCCCCGACTGCAGCCGTATGACGCGTGGGGTCGCCGTGTCGACCGAATCATCACCTGTGACGCATGGACACACCTGAAGCACATCTCTGCACAGGAAGGGCTGGTGGCTGCGGGATACGAGCGGCGCTACGGCGAGTGGAGGTGCTTACTCAACCCTGCCTCCTTATGCCCCGTGTTTAATTGAACACTACAATTCAATTAAACTTTATTTTTATAGTGCTTATAGGAATGATCATTGTTGCAAAGCAGCTTTACACAATAAAAGAAATGAATTGTGAGCGAATGTGTGTGAATCAGAATGATCAGATGGTCCCTGATGAACGAGCCGAGGGCGACGGTGCTGAGGGAAAAACTCCCTGAGATGGTAACAGGAAGAAACCTTGAGAGGAACCAGACTCAACAGGGAACCCATCCTCATCTGGGTGATAACGGAGAGCAGGGATTTGATCTGCACTCATACTGTGTGTTAGGAGGCTGGAAGTTCAGTATAACAGGAGACGTGTTTAAGTTCATATGGAGTCCAGGTCATTATTGGAGGCTCAGGTAGACTGTAGGAAACACCAGTCCTGACCTATCGAGTGACTACAGTCATGAGTCCTCAACAGAGAGAGAGAAAGCAGAAGAGAAGAGGAGAAATAACAGTTAGGTCTGGTCACAGTCAACATGTATAAGGTGAATGTATATTTAGTGTAGAGTGCAAGCAGAGACTCCGGCAGGACTAACTATAACAGCATCACTAAAAGGGAGAGCCAGAAGGAAACACAGACATGAGGGCTCCCTGAGATGTAAAGCAACCAATCACCTCACCGTCAACAAACCTGAGTGAACAATGAGAGTGGGGAGGACAGAATCTAAACATACCAGTTCACCAGAATACTCTACGTCCATGAGTCCCCCAGATCTGCTCCTTTACCTAAGGTTCATCTATTTACAAACATGCTGCGCTAAATAAAACTACAGAGTCTAACTGAAGACTAGGTCCATTAACACTAATCCCAGTGACTTTATTAAGGTCACCGTATAACATGTGTGTGTGTGTGTGTGTGTGTGTGTGTGTGTGTAGTCGTGTGTATCAGATGAGTAAGTTGTACCTGTATGCACCTTCTGCCAGTCTCTACACCATAGCACTGGCCATGACTGATGGAGCTGCCAAAGTCATAGAGGTAACACACACACACACACACACACACAGAAGTGATTGACCATTTACTACAGCAAAAGTGTGTGTGTGTGTGTGTGTTTGTGTGTAGTCTTTGGGCATGCCTGTTAGGGAGGCGTTTGAGCGTCTGACGACTCGGGACGAGAAACGCTTCTGGACATCGGGTCAGTGGATGACGGAGAGAAAGGGAGGATCAGATGTTGGTACGACACACACACACACACACACACACACACACACACACACACACACACACACACACACACTTGTTCTGATGCGTTCGTAACTGGGTGTGTGGTTGCTGTAGGTAATGGGACGGAGACGGTGGCCCAGCGGCAGGACGATGGCTCGTACCGACTCTATGGGTTTAAATGGTTCACTTCAGCAACGGACTCTGACATCACACTCACGCTCGCTCGAATCGCAGATCACCACGGCAACACCATACAGGTACTGTCAATATACTGTATACATAAACAGACACGCGCATACAGACTCTGAGCCACATCCCTGCAGCGTGATGATTTGAGTGTGTTGCTCCGCCCACAGGGCAGTAAGGGCGTGTCCCTGTTCTGTGCGGAGGTGTGGGACTCTGAGGGCCGGACTAACGGAGTGGAGATCCAGAGGCTGAAGGATAAACTCGGCACACGGCAGGTTCCCACTGCGGAGCTGCTGCTGGACGGCACCAGGGCACGCCTGGTACTCACACACACACACACACACAAGTATGGACTTTTGAGAATGAATTGTGTCCCTGTTCCTAATGAGAATCCAGATGTTCCACTCAGGTGTGAGCATTAATAATGAACACTGAGGCTGATGTAACCAAGGTAACGTCTCTCTCGCTCTTTCTGTAGCTGTCGGAGGAGGGAAGGGGTGTGGCCTCTATCGCCAGCATGCTGACTCTGACCCGCATCTATAACACAGTGAGTGCTGTCGCTGCCATGAGGAGGTGTGTGTACGTACACACACAAATACAAACATGTATAAATACAAACATATACTTACACATACAACAATCAACATTTATTTATATAGCACCTTACAGCCACCTAAGCTGAACCAAAATGCAGCATATGCATGTATACAAGTAAATTTAGAGGTGTATATGTGTGTGTGTGTGTGTGTGTGTGTGTGTGTGTGTGTGTGTGTGTGTGTGTGTGTGTGTGTTAGAATAACTCAGTTGGGCAGGGAATACGCCACCAAACGTCATGTGTTTGGGAAGCTGCTGAAGGATCATCCACTGCACGTACAGACCCTCAGCAGACTGGAGGTACACACACACACACACACACACACACACACACACACACACACACAGGACACAATAAAACATCATTATTCACTCAGTACGATGAAGTCATACTCATTGTGCTGGCTAATTGTGTTGCTGTGGTAAAGAGTCGCATGGTTTTAATTTTTTTTTTTTTTTTTGCCGCAATCAGCCGCAGTCACTGCTAATTGATGACATGCATATAAACGATTGTACAAGTTCAGAACACTTTATTTTTAATGGAGAATTAATGTACCACAGTGTTGTATACACACACATTTCTATTTAATGTGTCCTTATTTGCTGTACTGCAAGTCTTTTCATGGATGCATTTATAATAATAATAATGATAATGATAATAATAATAATATTGTGTGTGTGTGTGTGTGTGTGTGTGTGTGTTTAGGTAGAAACTCGGGCTGCGTTCCTGTTGATGATGGAAATCTGTCGTCTTTTAGGACGAGAAGAAACAGGAAGAGCTACAGAGCGAGACACACACCTGCTGAGACTGCTAACACCTGTAGCTAAACTATACACTGCTAAACAGGTACACACACACACACACACACACACACACACACACACACACACACACACACACAATGACCACTACTAGGGTTAGTACAAACACATACAAATCTTGACAAAATCTTGATCCCTGGTATAAGCAGACGGGTCTGTAGCTGCTGAAAATCCTGGGTGTGTCCCAGAAGGGTCCATGTGATCAGATACACCTGCCGAATCAATCAACCCCCCCCCCCCCACCCCCCACACACACCCCCCAGTCCAGCCCTAACCGTCCCGTCACTACACTGCAAAATAAATTAAAAAAAAAAAGAAGCCGCCTCAACATAAAAAAGTTTAGTGACCAGTTGCACAGCTTTTTTACGTTTATTCAACTTTTAAACGAATTTGTTGGCCAAACAAACTATTTGCTGTTTAGTTGACACAACATGCACCCAGTTCAAAATCTTCAGCTGACTCAACTTGAAATTCAAATATTTAAGTCAGGTCAAGTAGTTTTGGTTGTGGGCTCAATTCTCTAGGAAATAATAATTATTATCCTAATTGACTTAGCCCAACTTTTCATTTACTCAAAAAGGAAGTTGTCTCCCATTTTAGCCCATTAAAGTAGCTTTTAAAGTGATTAGTTTTCTATAAAAACAAATTGGCCTAACAATACAATTGAAACAATTAAACACAAACATTACTTAAAAAAACTATTCTTACAAAACTAGTCAAAGTTAAAACAGCGATTTGCATAAACCAGGAGAATACAGGATCTATTTTGCTTAAAGGTCAATAAAATACACCAAATGCTTATCAGACACTGATTTTTTTTGTGTTATAATATTATAACTATTTTTAAAAACTAGCAAAGATTTTCCCCAATGTGTCAGACAGAAAGAGTCTCTCCCCTCCACAGCAGAGATCTGGCTAAAGAGAGCAAGAACAGGCTTGTAAAGACAAAGCTGATAAATTTCACTAAATATTTCATTATGATAAAAAAATAAAAGATGTTAATGAGGCTATATACCACCGGAGAGCGTGAAATACTGTTTCTGGAATTCTAATGATGTGATGAAGCGACGTATTGTTTCATATTTAAAAGGCTTTTACTTCGACATTCTTAGGAGTAATTACATGTTTGAAGTGATGTTTTAAATGAACTGGGTATTTACTCACTTCAGTTTTCTTACTGGTAAGTTAACAGATATAACACTCGTAGATGACCATAAGCGACTCTGAAGCCAAACTAAGATGGACATTTTTATATCCTTTAACTTACCAAGTAGTGAAGCGCCGCTACACCTTAACTGTTAAACACTTTGAGGTTTTCTGGAAGTTTCGTTAGCTGAGCGCTCGCTCGGCGGTGTGTGCTGGGGTGGAGCAGGACGCTGTTGCTGGGGAAAAGTGAGATGCAGCTATGAATGTTGAGCTTCCTAGCTCCTGGACAGTGTACCTAACGTCAGCTAAGCTCACCTGAGTAATTTCAGGGTGCCTCAGTATAACGATACGCAGAAACACACCGGCCTCAGCTATATAACACTATAACACTGTCTAAAATACCTTTAAGCTAATTGAAAAATATTTTATGCCCCCCCCCCCCCCAAATCCTGCCCTCACAGTTGCCCCCCCCCACTACCCCCCCGTCTTGCCCCCACAGTCCTCGTCACTGTGCATTTTAGCAAACTGAATATCTTTGTGTGTGTGTGTGTGTGTGTGTGTGTGCGCGCTTGTGTGTTTGTTTGTGTCAGGCACTTGCTGTAGTGTCGGAGGGACTGGAGTGTTTTGGGGGTCAAGGTTATATAGAGGACACAGGTCTGCCCGCCATGCTACGAGATGCACAGGTACACACATTTATACACACACATCCCTGTATAACTAGCAGGGTGAGGACGGGGTAAATGTACTATGGAAGTGACGACCACCCTTTCTGCTGTACTTAGAGACAAATGAATATTACATTTCAACAACAGGTCGCACCCTGAAAACAGTTTCCTCCTCAAATTCTGGAAAAGTCACAGGGAAAAAAATAGCATTTAACCACTGAAAGTAGGACCTTTTATGTGGGTGCTTTTCAGTACATTTCAGGATAAATTAATTTAAACTACCTTGTTGTTTTTCTTTAGCTATCAGTATTTTTTTGCATTTTATTTCGTAGCACAAAGTATTAGCCTAAGAAATATTTATAATATATCAAAAGTTGGATAAGAGGAACACTGTTTGGAGATCAGACATGAATACAACTTCTATAAATAAATGTGACCATTAATCGAACTACTGTACCAAAGTGTAGCTGTACGCTAACTAAATACGCTACGATAACTAACTTTCTTTTTTTTTTTTTACTTTGTCACAAGCACCATCCATTGCACATGAGCATTCACATCCAGTCCTACAGGGTCAGTGAGGATGTTCCTGCTCAAACATCCAGGTTTGAGGTGTATGAAAAAATTCCGGTGTATGACAGATTAGGGGGTGTGTTTTTAGTGTAGGTGAGAGTGTAGGTGAGTCGAAAAGGAGCTAATGGTATACAGTACCAGCTTCGGCTCTCCCTTTAATCAACAACTCAATAAACTCCTTCATTCTCTCTGGCAAAAAAATTGGGTACCTTCCTTCCTCTTTTCCCATGGACTTAATAGCTTGCTCAGCTGTTTCTCCAATGGATTCATAGATGTCCTTACTAATGGGATTTCTGTCCGCTTTCTTCTGGGCTTCAAGAGTCAGGCATGATGCTTCCACTTTGTAACACTCGGCTAGTATATTAAACCTGGTTACTCTAAATACGGGCTTGTGACTCTGACTTCCGGTGTTAGCAAGCGTAGCAGAACAAGGAATGGCACGCCCCAACAGTTCAAAACAAAACCCAAAGTGTATTAGATTAAAAAAAACAAAAACAGGTGCACCACAAAAGAATATTTACAAAATATATACAAATCTAAAGTATGTGTGTAAGAGATAAATGTCCAAAGTCTGGATTATAGCAAGCGTGTGCGTGTGTGTTGGTAGCGATGCGTGGGTCTCCCCGGCGGTAATACAAACGATCCGGGAACACGGCAACGGAGCAAGAGGGTAGTGAAAAAAGTCCGGTAAGGATTAATCCATAAAACGGTAAATCCACTTGGTCACGGTCTCCACTCTCTCTCTTTCTTATTAACACGGCACTGTTTCCTCCTCACCTCGCGGCAGCGCTTTAAAGGCGGCCCAGGTGTCCTCCTGTGTCACCGCCGACCTCTCGCTACCTAAGCGCGCAGTCTCGCGAGAGTTCCTTCCAGGACCACAACCTTGGGAATGGAGTAAAAGAAACCCCTAAAGGACATTTTTATGGGGCACGGCTGCTTTTCTTTTCTCCGCATATGCCCCTTATTTTTCCCCTATAAAAAGCCCTTTATGTGGCTGCGCTACAACTTCATGTCGCTTGTTAAACATGATGATCTGTGTGAGTACTGTCTCATTTAGTGTTTGGTATGCTGACTTCAGCCCTTCAGTCAGGTTCTCCTTTGCTTCATTTTCCTTGAACCTGAGATGATCATCACGAGCCATCGCATCTTTAATGAGGGGAACATCGTCCTGATTATTCCATCTCTTTCAGTGCGTCACCATCTTTCATTTTGATTAGCCACAGAGGAGACGACAGTGCCTTTTATCCCATGCTGCACTGCATTGTTTTGAATTGTCTCTGTTTTGATCATCTTCACTCAAACCTTTGAGATCCTCACTGAACATCTCTATTCTCACATGGTGAAGCTTTGCCTGGACTTTCCAGTTCTTCCACCTCACTGGACGATGACGGACTCTGAGGTGGACTGTACTCTGGATCAAATCCTGAATAGCTAGTTAATTCAGACGCAATCACCCTTTGACTGCCCAAGGACATCGTCCGACTGTGAATAAAAAGCATTATCATGAAAAAGACACTGGAATCTTTATTTCAACTTTACAGAGCTGCTTTACCACCATTATTTTGAAAATGGAAAAATCAAAAACAGAAACTGTAGTGTAAGAGAACATTTAATAAATGCAATTTAAATTGCACATTTTAAAATGTGTTAAACAACAGTATGCTTTATGCACCTTTTTTCAAAATAAAATTTTTCCTAAATATATTTTTCACAAGTGTTCAGTATGAAACTGGTGATCATTTCTCTACATACAGCATCATGGATATAGGTTTTCTGCAACTGAATTTTTCTCCAAGAGAACTGGAATGAATCGTCCATTTAATTGGTATAGCGCTTTTAATAATTGTCCTTGTTGCAAAGCAGCTTTCCACAATCAAAAGAATTATGGAGGTTTGTATGAAATGTGAATTGGTATGAATCAAAATACAGTGGAACCTTGGATTACGAGCATAATTCATTCCGGAAGCGTGCTCGTATTCCAAAAACACTCGTAACCAAATAGACTTTTCCCATAAGAAATAATGAAAACTGTAATTATTCGTTCTACAGCCCAAAACAATAAATAAATAAAACTCCTCCTCCCTCCCACACCTCGCTTTTTAAGTTCCACAACTAACATACACAATGCAAACACTGTTTTAACGGGGAAAAAAAATATATTTCTAATGATACTCACGTGAGCAGACTAACGGAATCACTGCTCTAAAGTAAAAAAACAAACAAACAAATGGACCAGCACCTTCCCTTTGAAAAGAACCGCGACAGAGCAGAGTTTTCTGTGTAAATAAAGCACATGTGTAAAGTGCCGGGGAGATCTGTGTGTGTGTGTGTGTGTGTGTCGGTGTGTGTGTGTGTGTGTGTGTGTGTGTGTGTCGGTGTGTGTGGGGCACAATGTCAAATTACGCGCGTGCACACAGAAGAGAGAGGGAGCTGTTGATTATAAGAGACGCGCAATAAGATGCAGCAGGGGACTCTTATTTTGACACAGGGGACGCAGCAGGGGAGACGATTACCCATAATTCCCGCAGCACAAGAGAGAGAAAAATCATTGGCTCAGTTGTGATCACTTGCCGCTCGGTGTCACAATAAGAGTCGCATGCGTGATACATGATACTCAGCACTCAAACTAATACTCGCTCGATTTCCGATTAAAAATTTATTAAAAATCTTTGCTCGGTTTGCGGAACACTCGTAAACCACGTTACTCGCAATCCGAGGTTCCACTGTAATAAGATTGTCCCTGATGAGCAAGCCGAGAGCGACGGCGACAGTGGTAAGGAAAAACTCCCTGAGAAATATTCATCTGCCTGATGACACTGTCGTCTGGAACTGAACATTAATAATACAAACATTAATGCTGCCATAAATCAAGACAAAAGACGGTGTTTACACTACCATTCTCTCCATTAAAAAATGTCGATGATACTTGCAATAAGACTCTCCTTATCTTAAGGAAACCATGCAGAACTTTCAGAAATAAAACTATTACTATTCAATTAAATTGTTGTTTTCTTATGTCATGGCGTGCGCCTGTGATGGGCGTGCGCCTCTACCTGTTATCGTTCCTCGCTCACTCTGTAGGCTCCCTACATAGTCTCTGCACGTGCGCAAAGGGGTGGCGCCGCCAGGTCGGGTCGGCTGGTGATAATCGATGTTAATGGACCTCGGGCTTTCTCTGCGTTATAAAAGCGAAGCGCTAAGAGTCATAGCAAAGAGTCGCACGGTGAAGTTATTAGAGAGTGACACGTGAGCGCATGGTGTTGTACAGTCTAGAACACTGCACTACTATAAAACCTTTACTACTTGATACACTTAAAATGCACTAAAACTTGACTGTACTATGAGATATGCTCATGTATAAAAGTATCCTTAAGTGCACACATGGATTAAACCATACCATAAAACCACTGATGGGTGAAGTGAATAGCATTAATAGGACCAGTGAATGTCTTCACTCCAAAGATTAAACATTTATGCTGGTCCTAACTTTGATACTCAAACACACACACACACACACAGAACGTGCTATATGTCTCTACCTACATTCTCATTGTTCGGTGTGCGAAGATTTTATTAGTGTGTAGTGTGTGTGTGTGTGTGTGTGTGTGTGTGTGTGTGTGTGTAGGTGTTGAGTATATGGGAAGGCACCACTAATGTTCTCTCTCTGGATCTCCTGCGCCGTGTAAATCCTCAGGCCGTGTACTGCAGGCCTTCTTCTCTGATGTAGAGGTGAGAGACACACACACACAAACACACACACACAAAGGTCTTCATGCTAATCATGCCTTAATATTCTCAGGCTTGTAATTAATGAATGCTAATTACACTAATAATTGCATAATTGGGTGTTAATAGTTAATAGGATGTTAGCATTAGCCTGTGTTAGTAGTTCTTCTCTCTAATGAAGACTCATGTAAGCTTTGCACTAGCTGCAGATGTTAGCACTATTGAGCTAGCTATTCATTAGCTAAACAACAGCTAATTATATATAGGTAGCGGATTAGCTTTACTTAGCGAGAGGCCGGCATAGAGAGCGGTTAGCCAGAGCCAGGACCCTGAAATGATAATAAGCGGCGGCACAGCAAGGTTAAACATAAGTCTTACACACACCTGTTTCACTACGTATATAATAATATTATACACACACACACACACACACACACACACACACCTCCATCTCCTGCACATTTCTCTTTTTTCTAAACTGGCCACCTAATGGCTTTGACCTTTCATATTTATTTTATTTATTTATATGTTTGTTCATTTTAATTTAATGAGCATCAGGACATCACACACAACCAATCAGGAGCCAGAACTGAACCATGAGTGTGTGTGTGTGTGTGTGTGACTGGTTATATATTATACTTAATGATCTCACACAGATATTCTCAGTAGGCTTACTGTATGTGTTCTGGTGTATCTGTGGTTTATTCGGTGACATTCCATACTGTGAGTGATGTTACTAACTGCAGTGTTGTATAAAGTTAGATGTGTGTGTTTTGTTCCTGCTGGTGACCAGAGGTAATCTCCACTCTCCCCCCCCCCCCCCCCCCCTTCTGCCGGTCCTCTGCCCCTCTCACACACGCTCGAGTCAGGGCAATAATAAGATGAAGAAAATATGTTGTGCAAATGAACAACAGGAAACCAATCGTGTGAATGTTAACATTCTCGACTTTGTCTCTTGTTTTCTTGCACGCGCTCAGTCCTGCCCCTGGAAAGATCCAGCACTGTGTCGTGAGTCTCGACCAGTGAGAAGTGATGTTGACGGACAGGCTGAGGGAGAGGCGGGGTTTCTTTCTGTCCCATGCCTGACGGCGTCACTCACACACACTCGCACACACACACACATCACCCTGTCTATGACCTGTAATATGTATCTCCTGTAGATTTCACTGTGATTCTCAAACATGCAGAACAAACGGCGTCTCGTGTCGGGCGTTCAGCTTCCATATACGAGAAAATTCTGTATTGTTACATGTGACAGAAGCTAGCTGGTTAGCGCTACAGCAACAGAACAAAGATACACAGATTACACACCGTGTGTTTCTGCAGGACTTTATTTATTAATTTATCTAATAATTTGCATGTTGTTTGTAAATCGGACGTTACACCTGTGAGTTCATTATTAGCGCGTGTTTTGCGAGCGGATTTCTCCGGCTGCTAAACGAGATTGGGACGTGATTTACTGTTTAATTTAAAGCATTTTCAACTGTTGCGCTAATGAGGTATAATGCAATCCATCACTGCTAGAGAACAAGTGTTTAAGTGTGTATGTGTGTGTGTGTGTGCAGGAGCGGCTGCGTGGTGCCGGTCCCGCCCTGCAGCCTGCAGCACAGAGTCTGAGCTCGTCTCTCTCCGCTTTAGCTCGGTTCATCCTGAGCGCCGAGTCTCGTCCAGCGGAAAACCTTCAGCTCGCGGCACGGGACTTAGCATACAGCGTCGCGCGCATTTACATGGGTAACACACACACACACACACACACACACACACACACACACCATAATTCCTTCTGTTTGATATTGAATAAAACAGGTAAGAGATGATCACAGTTCTACCCGTTTTCATTCAGGTCACATGACCACGCATGGGAGACATATCTGCGCTAGGACCGTATTCAAAAGTGACTCAGATCTGATCTGCAAAACAGATTTCTGCGTTCAGAGAGCACTAAAAAATCAGATCTGTGTCTGAAAATCGGATTGGAGTCACTTTCGACCAGGGGTGTCAAACTCCTGAAGGGCTGAAGGGTTTTGTTACAACTCTGCTCCAACATATATGCCATGTAGTTTTCAAATAAGCCTTAATGATTTGATTAGGTGGATCAGGTGATTTTAATTATGGTTGAAGCTAAACTCTGCAGGTCCTCGAGGGTTGGAACAAAACCCTGCGGGTCTGCGGCCCTTCAGGAACGGAGTTTGACACCCCTGCTTTAGACTGTTCCATGTTAAGTGATGTACTAATTGATAATCACCATAGCAACACAGTGGAAAGTGATCTAGAATTATGCCATACTTCCTGATGAGAATAAATACTGTTGCTATGGCAACACAATTAAACCTATCAGAAATTCCTTCACAATTGGGTTTGGTTAATACGCCTTATGTCCAGTTGTCAGTAGGGGGCACTGTAGCAGTGATCCAAAATTTGCAGGTTTTTGTGCCAACTGAACATAAAGGTCAACTTATATCACACTATCACAACGTAAGCGTCACACTGCATGGGTGGAGTGTGTGTGTATGTATGTGTGCACATGCTGAAAGTGTGCTTTTCTCTTCATACTCTGTGTGAATAATGTCTTTAATGTATATAACTGTATGTGTGTGTGTGTATTTAGGAGCTCTGTTAGTGGATCATGCCTCTTGGGAAGGAGCATCACAACCAGATGTCTATGCTGCTCTGAGTTAATGTGTGTGTGTGTGTGTGTGTTTGTGTGTTTCCCGGTCAGAATTTTACCCCAGCTCTGATCTGAAGCCCTACTAGTGCCCTGTGTAGTTCCTCAGAAGGTTCTTGTTCCCCCGTTTCCCCCTCCTCCACCTGTGTTCCTGATCTCAGGTGTTAATGAGGTGTGATGTAATTAATAAACCTGGATTAATTGTCTGCTGTATGTATGTGTGTGTGTGTGTGTGTGTTAGGGGTTGTAGATAAACAAGGCTGATGTTTTTCCTCTGCTTTGAAATCTCTGATTCTGTGATGGTGGTGTTGCTCCTTCATCCTCCTCCTTCTCCTGGACCCTCCTGCACCTGCACTGTTTAACTTCCTCCATCTGCACTGGATCTTCTCGTTGTTCTGGTGGGACTCCACAGGGTTCCTCATGGCTGAGGGGAACATCCAGATCTGTGCTGCTCAGGGTTCCCTGCAGACATTTCAGGACTTATGGCACACTTTGGGGACAATCTCAGAAAACAATTTACAAGATTGTTATAAAAAGTTTTACCCAATGTAAAAAAAAAAATCAATGTTTTTAAAGAAAATATTTAAATGACTTATTGGGTTTTATTTTAAATAAGTGCACAAGAAACCAGCTATTTTAGTAAAGATTGCTTACTGAATAAAATTTAAAGCAATTAAAGTGCTAATAAATCAGGTAATGTATCACATACTGCTTGATGCGAGTCGTTAAAAGTCTTACTAATTTAAAATAATTGAGCAAATGTACAAAGGGATTTAAAGACAATTTAATATAATTGATATCAATGATGGCACCAAATCAAACAATGTTTCCTCAGAATAAGCATTTGCTCAACTAAATGCTTATGTGCTCATCTTCCTCTTGCTCCACAGTACTGGATAATGAGATGTCATCACTGTATTTAGCTTTTTTCAAATAAAAAAAGCAAGACCTCACCAGAAACATTATACAACATTCCTTTTTACATTTAAATTTAGAAAGCATTAAAACATTCCAAACTACAATCTAAAAACTAAAAAACTATATACAATAGAAGCCACTTAAAAGCCTCTCCCAGCTGAATGGCATGAACTTACCATGAGCCCCTCCTCCTGTTCCCAGAAAGGTGTGTCTAGATTTCACAGTAAACAAGCCAATTAAGTTCCCATTTATTCATTTGCAGGCTGCCACCATTAGATGCAAGAATAAAACCCTATATTTTAATTAAAGATAAACACTATAAGAATGTTACAAAATTAAGAACTGCAGTGAAAGAAATGACTGGATAGGTGCGGTGAAAACATGGCGTAAGAAAAACAAATGCTAAAAAAATATTGAGACTAATACTTTTACTTAAACCGATAGCACAGACCGGATGGCTTTTTGTCTTCTTCACAATGAAAGATTAGCAAAATACAGAGATTTGCTTGTGGACTTTGCTTGTGCCTTTATTTTTAATCTTTAAAATGGTTTGTGTGTGTAACCCCCCAATCTACGTAACAAATTAATGGGATGGGGCTTCGTTCATTGCGTCATCGTGGGGCATCACATTCCGTGCACGGATCGGGGAGGGACCCACCATGAATTGGGCAGGGTCCTATCATGGACTTGGCGGTTGTTTGAAAGGGCTACTACTGTACTCTCAAGTTAAATCAAGTCAAGTGGGCTTTTATTGTCACTTCAACCATATACAGTTCAGTACACAGTGAAACGAAACAACGTTCCTCCAGGACCGAGGTGCTACATACAACATAAATTAACAACATAAATTAACAAAATCTAACTAGCTAACTTAGAGACTTAATTAGCTGGCTGGCTGGGACAAGACAGATTGACATTTTAAGTTAACAGACAACTATCTACGTTTTTATACAAAAGAAACAACATAAAGTGCACATGCAAATGTGCAAACAAGAGCGGCAAAGTGACAATGCGACAACATGATATTACAATACTTTGTGGTAATGAGTTGAGGTAGTGGGAGGAGAAACAGGAGTGACTTAGATGAAGTGATGCAGAGCATCCCCAGAGGTGAGGGAGTGGTGATTGGTGAAGATTTTAATGGACATGTTGGGGAAGGGAACTGAGGTGATGAGAATGTGGTGGGCAGGTTTGGTCTTCAAGGACAGGAACACAGAAGGACTTTGGTGGTGGACTTTGCAAAGAGGATGAAAATGGCAGTAATTAATACTTTCTTCTAGAAGAGGCAGGAACATAGGATGACATATACTGTAAGAACCAGGCAGAAGCACTCAGGTGGACTACCTCTTGTGTCGACGTTGTAATCTGAAAGAGATCAGTGACTACAAGGATTTGGTAGAGGAGAGTGTAGCCAGACAAGACAGAATGGTGGTGTGTAAAATGACCCTGGTATAGTGAGGGAGGTGAGGAGGACAAAGGCAGAGCAAAGTGGTGGAAGTTGAAAAATGAAGAATGTTGTGTAGTTTCCAGGGAGGAGTTGAGACAGGCTGGGTGGTCAGGAGGTGCTGCCAGTTGACTGGACAACCACAGCTAAGGTGATCAGGGAGACAGGAGGGTACTTGGTGTCTCATCAGGAAAGGGAAAAGTGGACAAAGAGACTTGGTGCAGGGACAAGGAAGTTCAGGAGTGTATACAGAGAAAGAGGCTAGCTAAAAAGAAGTGGGACACTGAGAGAACTGAAGAGAGTAGACAGAAGTACAGGGAAATCCAATGTAAGGTGAAGGTAGAGGTGGCAGAGGCCAAACAAAGAGCATATGAGGACTTGTATGCTAGGTTGGACAGTAAGGAGGGAGAGATGGATCTGTACAAGTTGGCGCGGCAAAAAAATTTGAGATGGAAAGGATGTGCAGCATGTAAGCGTGATTAAAAAATCGAGAGGGGAATGTACTGACATGCCAGGAGGGTGATGGGAAGATGGAAGGAGTACTTTGAAGAGTTGATGAATGAGGAAAATGAAAGGGAACGAAGAGTAGAAGATTCTTCCGTAATATTTTTAGTATATAATTAAGAACTACAGAGGAGTCGTGAGTAGTGAACAATCCGACCTTTAGTCATTTCTCTTTATTTTCTGAATAGTACAATACACATCCGGGTTCTCTTTTTAACCCCCAATGTACCAAAGACCATTTAAAGGAACACAGTGAGGAATTGATTCTCGTTTCACAAATATATAACATATTTCTACCTTCATATTTTTTTTTCAAGAAAATTACATTAATATTTTTCAACAACAACAAACTTATATTACTTAGACAGGAACATTTTCTCACCAATTTGTAATACATAACTTAACTAGGGATAGAGGGTGGACTACCTCTGTTCCCAGACATAACCCTGGGAATTATTCTGTCCCCGTGTTGAGGGTTAGTCACTAGATTAAAATGTCAGTCTGTTTGGAGGTCATCGCTCTCTCTTAGGATATGACCAGCCCCCAGGCACCTTCATGGGGGTCTGATGTTGCAAAAGCACAGGCTGATCGGTGCTAGAGACGTCCTTTTTCGCCTGACTTGACACAGTTTCAGCTAATTGAGTTTCAAGCAAAGAAGGTGTCAATGAAGACTCAGGCATAGGACGAATGTCCGGCACACGGTAGTTCGGTGCAACCTCTAGGTGCAGATCTGTCATAGGTTGTTTCTCTAAGTTGTCACAGCAATCTGCAGCTAGCAACTGATCTACATGTCTTCTCCAACAGAGATGTTCATCAGCAAGCTCTACTGTGTAAGACTCTGGACCAGTCTGGGCAAGCATTGTGGTGGATAACCACTTGTAACCCTTTCCCATAGTTTCAGGCCCGGAGAACTCTCTCTCCGGGCCTGAAACTTTTACTTGCCATTCCAGTTGCCTATGTTGTGAGCTTGAACAGCCTGTTTAGTTTTCAAGGTTCAACAAGTCCAGACGTGTGCGAAGCTGTCTCTTGAACACACATGTGGCTGGAGACACTTTAGTGGTGGCGTGAAGAATGCTTCAGTAGGTCAGAAAAAAAGTGTTAAGACAATGGCTAAGAGATCCTCTACCTTGTGTTGACTTTAAAGCTTGCTTCATTGTCTGTACAAATCGTTCAGTAAGACCATTGGTGGATGGATGGTATGGTGCTGATGTGTTGTATTCTGTTAGCCTTCATAAAAGCCTCAAACTCCTCAGAGACCAGTTGAGGTCCGTTGTCACTGACAAGTTGCTGGGGCAGACCAAAACGATCAAAAATTGAACAAAGAGCTTCTATTGTTTTCTCTGACGTAGTGCTTTTCATTATCTCAACTTTTGGCCATTTGCTGTGGGCATCGAGAAGAACTAAAAACATGTGGTCTTCCAATGGTCCAGCAAAATGGATATGCGCTCTTACCCAAGGCTCCTCAGGCCATTGCCATGGGTGTAGGGTAGCTGGTTGAGGAGTGTTTCTCAATTTTTGGCATGAGCAACATGATTTGGCTTTTTCCTCAATTTCTGAATCTACACCTGGCCACCAAAGGTAGCTATGAGCAATTTCCTTCATCCGAACCACACCACAATGTCCAGAATGAAGTTCCTCTAAGACTCGCTGTCTCGCTGGGGCTGGAATGATGACCCTGGTACCCATTTCTCCTGGTCATGTAAGGCTTTAGAGACAGTGACATTTCTCCTATTTCCCCTTTAAGAACTATATCTAGAACTTTTGACATCACAGGATCTGTGCACGTGTGCAATTTCACTTGAGCTGCTGTGATGGGAGGATTATCTATCTCCTTGAAGTAAAAAATTTCCATTGTGGCTGGCTCTGAATGGGTGATGGCCAACAGAAGTCGAGGGAGCCCGTCAGCATTAGCATGGTGCTCTGACCTTCTGTACTTAATATCATATTGATGTGCAGACAGAAGTAGGGCCCAGCGCTGCATTCTCACAGCTGCCAGCGAAGTAATATCAGAGTGCGGGCCAAGAATGGAGGTGAGAGGTCTGTAGTCAGTAAAGGAGCTTTGTGAAGTCCAGCACCATCAATCACATGACCTAAGTACTCCTCTGAGGGCCGGAAAAACTCACAATTGTCCTTCCTAACCTTTAGTCCAAATCCCTCCAGTCTTCGCAAAGAAGCTTCCAGGTTTCTCAGATGACTTTGTTCATCCTCCCCGGTAATTAATAAAACATCAAGATAACACTGTTCCCCACTTAGTCCACTGAGAATTTGATTCTTGCTTAAAACAGGTACAATTGGTATGGCCCACTCACTCACACGTACTGGTTGGAGTGCTCCAGACTTTACCAAACGCTCTAACTCAGCTTCAAGCTTGGGTTTTAGGGCGTGCGCTACTGGTCTTGCTTTCAAACACTTGGGTGTACTTCCTAGTTTAATTGTCAGTTTAACAGTAATATCTTTCATGCTTCCCAATTCATCACCAAACACATCTGAGTACTTGTTTAGAATTCCTTGGCGTTCCATGTTTTCACTGACCTGACGGAATCTCTTGCCAGTTGAGCTTTATCTTTTCTATACACGTCCTCCCTAACAAAGCTGGATGGTTTCCTTCAATGATATACAATGGAAGTTTCTTTTTCTGTCTATTTAATTCAATTGCTTCCTCAATTACACTCTTAATAGGACCTGTATAGGTCTTCAGCAATATGTTAGATGGCTGAGGTATGAGATGCGGTAGTGTTTCTTTGTATGCTGCTTCTGACACCAGTGATACTGCTGCCTCTGTGTCCACCTGGATTCGCACTGGTTTCCCCTCTAGAAAGTGAAGTCACCCAATAGCCCCGTTCATCTCCTGACATGGATAAGACACATAGGGCACTGTCTTCCTCAGACTCAGAATCTTCCTGTGGATGCTGGGTATTTTCCATTTGGTTCACATGTTTTCGATTAAATTCCTGGTAATTCTTCTTTTTATATTCAATCTGCTTGTTTGTTTGTGTCTTTTTGTTTTTGCAAGCACGTTCAATGTGACCTTTCTTGCCACAATTTCTACAATCCATGTCCTTACACCAACAGCCCACTGGCTTTTCCACAGCGATAACGTTGTTTATTTGAGATTGATTTGGTCTTTGCATCTGAATATACCTTGTGTACTTGGGTTGAAGCACTTAGTTGTTGTGCTTCCTTGGCGGCCATCTCCATAGACGTACTGATTTCTATGGCCTTCCGTAATGTTAAATTGCTTTCAGTTAGCAGCCGCTTTTGTATAGCTTCACTACGGAGGCTGCAAACGAGTGTTGGAACAATTGCTTCAGCTTTAATCTCGTTTGCCAGTACAAAATAGTCAAAACGTTCAGTGTAAGCACTCCATTGCTCCACTGATTCATTATATGCTCCAATGCAGCCAACCAAACCAGCCATTTCTTTTCACTCACTCCCTCTTTTGCTTCCGTTCATCTGCTCATACGCGCTGCCTTCCTGCACTCAATCCATGTCTTGACATCGGCACGTTTTCACCCCGTCACACTCTTCCCAGGTGGAGAAAAAAAAAGCTTTTTTACAGAGCCGTTACAGAGCCACTGCACATCTGCGTGTGCTCTCTTTTCTCTGAGACAGCGTGGCACAAAACGGAGGATTCGCATAGCGAACTAAAGTTTAATATTGACTTTTCAAAACAAAACATTAACATTAGAACGAAGAATCCTCGTCTCCAATTTTGTTATATACGTCCGTAATATTTTTAGTATATAATTAAGAACCACAGAGGAATCGTGAGTAGTGAACAATCCGACCTTTAGTCGTTTCTCTTTATTTTCTCAATAGTACAACAACACACATCCGGGTTTATTTTTTAACCCCCAATGTACCAAAGGCCATTTAAAGGAACACAGAGAGGAATTGATTCTCGTTTCACAAATACATAACAGAAGAGGTGGATCAGGAAGTAGCAAAAATCAATAAGAGTGAGGTGAGGAGGGTGTTAATGAGGATGAAGAGTGGAAAGGCAGTTGGTCCTAATGACATACCTGTGGAGGTATGAAAGTGCTTAGGAGAGGTCAGTAGAGTTTCTGACTAGTTTGTTTAACAAGATTTTGGAAAGTGAGAGGATCACAGAGGAATGAAAGAGAAGTTATTGATGCCGATCTTTAAGAACAAGGGGGATATGCAGAGCTGTGGCAACTACAGAGGAATAAAGCTGATGAGACAGACAATGAAGCTTTGGGAAAGAGAAGTGGAAGCTAGGTTAAGGGCAGAGGTGAACATTTGTAAGCAGTAACATATAAATACTTTAGAGGAAGCGTATGACAAGGTGCCGAGAGAGGAGCTGTGGTATTGTATGAGGAAGTCTGGAGTGGCAGAGAAGTATGTTAGAGTGGTGCAGGACATGTATGAGAGCTGTAAGACAGAGGTGAGATGTGCTGTAGGTGTGACAGAAGAGGTCAAGGTGGAGGTGGGTCTGATCAAGAATAGGCTCTGAGCCCCTTCTTCTTTGCACTGGTTATGGAAAGGATGACAGATGAGGGTAGACAGGAGTCTCCATGAACTATGATGTTCGTAGATCATATTGTACTTCATAGCAAGAGCAAGGAACAGGTGGAGGAAAATCTAGAGAGGTTAGTCGTAGCAAGACAGAATACATGTGTGTGAATGAGTGAGACCAGTGATGCTCTATGGCTTAGAGATAGTGGCACTGAGGAAACGACAGGAGGCAGAGCTGGAGATGAAGATGTTAAGGTTCTCTTTGGGAGTGAGAAGGGTGGATAGGATAAAGAATGAGTTCATCAGAGGGACAACCCATGTGAGATGTTTTGGAGACAAAGTCAGAGAGGCCAGATTGAGGTGGTTTGAACATGTTCAGAGGAGAGATTGTAATTATATTGGTAGAAGGATACTGAGGTTGGAACTGCCAGACAGGAGGTCTAGAGCAAGACCAAAGTGGAGATTTATGGATGCAGTGAGAGAGGACATGAAGTTAGTCTTTTAACCTGAGCTTTAACCTCTCTTGCTGTCTTTTTATTTCTGCACACTCTTTTTGTTTCTTTTGTAATTTTGTAATTCTCTGGTAATTTTTTATTAAATTTTCCATTTTCTTACACAATGCTACATCAAATGTCGCTTCCTTTGGCCATCTTGTCACCATACTTTTAGTTCTCTTTTGTCAGTGTCATGGCATGAGGACAGTGCAGGAAAGAACTGTGCGAGCTCCCGCAGCACTTTCAGTCCAGCGCCGAGCCCACCTTCATGTCCCCACCGCCAAATAGGAAAAGGCTGCGAGGAGGACTGCGTTAAGGCCCCCGATCTCAGCCGGGAAACCCGCCCAGCCAATGGACATCAGTGAGGACTCGCACCTGAGGCCGTGCCCAGAGAGACCTGGAAGGGGCCGGCCATCGAAAGCAGGAGAAGAACTGTTTAGGGAGCATGCAGGAGAGCTGCCTCCGCGTGCTCCATTCTGCCACTCTGCCAGCAGTCTCAGATTATTTATCCCTTCTCAAGCATCCCACAACACAATTCCTACTACAATATCAGTACAGTGGAACCTCAGATTGCGAGTAACCTGGTTTGCGAGTGTTCCGCAAGATGAGCAAAATTTAAAAATTAATTTTGACTCGATAAACGAACGAATCTTGATATATAGATATATCTTGACTACCAAATATTATTGAGTATGCAAAATATATATAAAACATTTTTACAGCATAGTATTTTAAAGAACCATTGTTGCACTTGTTTTTATAGACAGTTCTGTTACTTTCTTTTTCACAACCTAGTGCATCAATATATCTATAGTAAGAAATGAAGTATGTGCTTTTGAGTAAAAATTTAATTTGCTTTAAATTAGCTGCAAACATCACCGTTACATACAGGCAGGGTATGATGTGATCCTTAACCTGGGCAGAATCTTCATGGAACCTTCATAGTGTGTTTGTGTGTGTTTGTCATCAGGGTGTATCTGTTACCTCATGGTTGGGTATCTCTACTGTTTTAGCACTATTTTCCTCTAAATTCTTTTAGTTACCAAATCATGAATCCTGCCTCCTGATTGGGTAGAAGGTGTTGATTTATTCTCTCTAACAGCAGCTCTGACAGTAGCACAGGTTTATATTAATGTGCTCGCTCTGATAGGTTATCGATTCCATAGTAACAACTCATTCACAGGGACGGGTACAGCGCACACGCCACAGGAGAGAGTCTCCAGTATCAGCACTGTGTAACTGTGTGCGGTTATGGCTGCTATAATGATAGTGGCAAACATTACTTTTAATATTAATAAATGGTAATTATTGTCAAGTTGCTGTGGTTTAAGAGAAAATAAAAACACTCAGAGATGTGCTGTTACTGCCACAGGGTTGATTATTTTTCTGGTAACAGTAACTCCACTTCATCACATACTGTAGCTGTGTGTTACATGTAACATTTGTTTTCCTGCAGTGGTTCAGGTACAGACTAACTGTGTGCATGTGTGTGTGTGTAGGTGGTGTGAGCATGATGTCTGTCCTGTAGTGAGCGGGGAGCTCAGAGGATGTTACGGCACCGACGCTACACTGAACGACTCTCAGCTTGTTTACCAAGGACTGGAGAAGCAGGATGCCTGAGAGAGAGGACACACACACACACACACACAAACACACACACACACAGACACATGCACAGTGTGTAAGTCATCCTACACAGTAGGAATGTTATAAAACATATAAAAACTGTATCTTTTGCTGTTAATAAACAGAGACCTTTCTGACGGACAATGAGTTGTGTGTGTGTGTTTGACGGAGTCTCTCCTGGTGCCAGGAAAGCTTATTGGCCAGACCAAACAACTCGCTTGTTCAACTACGCAACTTTAAAACTTTACATAGATCTACACCAAACATCCCATAATACTGTGTTTAAAGGAATGTTAACACATTATATAAATCATTTGTCAGGTGTAGTTGAGTTACATGTAATTAAAGTGTAACCTGATCTCAGTATAAATACATACAAAGAATCCAAAAGAGTGACGAGAACAACCCAGAGTTCTGGAGAATCAGAGTCTCGTTATAAAAAACATTGTAAGATTTAAACCTCCTGCAGAGCAACATGAAGTGTGTTAACATTTAAGATACGTTTTAACGGACCATGTCCACATACAGGGATCCTTTCTGAAGAATTTTATAGTCTCTTGTGTTCACTCCAGTCCCTGTACCTGAGCAGTTTCAGAGGAATGTTTTTTATTTGTTATACCACACAGTGACCTATGAATCATTCAAGCAAAAAAAACATCTAACTGAAGTCCTGAACCAGTGAGAAACAGGTGCAGATGATCAGGAGGTGATTAGTTCACTGCTGATGCTGATTGCTGAGTGGTTGGAACAGATGAGAGGGGAAATGAGGTCGCTACTGAGGCTGTTACATAAACAACCATACACACACACACATTTATTCAGTTATCCAAGCTGATGGATCAATACACGCTCGGCCTTAAAGTGAACACACTTTCTCTCCAATTACACCATCACCCTCCCTTACTGCTCTCTCTCTCTCTCTCTCTCTCTCTCCATCTGCTTCCCTATCTTACTCTTTTTGTAAAGTTCAGCATCACGGTGTGTGTGCATGACCTTTCAGTTTGTAGTGTTGAGCAGCTCTTTATCAGCTCTGCTGGGTTACGGCTGATGAGTGGCCTTTCCAGCCACTAACTCTTCTGAACGCACACACACACACACACACACACACACACACACACACACACACACACACACACACACACACACACACACAGAGTGTTAACTGGAAGTGTCTATAGGGCAGACATATGATCGATTTCAGCAGCTGTTCCTGTGTGGAAACACACACATTTTCATTTTCCTGTATTCAAACAGCAGAAGCTTTTAACTTAGAAGTGAGCTGGAGAGAGTTTAAACCCCTGAAGATCCAAGATGAAGAGTAGGATGTAGGATGACATAAACATGACACGCTAATGATGCTGAATAACACCAGTAACAGTAATAAGATAATGTCACTGTGTATAATGAATACAGTTCTGTTCATACATTTACACACCCTGGACATGTACCACTCTTTAAAGCCTCGGCTAACTGGTAGAGGAGGAGGTGTGGCAGTTATTTATAACGATAATCTGACTATCGTGCAAAAACACAGATTTAAATTTAATGCATTTGAAGTTCTCTATAGTAACATAAAGTCAGCTCAGTCGATCCCGCTAATCATCATTTACAGACCCCCAGGGCCGTACTCGGAGTTTCTCTGCGAATTTGCAGATTTCCTCTCAAACCTTGTTGTTTCTGTAGACAAAGCGTTAATTGCTGGAGACTTTAATATTCATTTTGAGAATCCAGAAGACCCTCTGAGAACAGCATTTACACATGTGGACAAAATTGTTGGTACCCTTCGGTCAATGAAAGAAAAACTCACAATGGTCACAGAAATAACTTTAATCTGACAAAAGTAATAATTTGAAAAAACTCTATGAATGTTAACCAATGAAAGTCAGACATTGCTTTTCAACCATGTTTCAACAAAATTATTTAAACAAATAAACCCATGGAACAGGCCTGGACAAAAATGATGGTACCCCTAGAAAATACTGAAAATAATGTGACCAAAGGGACATGTTAATTCAAGGTGTGTCCACTAATTAGCATCACAGGTGTCTACAATCTTGTAATCAGTCAGTGGGCCTATATATAGGGCTCCAGGTAGTCACTGTGTTGTTTGGTGACATGGTATGTACCACACTCAACATGGACCAGAGGAAGCGAAGGAAAGAGTTGTCTCAGGAGATTCGAAAGAGAATTATAGACAAGCATGTTAAAGGTAAAGGCTATAAGACCATCTCCAAGCAGCTAGATGTTCCTGTGACTACAGCTGCACATATTATTCAGAAATTTAAGATCCATGGGACTGTAGCCAACCTCCCTGGACGTGGCCGCAGGAGGAAAATTGATGACAAATCAAAGAGACGGATAATCCGAATGGTAACAAAAGAGATCCAAGGTGAACTTCATGCTCAAGGAACATCAGTGTCGGATCGCACCATCCGTCATTGTTTGATCCAAAGTGGACTACATGGGAGACGACCAAGGAGGACACCATTGTTGAAAACAAATCATAAAAAAGCCAGACTGGAATATGCCAAACTACATGTTGACAAGCCACAAAGCTTCTGGGAGAATGTCCTATGGGCAGATGAGACAAAAATGGGACTTTTTGCCAAGGCACATCAGATCTATGTTCACAGACGGAAAAATGAAGCATATGAAGAAAAGAACACTGTCCCTACTGTGAAACATGGAGGAGGCTCTGTTATGTTCTGGGGCTGCTTTGCTGCATCTGGCACAGGGTGTCTTGAATCTGTGCAGGGTACAATGAAATCTCAAGACTATCAAGGGATTCTAGAGAGAAATGTGCTGGCCAGTGTCAGAAAGCTGGGTCTCAGTCACAGGTCATGGGTCTTGCAACAGGACAATGACACAAAACACACAGCTAAAAACACCCAAGAATGGCTAAGAGAAAAACATTGGACTATTCTAAAGTGGACTTCTATGAGCCCTGCTGCCAGTGATCCAGACCCCGCTGCCCTCTCGACCTGTCCTGGAGTCCTGCTTCTGGTTGGAGATCTCGTCGCATGGATGCCCCGTGTGGTCTGTCTGGGATGCGTGTGGTGACTGGGGACGGTTCCACATTTCCACGCAGACGGTCCTGTCCTCGACTGATGCAGACAGCTGGTCTCTGAGATCTTGTAACTTCAGTTGCTCGATAGTTCAGGACTGGAATTTCCTACAGTCTACCTGAGCTTCCTGAGCTTCCAGGAACAAACTGGACTCCCTTTAATTTAATTTAAACACATCTCCTGTTATACTGAACTTCCAGTCTTACACATGATTATGCTGATCAATCCCTGCTATCCGTTATCACCCAGATGAGGATGGGTTCCCTGTTCTGTCTGGTTCCTCTCAAGGTTTCTTCCTATTACCATCTCAGGGAGTTTTTCCTTGCCACCGTCGCCCTCGGCTTGCTCATCAGGGACAATTTTATCATTTTGATTCATATACATTCACATTTCATACAAACGTAATTCTTTTGATTGTGTAAAGCTGCTTTGTAAAGCAACAATGTCAATTGTTAAAAGCGCTATACAATTAAATTAAAATTGAATTGAATTGAATTAAAGAAAACTGTAATCACACCATCACGCAATCATTACACAAAGCATGACAAGAGAGAATGTAATGAGATGGTCCCTCCCAAAGGTTTGCGTACTTTTAGTACCTAATACTGTGTGTTGCTGCTTTAGCGTCAGTGCTGGCTTGTAGTCTTTTGTGATAGTTGGGAATAAGATTCTTTATTTTCTCAGGTTGCCAGCCAAAAGCCTCTAGGTCCCATAAATTCTTGGTTCGTCTTGCATGAGATATATGTTTGAGATCTCCACAAAGCTTCTCAATGATAGTGAGGTCATGGAGACTGTGAAAAAGCTTCAGAACCTTCAAGTATTTCTCATGGCTTTGTGTTTTAGGTCATTATATTGAGTGTGTCCCCTGAGCTAGTCTTTATTAAAATACTTAGGGGTCTGCAGGTGTTTGTAAGTTCCTTATAAAACATATAAATGGCTAAAGTCTGATTACACCACATCACAGGGAGTGTAATCACACAAACAATCATCCTGCTCATTCATTCACAGAAAACAATATTTTCATTTAAATCTTTTTAAATGATCATAAAGAAAATGATAGTAAGAAAATGTCCGGGATTGAGTGTAGAGGAACACAGATCAAAGAAGAACAAAGAAGGCACATTTATAGCATAAATATGGCCATGCAAACAGACATTCAGGGTAAAACAGTGCAAACAGGACCAGTGCACAATGAAGAAAGGGTGGTAAATTTGTAAATGTCCACTCTTACACCCTATAGTCACAGTTACACCCCACAGTCATACATCTCTGTGCCACTCTCGAAAAGCAGTTTTTGTTCAACTGCAGCCACAAGTAAACAATACATAACTGACATTTCCATGGTGTTTTTTGCTGCTAACTGTACACTGCTTTACAATGCACACATACCCTGTGACCAGTGGTGACAACATTCCTGTCACCTGAGGTCAGTCCATGGTGCAGACAGATAGTCCAGTTGTGGTCCAGGTTCCCATGCAGGCAGGAATCACAGAGTGTCATCATCAGTCTGTGTTTTCCATGAAACAGTAATGGGCTGTCTGTATCTTGCCTGCTTGTTTGCATTTGCTTTCTATCAAACAGGTGGCTGATCATTTTCACTGTTACAACTGTTTATAAAAAAAAGATGACATGAAAAAAAGCATGTTACCTTATCCCTTTTGCATTATGATTTCAATCAGAGAACAATTACATTTGTAATTTACATAGGGCATAAGCTCCACCTGGAGCTAACATGGTTGTGCTAAGTTACATAAAACATGCTAACATTTACATGCTAACCTAAACTACATGACATTGAAGGTCAATGTTTCATATAAGCTGGCCAAATTAAATAATATTAAGTTCATGTAATCAGAATAAGGATTATATAACTTGTTTAATAACTTAAGATTTTTTTTTTATCAAACATATTGCAGACTTTCCATACACTTTTAATTTGCACACCACCTGGACTGTTTACAGCATATATATTATAATTTGTTATATATTTGATATACTCATTTAATATATTTTTCATATTTTCATATTTGATATATGTATTCTTTTTTACACATATTTGTTTTAAACCTATATTCATTTAATTTGATTCTATTTTATGTTATTTAAAATTTTTAAAACTTTTTTAGTGGCATTCATTGCGGGGGAACATGTTTCTTCACTGTATATATGACAATAAAAATGTGAACCTTGAACTCAAAACCATGGTAACAGCTTGATGGATTCTTCTCCCCCATTCTCTGTCGGAGTCTCAGTGTTGTTCTGAGAAAAAGCTAAACTCCTTCCACTGTCCAGAATATTCTGTAGAGCTTCAGAAACCTGTACAGCATGAGACATCTTCCACACGCGCAGAAAACTTACTGAATCTGTGTGCGTTGGGGGCGTGGCCTTGTATGCAGATTACCCAGGCTGTTTCCCCTGTGAGTAGCATGTGGGCGTGTCCTATCTCAGGTCATTGAAGTGGCTTCATTTAAAAGTAGACCATTTAATATTGGTCTTTAATATTAGAGATATATTTCTCATGTCTGTGTGTGAAGTATTCACAGAGTTTCAGTTCATTTTAGCAACTTGTTTCAGAAAGATATTTGCAGAGGCTGAGACAGCTGAAAGCACACCCTGTTTATTTTCTTTATTTTACAAAAGCATAATGTTTTGTGTATATTGTGAGTGTACATAAATAAATGATGTACTACACTTATGTATTCGATAAAAAATAACAAAGCATTTTAAATTATTTTCACGGTTACCAGCAAAAAGTGTGTGTCATGTGCATAAGAGTGAAAACTAATACTATGTTTATTGTCACGCCGTGTGCCTGTGATGGGTGTGCCCCCAAATTAGTATCGCTACTCACTCACTCCGATACTAACTAGGTACGGCTGGTGAGCTATTGGCGTTAATGATCCCGCGCTTCTCTCCACACTATAAAAGACTGCGGGGAGTGTAGCTCGGGATCCGACTGTTGGGAAGCTGGACTTTTTTATTGTGGAATATTGTGGGATTGTACGAAAGGCAGTGGCACGTGAGCGGGGCGATGTTATGCGCCCCAGAGACTTTAAAAAGGGGGACCGGAATGCTGCCTCCGCGAGAGGACAGCGCATGAACGAGCTGCCTTCGCTTCCCCACCGGTGAACAGGAAAAGGCCATTGAGAGGACTGTGTTAAGGCCCCCGATCCCAGCCGGGAAAGCTGCTCAGCCGACGGATGTCCAGGAGAGACTCCCGCCTGTTGCCACGCCCAGAGAGAGCTAGAAGGGGCTGGTCTTGGCTCGTATGCAGCGCAAGAGGTTGCCGTCATGGGAGCATGCTCCAAAGCTGCCACTCTGTCTGCCGCCCACCGCTCACCAGCCTGTGCCCACATGCCAGCGGGGCATTGCCAACCAGACCAGCACGTGCACCTTCATTTCTTCCCCTTTTTTCCATCCTCCCTACTTTAACCCTGTCCTTCCCCATTCTTCCCTAAATAAATTACCCTTTTTCCCGTAAGACCTCGCCTCGTGTCTTCGCTTTATGGTGCCGCCCATGCAACATTGGGTTGAGCCCATTACACTTATGAATAATGTTGTCCAGAGGAAGCATGTAAAGAGAAAAAAACAGTGAGCCTAAAACTGAACCCTGTGGGACACCAAACTCCACTAGAGAACATGCAGAATAATCACCATTTAAATCTACAAACTGATAACGATCAGTCAAATAGGATCTGAGCCATGAGAGAGCAGTTCCCTTAATTCCTACTACATTTTCTAATCTGTGAAGAAGAATACTATGATCAATGGTGTCAAAAGCTGCACTGAGGTCGAGTAAGTATAGTGACGCAACCCTGATCATAAACCAATAGAAGGTCATTTACTACTTTAACAAGTGCTGTCTCTGTGCTGTGATGAGGCCTAAATCCTGACTAATACAGTTAATTTACGCTATTTCTATGTTGATATGAACATAGTTGCTGTTCTACTACCTTTTCCAGTACCTTTTACTACATATTCTTTTCCATAAGAGTGGAGAGATACAACGATGTAGCTGCACTAAGAGCTTTTTTATAGTTCAGGATGCTCTCCTTCCATGCTATTTGAAATACTAAAAATTTAGATTTAAATTCTAATTTTCGAGCGTGTGTTGTCATTATAACAGGGAGTGAGTTTATTATCTCTAATCATTTTCCTTTTAACTGGAGCTACATTATCTAAGGTATAATGAAGTGTTGACTCTAAATATTCAGTCTCCTGATCGAGTTCTGTGGAGTCAGATGGCGATTCAATCAAAGTTGATAACGCTTTCAATTTATTACTGAGCTCTACTATATAAAGCTCTGTGTGGTAGTTGATGTGAATGTACAGTTAATGCGGTAGCGCGGCTCTGTACATACATTATTACTATGAAACACTTTAATTGTGTAACAGTTTAATTGTAATTATATTTCTTATACTTAATCTGAAAGATATTATTAAACCTAATACGCAACCTGCTTGATGGTTATTTCTTAGTATAAAAAGTGAAAAAGCAGTATCATTTAGACGCCAGTTGAATTTTTTTGTGGTAACGATTCAAATTCAAATTCAAATTCAAATTTTATTTGTCACATACACAATCCTACACAGTACGATATGCAGTGAAATGCTTAGGCAACTGCCCTGACCTAAGAGAATAAAATTAAATAAAATATAAAATATAGAATATAAAATGTAAAATGTAAGAATATAAAATAAAAAATGTAAGTAAGTAAAGACTATACATTATACTATACATTAAGTGTACAAATGGAAAATATTGCAATGAAAAATTGTAATTGTACAAGTGGAAAATAAAAATATTGAAATGGAGACGGAATGTCCAGGGGTGTGCAAATATGCAGTAAAGTGACATGTTAAAGTGGCTTGTGTGCATATTTAAAGAGACTTATGTGCATACTACCCATGAGTGAGCAGGTGTGCAGTGAGGACTAGTGAGCGAATGTCCTGAATGTCCAGAGTGTCCAGAGTGAGTGCAGAAGCATGTGTGGATGTGCAAAATGGATCAGTACTGTGTGTTGTACTGATTAAGAGACCGTATCGCCTCTGATTCAAAAACAGGAAGCTACATCACAGGAAGAGGATCAATCAAACATGCTTGAAAACACACTCCTATACCTTGTGGAAAGCCTTCCCAGAAGAGTTGAAGCTGTTATAGCTGCAAAGGGCCAACATCCTATTAAACTTTATGGATTAAATTGGATTGATTTAGATGTTACTCAAGTTCATATGCATGTAAAGGTTGACCAGTGAATACTTTTGGCAATATAGTGTATATGTACAGAGTTTATGTACATAGTATATGTACATAGCCCAGAGGTTTCCTGCTATGTCCTGTGCCCTGGCTCCCAGGATACACCTAACCAGTGCCAATCCACCCACCTGCATGTTTTGGGGAGGTGTGAGGAAACTGGAAGTGTCTCTAGTGTAGCTTGTAGCTTTTCTATTGTGAGTGTATAACAATGGCTTCTGTTGTCACTTGAGGGCATGTAACAGGGAACACCAATTCAATAACAAACTAATTAGTGTGAACATCTGTTGTTGTATTTACATGTCACGCACCGGACTTCATTCTCAAATAATCTCTGCAAATATTTAGTTATATCTTTTCATAGGACAACACTGCATAAATGACTCCTTGACACAATGAAAAGTAGTCAGTGTAAAGCACGGCTTGAATTATCTTGGCCAAAGAACATGGAGTTCACCAAAGCTTCACAGGTTGCCACTGGAATCCTCTTCCACTCTTCCATCACAACATCACGGAGGTGATGGACATTTGACACCTTGTGCTCCTCCACCTTCCTTTTCAGGATGCCTCAGAGGTGTTCTATGGGGTTTAGGTCTGGAGACATGCTTGGCCAGTCCATCACTTTTACCCTCAGCCTCTTTAGCAAGCCAGTGGTCATCTTGAAAGTGTGTTTGGGGTCATTATCATGCGGCCCTGAACCAAATAGGTTTATCTTGGTCTTATCAGACCACAGGACATGGTTCCAGTAATCCTGCTCCTTAGTTTGCATGTCTGCAGCAAATTGTTTGTGAGCTTTCTTGTGCATCATCTTTAGAAGAGGCTTCTTTCTAGGATGACAACCATGCAGAGCAATTTGATGCACTCAGCTTCTTTGGCTGACCATGGCGAGGCCTGTTCTGAGGACCTGTCCTTTTAAAGCGCTGGATGGTCTTGGCCACTGGGCTGCAGCACAGTTACAGAGTGTTGGCTATCTTCTTATAGCCTCGGCCATCTTTATGTAAAGCAACAATTCGTTTTTTCAGGTCTTCTGAGAGTTGTTTGCCATGAGGTGCCATGTTGAACTTTCAGTGGCCAGGTTGAGAGAGTGGAAGAGCTTTTATACCAAATTTAACTCACCTGCTATCTGGTGACACCTGAGACAGTGTAACACTAATGAGTCACATGACAAAGGGGAAGGAAAATGACTAATTGTGCTCAATTTGTACATTTTCACTTAGGGGTGTACTCACTTTTGTTGCCAGGGGTTATTTTGAGGAGACAATAAATTTACCCCTCTATACAAAATTTACGCTGACTACTTTTCATTGTGTCAAAGAGTCATTTATGCAGTGTTGTCCTATGAAAAGATATAACTAAATAGTTGCAGAGATGTGAGGGGTGTACTCACTTTTGTGACATACTGTAAAAGGGCACTTTTATAGGGTGAAAGTAAGATAGCTCAATGATAAAATAAGATGTGGCATTGATTGTGCCTGGGAGTGTTGTAGTTGCCTACCAATGTTGGTGCATTGGTTTCCACTCGAACTCTTGCAGACTTTTCCCATTGTTTGGATTACGGCTGACTGGACTGCTTCGGTATTTCACTCTTGCTCTGACATTGGCCTCCCGGTATTTTTTCCATAATTTCCGGTTAGACCGATTCATCTCTCTTCACCCACACTCTTACAATAACCTGGGCTTTGGACATTCTACACACACAACACACTGCATTAATTTGTATATTTTTTGTAAATATTGTTTTCTTTGTTTGTTTTGGTGCACCTTTTTGTTTAGTTTTTTGTATAATATAATTCTAATTGGTCGTTGTTTTGTCGTTCTTGTTCACTAGGTTTTAAAGCATCTCCGACACCAAGATAAAGATCTCTCGTGTTATTGTAACTCAGTTTATTTAAATAATCTGATCGTTACAAGCTAACTCTATCAACTACGTCCAGTACACTTTAAGACCTTCTTCCAAGCCTTTCCTTCAATTAAACCATGTTTAAGAACTGCAGATCATCACACTACACACAACGTAGGCTTTGTACATATGCTTCACACAATGACAATAAAGTCAAATCTAATCTAGTCTAATCTAAATGTAACATCAGTCTGAGAAATCACATAGGTAGAAAATGAATGATGGCCTGTCACTCCATCGCTCAGTCGCGAACACAGTGCAGAGAGACTGAGGAAAGTCAGTGTACGGTGAGAATGCAGAGTGCTACGTTCTCTCATTGACTGTACAGGATGCAAAGATGTGTCAAGTCAAGTCAAGTCAATTTTATTTATATAGCGCTTTTAACAATTGACATTGTCGCAAAGCAGCTTTACACAATAAAAAGAAGTAAGTTTTTATGCAATGTATCAAAATGACAAGATTGTCCCCGATGAGCAAGCCGAGGGCGACGGTGGCAAGGAAAAACTCCCTGAGATGGTAATAGGAAGAAACCTTGAGAGGAACCAGACTCAACAGGGAACCCATCCTCATCTGGGTGATAACGGATAGCAGGAATTGCTCAGCATAATAATGTGTAAGACTGGAAGTTCAGTATAACAGGAGATGTTTTAAAAATAAAAATGAGTCCAGTTTGTTCCCGGAGGCTCAGGTAGACTGTAGGGGATTCCGGTCCTGAGTTATTGAACAACTGAAGTCACAGGTCCCCAGAGCATCACTCAATGACAGGACAGTCTTCATGGAAACCATCCCCAGCCACCATACGAATCCAGGCAGACCACACGGGGCATCCATGCGACGAGATCTCCAACCAGAAGCAGGACTCCAGGATGGGTTAGACGGCTCCAGAGGGCAGAGGGGTCTGGATCACTGGCAACTCAGGAGCGAATCATGTATAGCTCGACAGAGAAACAGAGAGAGGGAAAGAAGAGGGGGAGAGAGAGAGAGGAGAGAGCAGAAAAGGAGAGAACAGAAAATAAGGAGAGATGGCAGTTAGGTCTGGTCACAGTCAACATGTATAGGTGAATGTATATTTAGTGCAAAGTGCAAGCAGAGACTCCGGCAGGACTAACTATAACAGCATAACTAAAAGGGAGAGCCAGAAGGAAACACAAACATGAGGGCTCCCTGAGATGTAAAGCAACCAATCACCTCACCGTCAACAAACCTGAGTGAACAATGAGAGTGGGGAGGACAGCATCTAAACATACCAGTTCACCAGAATACTCTACATCTATGAGTCCCCCAGATCTGCTCCTTTACCTAAGGTTAATCTATTTACAAAAATGCTTGGCTAAATAAATAGGTTTTTAGCCTAGACTTAAACACTGAGACTGATTCTGAGTCCCGAACATTAATAGGAAGACTATTCCATAACTTCGGGGCTTTGTAAGAAAAAGCTCTGCCCCCTGCTGTAGTTTTAATAATACGTGGTACTGACAGGCAGCCTGCATTCTTTGATCGAAGTAGGCGTGGCGGATCGTAAGCCACTAACAGTTCACTCAAATACTGTGGCGCGAGACCATTTAGTGCTTTAAATGTCAAAAGTAGTATCTTAAAATCGATGCAAAATTTCACAGGGAGCCAATGCAGTGTAGATAAGATAGGGGTGATGTGCTCGTATTTTCTGGTTTTAGTGAGGACTCTCGCTGCTGCATTCTGTACTAACTGAAGCTTGTTTATACACCTAATTGAACAACCAGACAGTAAGGCATTACAATAGTCCAACCTAGACGTGATAAAAGCATGAACTAGTTTTTCTGCATCATTTAGTGACAATATGTTTCTTATCTTGGCAATATTTCTAAGGTGAAAGAAAGCTATCCTGGTGATATTATCTACATGAGCTTCAAACGAAAGGCTGAAACCTATAATCACACCGAGGTCTTTTACTGTTGCACTTGATGGAACAGAAAGGCCATCTAAAGTTACAGTGTGATCAGAAAGCTTACTTCTAGCTACTTGTGGTCCTATGACCAGAACTTCTGTCTTATCAGGATTAAGCAGAAGAAAATTAATTAACATCCAATCTCGTATATCCTGCACACACTGCTCGATTTTAGCAAACTGGTTTTTCTCATCTGGTTTTGCTGAGACATATAATTGTGTGTCATCAGCATAACAATGAAAACTAATACCATGTTTACGAATTATGTTGCCCAGAGGAAGCATGTAAAGGGAAAAAAGCAGTGGGCCTAAAACTGAGCCCTGTGGAACACCAAACTCCACTTGAGAACATGAGGAATGGTCACCATCTAAATCTACAAACTGATAACGATCAGTCAAATAGGATCTGAGCCACAAGAGGGCAGTTCCCTTAATTCCTACTACCTTTTCTAATCTGTGAAGGAGAATACTATGATCAATGGTGTCAAAAGCTGCACTGAGGTCCAGTAACACAAGTATAGTGACGCAACCCTGATCAGAGGCCCATAGGAGGTCGTTTACTACTTTAACAAGTGCTGTCTCTGTGCTGTGATGAGGCCTAAATCCTGACTGATACAGTTCATTTATGCTATTTCTGTGTAGATGTGAACATAGCTGCTGTGATACTACCTTTTCCAAAATCTTGGAGATAAAGGGAAGGTTTGATATCGGCCTGTAATTAGAAAGCAGACAGGGGTCAAGGTCAGGTTTCTTGATTAGCGGTTTAATAACGGCTAATTTAAAGGATTTGGGGACATACCCACTACTGAGTGAACAGTTAATTACTTTTAACAGGGGTTCTATTATTGCTGGTACTATCTGTTTGAGAAAATGTGTCGGTATAGGATCTAATATACAGGTTGACGATTTTGAAGAAGAGATGAGTGAAATTAGTTCCCTCGCTTCAAGGGGAGTAAAGTATTCTAAGTTCTGATGTGATGTGGTTAGATCATCTGAATTATTTAAATTGTCTGTTTTCAAAGCCTGAATTTTTTGCCTAATATTTATGATTTTATTATTGAAAAAGTTCATGAAATCCTCACTACTGCATGATGTTGTTGTGGAGATTTCTGCAGTGGTCTTGTTTTTAGTTAAGTTAGCTACAGTATTAAAAAAAAATCTCGGGTTGTTTTTGTTATTTTCTATAAGAGTGGAGAGATACGTTGATCTAGCATCACTGAGAGCTTTTTTATAGTTCAGGATGCTCTCCTTCCAAGCTATTTTGAATACTATCAATTTAGTTTGGCGCCATTTACGTTCGAATTTTCGAGTGGTTTGTTTTAAAGCACGTGTGTGGTCATTATACCAAGGAGCGAGTTTCTTATCTCTAATCATTTTCCTTTTAACTGGAGCTACATTATCTAAGCTATAACGAAGTGCTGACTCTAGATATTCATTCGCCTGTTCGAGTTCTGTGAAGTCAGATGGCGATCCAATCAAAGTTGATAATTCTGGAAGATTATTGATAAAGCTCTGTGCGGTATTTGATGTAAATGTACGTTTAAGGTGGAAGCGCGGTGCTGTGCTGCATACATTATTACTATAACACGCTTTAATCGAGACAAGGTAGTGATCTGAGATAACTTCAGACTGTGGAATTGTGGTTATATTTCCTATACTTAATCCGAAGGATAATATTAAATCTAAAGTGTGACCTGCTTTATGAGTGGGTCCTACTACACACTGATTTACTCCTACTGAGTCCAGTAAGGACATAAATGCTGTTCTCAGAGGGTCTTCTGGATTCTCAAAATGAATATTAAAGTCTCCAGCAATTAACGCTTTGTCTACAGAAACAACAAGGTTTGAGAGGAAATCTGCAAATTCGCAGAGAAACTCCGAGTACGGCCCTGGGGGTCTGTAAATGATGAGTAGCGGGATCGACTGAGCTGACTTTATGTTACTATAGAGAACTTCAAATGCATTAGATTTAAAACTGTGTTTTTGTACGAGAGACAGATTATCGTTATAAATAACTGCGACTCCTCCTCCTCTACCAGTTAGCCGAGGCTGGTGTATGTAGCTGTATCCAGGAGGACTAGCTGCATTTAGAGCTACATACTCGTCCTGTTTAATCCAGGTTTCTGTTAAACATAAGATATCAAACTCCTGATCTGTGATAATTTCATTAACAATAACTGCTTTAGATGCGAGAGATCTAATATTTAACAGTCCTAGCTTCAGATCAGAGGTGCCGGCTGCGCATTCAGTGTGATCTGAGTTTGTGGTATCTATGTTAATTAAATTACTAAAACAGACTTTCTGAGTCTTTCTAAATTTATGTTTAGCTCGGGGAACAGACACAGTCTCAATATGATGTACCCTGAGTGACGACTCTCTGCAGCTAGCAGACGGTTGGTTTAGCCTGTCTGTCTGCTCCCTGGCCTGGGCTCTGGATTGTCACCGATTAACTAGGCCTCTTCTGAGACTATGTGCTATTCTGCAAGAAATGAGAGCAGCACCTTCCCGAGTGGGATGGACACCGTCCCGCCCTAACATGCCAGTTTTGCCCTCAAAGGTCTTCCAATTGTCTATGAAGCCCACGTTGTTTTCGGAGCACCACCTGGACATCCAGCGGTTCAGCGACCATAACCTGCTGTAAGCTATGTCGCCACGTCTCATTGGGATGGGACCAGAGCAAACTACTTCTTCGGACATCGCCTTCGCTATTTTAAACACCTCTGTAAAGTTACTCTTACTAACCTCTGACTGACGAAGGCGTATATCGTTAGCTCCAGCATGCACCACTATCTTAGAGAACCTATGCTGACCTAGAGCCCTAAGATTACCTGCTATGTCCGGTGCTCTGGCTCCCGGGATACACCTGACCACTGCCGCTGGCGCCCCTAAAGGCCTGGCTAATTTCACATGTCTCAGTATAGAGTCTCCTATAACCAGAGCTCTTTCAGGTTTCTCAGCGGGTGCATCACTGAGGAGAGCAAACCTGTTGGACATGTGAAGCGCGGAAGAGGTGTGCTCCGGTGGGCTAGCCTTAGCTTTAGCTTTGGCTGAACGAGTATGCCGCCGAGTCGTCACCCACTCGCCCCGCTGTGAGGCTCTACTGCCGGAGTCGGGGGCTGATTATCTCCACCTGTGGCACCCAGACTTTCCACTACAAGATTAACGCTGCTCTCGCGCTCTCTAACCCTCTCTAAAGTCTGGATGCGCTCCTCTAATGCTACTATCTTCTCCGTCAGGGTGCTAACTAACACACACCTATCACAAATAAAATTATCACTAATGACGGAGGAAGAATGTCTAAACATCCTGCACTCCACACACTGAGCGAGCTGAATGGTAGACATGATAACGTACCTTTGTGCCGGAGTTGTGATTATTTGGTGATGGATTCGCTTGTTGTTGGTCAGATGATACGCACGTTCTCCCAAAAAGCGCAAAAATCGGATAAAGTCCAGTAGTATTAAAGCGTAAAAACGGGAAAAATATATAATTATAAAAAACTAAACAAAATATACACGTCGTTTCAGTGATCAGTAATCATGTGTGAGGACAAGACCTTACCAAGTGACCGGGTGTAGAGGGAAAACAGAAGGGGACCAAGTACTGAGCCCTGTGGGACACCAGTCGAGAGTCTGAAGAGACATTTGGAGGAAAACAGTCCATACAAGAATTTTAGAAAGAAAACATAAAAGTGATACTGGGTGATAGTTGCTGATGTCTGCTGGTAAAAGACTAAGAAGCATGTCCGGTTCATCTAGAAAGTTTCATAATGGACTAGGAGGGAAGGAGATGACAAGCATGTGGAGGTCAATAGAAGAGGTTATCCTTAACAACATGAAATTTGAATTATGTAAAACTGGGACAAGACAGGGGAGAGGTGTGAAGAACCCATACCACCACCTCTGCCAGTTTCTTGTGGAGTGAGAGAATGCAAAGGCAGAGGATAGGGCAGTTGGTGTAGCCGAGTCCTGTGGAGATATCCAGGTCTTAGTGCCAAAAAATCAAAAGAGTAATGGGTGGCTAGGGCTGAGATAAAGCCCTAGCCAAAAGATTTTTTTTTTTTTTACAGCAGATTGGCAGTTCCAGAGACCACCTACTGTACCACCATTGCAGGAGAATGAGACAGCAATGGAGGGTAGATGAGCTTTCTGACAGATCTCCGTGCAAGAGAATTGTCTTGGTCTGTGAGAATTAACAACAGCGATAGGTTGAGCACACATCCTTACCTCCTAGTCAGAAATGAGGTCATTGTCTATACAAACTGGCACTTCCTTTTCTAAACAAGAGTTTGTGTTGATTCTACATGTTAAGACCTCCAAAAGGCCCTGATGATTGAAAGAAAAGGACACACCAGAAAGTCCATGTCGTCACGGGGAAACGGCATTGCAGAGCGCTGCGAGGTGGACAGACAGTCTTGGGAACGTTTTCAAATCAAATAGATTACAAATCAAATCAAATTCAAATTCAAATTTTATTTGTCACACATAGTCATACACAGTACAATATGCAGTGAAACGCTTAGGCAACTGCACTGACCTTAGAACAAGAAAGAAAGAAAAAAAAGAAGAAAAAAAAAACAAAAACAAAAAAACAAAAACAAAACAAAAAAGTTACTTATCTAAGAAGGAATAAGAAAGAATATAGGAAATAAATATTAAAACAAAAGTAAATTTGAGAAAAATATATATAAGTAAATTTGACTAGAAAAAAATAAAATAAAATATAAAATGTCTGTATGATACAAATATACACTAAAGGAAGATATAAGGAAATTATAAGAAAATGAGAAAAACCTAACTGTACAATAGAAAATATAGGAATGGACTGAACATAAAGGAACGGAATGTCCAGGGGTGTGCAAATATGCAGTAAAGTGACATGTTAAAGTGGCTTGTGTGCCACTTGTGTGCCATATCAAGATCACAGCGTGCCAAACCCAAACAACAGAAGTGGTTCTGTTTATCTGTCATGTTATCATGTCCCGCCCCTGTGCTCGCTTTAGATGAGATAGTTTTCAAATATCTACAGCCAATTTGTGCCCAAATATCTATAGCTAATTTGTGTGTGAGATATAACAGCTCTACTTTAAACTGAGTTCTGTTTAAACGTTGTGGTTATATTTAAGTTAATTTACTCTGATTTAAAAAAGTATGTGTTTTGTGATTTTATTTTATTTCCTGCCAAATTTTGTTTCTTTTTTGATGTTTTATTCTTTACATGTCAGGCGAGAAACCTACCAATGAGCCACCAATACCCATTTTTTAAGCTCAAATGTAAAATGCAGAATTTTAACATACATCACTGTTTGATATTTTGTTAATATACATCAACTTGAAGGTACTGCAGGTGGGTAGAGCTTATTTACAAATAACAGGTTGGAATTTTTTATTTTTTATTTTTAATTGTCTTTTTCAAGTTTGACATTATTTAGGATCAAATATTATTCTTAAACAAAAAGAAAAACAAAACTCATAAAACTAAGCCATGAACATTTAATTAATACTTTTTCTTCATTTTTGAAGAAAAAGAAGCACCAGAAGGTTTTCTGCCTCACTGCATTGTTGAGTCTGAAAACAATGTTGGGCCCGTATTTACCAAGTGTCTTAGAGTAGGAAATCTCTCCTAAGTGGCCAACATTTTCAGAGTGATGTCACTTTAGGGGTAGGAGTAAGATCTAATTATCAAGATTTTTAAAATAAGAAATCACTCCTATCTCCACCAAAATATAAGAGGTGTCCGGAGGTGTCCTAACTGTTTAGGAGTAGTGAGGAAATGGTGTTCAGGCAGAGACGTGCGCGGAGTAGAGACGTTTTAGTAAGACTGAGTGACACGGAGCTCATAAAAGACATGTTTGGACAGAAATGGACTACTGCACTTTTTTATTTTAATGGCATGTGGTATGTAACTGGTACATTAATGAACATGTCGTATGTTGTCTCCATAGGTGACCGATGCTGTATGGGTTTTAGTAACAGTGAAGATGTTGCTTTGAAACAGTGACAGTGTCAGAAATAATAAACTCCGCTCTTACAGAACCGCAGATCATGCGCAGATTCATACATTTCTCACTATGCAGTGTAAAATCAAGGAAAAACAAACTGCATTCACGTAGCTGTGGGCATCATCCATGGCACACACATTAAAATAATCATATGTATATACATTTCATATACTTACATTAAATTATTTGAGTGTACACAATCGTTTATTTGAGATTCTCTGTTATAAGCAGCATTCATCACTTCATTAACAGGGCGTGTCCGCGTGTTTCACACTCCTCAGGTGTTCATGCTGCAGACTGACAGGTGGCGCTGATGCTTTCACAAACTGCCTCCACTCATGTTTTATCTTTAGAGGTTAGAGTAGGGCAGAATTTTACTTTCATTATTTCTTTATATTTGACTTCCTCCCCGCTCTCACCCTTTCACTTTCTTTTTGAAATCGTGTCGATCAGACTATGACGGTCCTACACAGCTCTATTACAGGGGCTTTAATCAGTTGTGATTGGAGCAGTCTGATTAGGATGACGTCATGCAGCGCGTTGCACATCTATAAGTGTGCATAAAGCGTTAACACAACTGACGCTGATGTCACTATTTCACTTTTCCACCGTTTAAAACTACAAAACCTGTAAAAACTACAACACCCACTATAACATGCAGCTTACTTTACGGCTCTCAGTGTCGTAAAAAGTGATAGTGTGCGCGTTAGTAAATACGGGCCCTGCAGACGCGCAGGTTTGTTGAGACTTTTATTTTGAAAACTGCACTTCCGGCGTCGCAGCCATTGTTGTGTATTTTTATCTCTGAGCGCTGGGGTTAGTTTACCTCAGTGTGTGCAGGATAAATAAATATAAATAATAAATAAATAACAATAAACGATACTAGTAAGTAAAAGGGAAGATTTAATGAGAGTGAGAGTGTGAAGTGAGCTGTTTTTACTGACCCGGGCCGCGCGGGGGCGCTGTGACATCACATCCGGTAGTGACGCAGACAGCAGAGTGACAGTGACGGTGAGTACAGTGCGCAGTGTGTGTGTGTGGAGTGTTTTTACTCCTGCTGAGATATAAAACTCAGAAATCAACATCTGTATAATCAGCTCAAGTCAAAATAAATTATACACACACACTCTCTCTCTCTCTCTCTCACACACACACACACACACACACACACACCGGATTAATACGATAATTAAACACCTCATTAAAGCTGTAATTAAACACTAATGAATGATTCTATCTCTGGATTAGATTAGACAGGTTCATCAGAGAGAAAGAGAGAGTGAGTGTGTGTGTGTGTGTGTGTGGAGACAGCGAGAGTAAGCAAGCAGGTGAAAGTTCACAACTTTCCTTAAACACACACACACACACACACAGTGTTCTTTATTGAACGTTTCTCACACACACTTGTTGTCACACTCCTCCGTGTTCACACACACAGTTCAGTAAATTCACATTACAGAGACGGATTCTACGACATCTCTCATACGATATTACAAACCTGTCTGTACACATTGGTGTGTCACATTATATGTTCGAATCCCACCTGTATGTCCTGCCTGCTCTTCTCTCTGATCTGCTTCACCACAGTCTCAGATGAAGAACCATCACATGTCTTGTTCTACAGATCGTGTACTTCACTATGGATGTTATAAAAAAAAAAAAGATTGCAAGCAGTGAAGAGCGGGTCCAGACACCCTGTGTTGGGCGCACACGTTTAAAAGGGATGTACCAGTAGCATTATGACTTCATTTTAGAAAAGCGGAATTTTATGTTTAGATCTCCAAAAAGATCCAGATGCTGGGAAAAAAAGCATCACACTACGATGTCAGTCAATGTGATGTCACACAGAAGGTTATTTACCACTTTTCAGTAAAAGTTTAAGGCATTGTCACGGCTGGACTGTTAATCAAAACCCGTCCCATTTTGTCTCCGTGTCCTGAGATCACATGGGCCCGGTTTGGTGGAGAACGTATAAATCAAGTCAAGTCAAGTCAATTTTATTTATATAGCACTTTTAACAATTGACATTGTCGCAAAGCAGCTTTACACAATAAAAGAAGTAAGTTTGTATGCAATGTGTATGAATCAAAATGATAAGATTGTCCCTGATGAGCAAGCCGAGGGCGACGGTGGCAAGGAAAAACTCCCTAAGATGGTAATAGGAAGAAACCTTGAGAGGAACCAGACTCAACAGGGAACCCATCCTCATCTGGGTGATAACGGATAGCAGGGATTGATCAGCATAATAATGTGTACTGGAGTTCAGTGTAACAGGAGATGTGTTAAAATTAAAATTAAAAAGAGCCCAGTTTGTTCCCGGAGGCTCAGGTAGACTGTAGGGGATTCCGGTCCTGAGTTATCGAACAACTGAAGTCACAGGTCCCCAGAGCATCACTCGATGACAGGACAGTCTTCATGGAAACCATCCCCAGCCACCACACGAATCCAGGCAGACCACACGGGGCATCCATGCGACGAGATCTCCAACCAGAAGCAGGACTCCAGGACGGGTTAGACGGGCCCAGAGGGCAGAGGGGTCTGGATCACTGGCAACTCAGGAGCGACATGTATAGCTCGACAGAGAGACAGAGAGAGGGAGAGAGAGAGAGAACAGAAAATAAGGAGAGATGGCAGTTAGGTCTGGTCACAGTCAACATGTATAAGGTGAATGTATTCAGTGCAAAGTGCAAGCAGAGACTCCGGCAGGACTAACTATAACAGCATAACTAATAAATCCCTTAGGAGGAGTGTATAAAAGTCCATTGTGTTCTTTTTGCTGACAACCCCAATTAACTGACTTTGTTGTTAAGTAGAGCCCATGTTAGTGTGAGTAGAGAACTAACTGTGGAGAGTTTTACGTACAGTATGTACATGTGGATGTGTGTATGAGCCATGCAGCAACATCTCGTGTGAAGGCCCTGACCTACACAGCAGATTCCAACCTGTCTGTCCATTTTGATGCAATACATTTGTCCTATGTATTTGTGATAAATAAAATTAATTAATAAAAAACATTTTTTGATTTGTTCAACAGTTTATTTGAGCAGGTTTTTTTTTTTTAAAAGATATTTGGATTTATGTAAAAATATTTTGTTACTTCCCTGTTGCTACCCTATATATGCAGTATATTACACATATTTATTTTAATCTAATGATGCGCTTATTGTCAGGTGGAAACATTGTGGCTGAAAATGAGTAGTTTTGATAGTACTGTATAAAAGTCTTGATTACTTGAATTTTTGTTTTGTATGTTAACATTTTTTATTTAATTTCTCTGTTCTGTTCAACATAATTGATGGGGGTAATGGTCAAGTCCAAAGTGTTTATTGATTTTGTATATTTATGTCTTGTTGAGTCAGGGGTACTGCCCCTACACACTGCTTTAGTTTTATCAGTGTTTAAATTTAATTAATAACAGAATTACTCTGCTCGACTCACACACACACATACACAGCATTTGTAAAGTAAGTGTGTGTGCGTGTGTGTTTGTCTCAGATCTCGACTATGGCTGCTCAGGTGTGTTTCCGTGGTAACCGCTCGGTCCCTCAGGTGTTTAGGACCCGGGTGCGCTGCTTCTCCTGCAGTGTGTCGGTCGGACAGATCCGATCTCGCGGCGAGCTGGACCGTCACACACACGAATACACACAACCCTCCACGTCCCAGCCGTTTTCGCGCTCTGCCATCGGAGCGTTCTTCCAAGAGCGGCCTGAGCTTAGGAACCCATTTACCCAGGATGCACTGCTGCGAGGATACCTGCGCAGACACCTGCCTCTGCAGGTCAGTTACAGCACGCTGACACACCAGTTCAGTTTAATTAAATTTTATATTTGTATAGTTGGCTTTATTAACACTGGTCTTTGTCACAATGCAGCTTTACACAATCATAACAATTACAGAAGGTTGTATGAAATGTGTATGAATCAGAATGATCAGGTTGTCCCTGATGAACGAGTCGAGGGCGACGGTGCTGAGGGAAAAACTCCCTGAGATGGTAATAGGAAGAAACCTTGAGAGGAACCGGACTTAACAGGGAACCCATCCTCATCTGGGTGATAACGGAGAGCAGGGATTGATCTGCACTCATACTGTGTGTTAGGAGGCTGGAAGTTCATTATTGGAGACTCCGGTAGACTGTAGGAAACTGAACTATCGAGAGACTGCAGTCATGAGTCCTCAGAGAAACAGCTGTCCGTATCAGCCGAGGACAGGAGTGTCTTCATGGTAAAGTGGAATCGGAGACATGTACAGGGAGAGAGACAGGGAGAGAGAGCAACCAATCACCTCACCATCAACAAACCTGAGTGATCAATGAGAGTGGGGAGGACAGCATCTAAACATACCAGTTCACCAGAATACTCTACGTCCATGAGTCCCCCAGATCTGCTCCTTTACCTAAGGTTAATCTATTTACAAACCTGCTGCGCTAAATAAATAGGTTTTTAGCCTAGACTTAAACACTGAGACTGTGTCTGAGTCCCGAACATTAATAGGAAGACTATTCCATAACTTTGGGGCTTTGTAAGAAAAAGCTCCGCCCCTTGCTGTAGTTTTTATAGTATGTGGTACTGACAGGCAGCCTGAAACCTTTGATGGAAGTATGCGTGGCGGATCGTAAGACACTAGCAGTTCACTCAGATACTGTGGCGCGAGACCATTTAGTGCTTTAAATGTCAAAAGTAGTATTTTTAAATCGATGTGAAATTTCACAGGTGGCCAATGCAGTGTAGATAAGATAGGGGTGATGTGCTCGTATCTTCTGGTTTTAGTGAGGACTCTCGCTGCTGCATTCTGTACTAACTGAAGCTTGTTTATACACCTAGTTGAACAACCAGACAGTAAGGTGTTACAATAGTCCAACCTAGAGGTGATAAAAGCATGAACTAGTTTTTCTGTATCATTTAGTGACAATATGTTTCTTATCTTGGCAATATTTCTAAGGTGAAAGAAAGCTATCCTGGTGATATTATCTACATGAGCTTCAAACGAAAGGCTGGAATCTATAATCACACCAAGGTCTTTTACTGTTGCATTTGATGGAACAGAAAGGCCATCTAAATTTACAGTGTGATCAGAAAGCTTACTTCTAGCTGCTTGTGGTCCTATGACTAGAACTTCTGTCTTATCAGGATTAAGCAGAAGAAAATTAATTAACATCCAATCTCTGATGTCCTTCACACATTGCTCAACTCTTTATTAAGCTGATTTTTCTCATCTGGTTTTGCTGAGACGTATAATTGTGTCATCAGCATAACAATGAAAACTAATACCATGTTTACGAATTATGTTGCCCAGAGGAAGCATGTAAAGAGAAAAAAGCAGTGGGCCTAAAACTGAACCCTGTGGAACACCAAACTCCACTTGAGAACATACAGAATAATCACCATTTAAATCTACAAACTGATAACGATCAGTCAAATAGGATCTGAGGCAGGAGAGGGCTGGTCCCTTAATTCCTACTACCGTTTCTAATCTGTGAAGGAGAATACTATGATCAGTGGTGTCAAAAGCTGCACACCACTGAGGTCCAGTAACACAAGTTACTGAGGTCCAGTAACACAAGTATAGTGACGCAACCCTGATCAGAGGCCAGTAGGAGGTCGTTTACTACTTAAACACACACAGGGCACTAAGTGCAGTCAGATGTGTGTATGTGTGTGTTTGTGTGGTTCAGGAGGTGGAGCTGGAGCTGCGTGAGTTCGGCGAGCGCGTTGTGAGTGAGATCGATGATCTGGGCCGCCAGTGTGAGCAGAATCCCCCCCGACTGCAGCCGTATGACGCGTGGGGTCGCCGTGTCGACCGAATCATCACCTGTGACGCATGGACACACCTGAAGCACATCTCTGCACAGGAAGGGCTGGTGGCTGCGGGATACGAGCGGCGCTACGGCGAGTGGAGGTGCTTACTCAACCCTGCCTCCTTATGCCCCGCCTCCCTCGCCACTACAGAACTGTTTTTGAACCCTGCATCATCTCTTAATAATTAACTTAGTGTTAACTCCACTAACCCCAGTGACATTATTAAGAGCACTACCTAATGAGTGTGTGTGTGTGTGTGTGTGTGTGTGTGTGTAGTCGTGTGTATCAGATGAGTAAGTTGTACCTGTTTGCACCTTCTGGCGGGCTTTACTCCTGTCCACTGGCCATGACTGATGGAGCCGCCAAAGTCATAGAGGTAACACACACACACACACACACACACACAGAAGTGATTGACCATTTACTACAGCAAAAGTGGTTGTGTGTTTGTGTGTAGTCTTTGGGCATGCCTGTTAGGGAGGCGTTTGAGCGTCTGACGACTCGGGACGAGAAACGCTTCTGGACATCGGGTCAGTGGATGACGGAGAGAAAGGGAGGATCAGATGTTGGTACGACACACACACACACACACACACACACACACACACACACACGCACACACACACACACTTGTTCTGATGCGTTCGTAACTGGGTGTGTGGTTGCTGTAGGTAATGGGACGGAGACGGTGGCCCAGCGGCAGGACGATGGCTCGTACCGACTCTATGGGTTTAAATGGTTCACTTCAGCAACGGACTCTGACATCACACTCACGCTCGCTCGAATCGCAGATCACCACGGCAACACCATACAGGTACTGTCAATATACTGTATACATAAACAGACACGCGCATACAGACTCTGAGCCACATCCCTGCAGCGTGATGATTTGAGTGTGTTGCTCCGCCCACAGGGCAGTAAGGGCGTGTCCCTGTTCTGTGCGGAGGTGTGGGACTCTGAGGGCCGGACTAACGGAGTGGAGATCCAGAGGCTGAAGGATAAACTCGGCACACGGCAGGTTCCCACTGCGGAGCTGCTGCTGGACGGCACCAGGGCACGCCTGGTACTCACACACACACACACACACAAGTATGGACTTTTGAGAATGAATTGTGTCCCTGTTCCTAATGAGAATCCAGATGTTCCACTCAGGTGTGAGCATTAATAATGAACACTGAGGCTGATGTAACCGAGGTAACGTCTCTCTCGCTCTTTCTGTAGCTGTCGGAGGAGGGAAGGGGTGTGGCCTCTATCGCCAGCATGCTGACTCTGACCCGCATCTATAACACAGTGTGTGCTGTCGCTGCCATGAGGAGGTGTGTGTACGTACACAACAAATACAGTGGAACCTTGGATTGCGAGTAATGCGGTTTATGAGTGTTTCGCAAGACGAGCAAAGATTTTTAATAAATTTTGATTTAAAAAACGAGCAAGTGTTGGTTTACGAGTGCCGAGTATCATGTATCACGCATGCGACTCTTATTTTGACACCGCGCTTGGAATTGTGGGTAATCGGCTCCTCTGCTCCCCTTGGCCTTAGTGCTCGTCTCTTACTGGTATAATCAACATCTCCCTCTGTGTTTCAGCGTCTCCTATGTGTGTGCGCGTGCGTAATTTGACATTGACACGGGCACACACTCTTTTCACCCCCCTCCCCAGCTTCACTCACGCACACAGAAACTCTGCTCTGTCGTGATTCTTTTCAAAGGTAAGGTGCTGGTTCATTTAAAAAATTTCTTTTTTACTTTACAGCAGTGATTCCGTTAGTATGCGGTCATGCCAGTGTCATTAGAGAGATTTCTTTTTTTTTTTTCCCGTTAAAACAGTGGTTCCATTGTGTGTGTGTGTTTGTTGTGAAACTTAGAAAGTGATTCTGTTAGTATGTGCTCACGCCGGTGTCAGATTTCTTTTTTTTTTATCTGTTAAAACAAAGCTTCCTTTGTGTGTGTGTTTGTTGTGAAACTTGGAAAGCGAGGTGGGGAGAGGGAGGAGGAGTATTACTGTGTAAAACGAGGCGAGGGGCTTATTGCACACACACACACACAGACACACACACACACGGCGCCTGCACACACAAATGGAAAGTCTTATCTGTCGTGATTTATTTTTACTTTTTTTTAAAGGTAAAGTGCAGGTTAATCTGTTTTATCTATTTGTATGTATTTATTTTTTTGGGCTGTGGAACGAATAATTAGAGTTACATTATTTCTTATGGGAAAATCTAATTTGATTTACGAGTATTTTGGAATACAAGCCCACTTCTTGAACGAATTATGCTCGTAGTCCAAGGTTTCTCTGTACAAACATGCATAAATACAAACATATACTTACACATACAATCAATCAACATTTATTTATACAGGTCCTTCTCAAAAAATTAGCAT
>CM059227.1:26319436-26334436 GCA_030347435.1 Clarias fuscus
TGTGTTTTTCTTTGTTAGTGTGAATAACCTCTCTAATGTGTCTGTGTGTGTGTGTGTTTAAGGAGCTCTGTTAGTGGATCATGCCTCTTGGGAAGGAGCATCACCCCCAGATGTATATGCTGCTCTAAGGTAATGTGTGTGTGTGTGTGTGTGTGTCTGTGTGTGTGTGTGTGTGTGTGTGTCTGTGTGTGTGTGTGTGTGTGTGTGTGTGTGTGTCAGGATTTTCCCCAGCTCTGATCTGAAGCCCTACAGTTGCTCTTCATCTGCAGTGTGTAGTTCCTCAGGAGGTTCCTGTTCCCGCGTTTCCCCTGGCTCCGCCCGTGTACCAGGTGTTAATGAGGTGTGATGTGATTAATAACCCTGGGTCAGACCTGCGCAGTGACAGTACCGCTCGCCACCAGCAGAGGGCAGATCAGAGTCTCGGTTCCTGTTTCCCTTCAGGGTTTATAGATGAACGAGGCTGGTGTTTCTCCTGATGTTCTCTGAGGAACAAAGTCACTCCATCAATCATTCACCTCACACACACACACACACACACACACACACACACACACTCTTATTGTATAGGTTTATTCTGGAGTATAATCTTGTTTATTATTGTTCCTGTCGTCTCCTCTTTCTAAAAGTAACTCCAGTGTTTTACACGCACACACACACACGCGCACACACACACACACACACACACACACACACACACACACACACAGGCTCTGCTCCTGGTTTATTGCTTTTTCATATTTGCTGTTCTTTTTCCTTGATGAAATTCTCTCCTGTGCGCTCAGCGTTCAGCAAATTTAAAACACACACACACACACACACACACTGATGTCATTTCCTGTCTGCGCTCAGGCTCAAACACACTTCATAAAATGACCAAATCGCAAAGTGTGTGTATCAGGAGCTGAATCTGGGTTTATCTGCTGTAATAGAGCAGGTGTGTGTGTGTGTGTGTGTGTGTGTGTGTGTGTGTGTGTGTGTGTGTGTGTGTGTGTGTGTGTTTAATAAACACGATGTGTGTAGAATGGAGTGAGGTTATTTACGGTTAGTGGTGTGTGTGACGTAAAGGTGTTGGTGTCGGCGGGGTCAGGTGTGTGTGTGCGCGTGTGTGTGTGTGTGAAGCAGATCATGGTCAGAGGGTCGTGTGTGTGTGTGTGTGTGTGTGTGTGTGAGAAACACAGAAGGGATTCGCATAAAAGTAAATAAAAAATCCGCTCCAGTTTCAGCTTTGGAGTAAAAATTCAATTTGCTTTAAATCAGCTGCAAACATCACACACACACACACACACACACACACACACACACACACACACACACACACACACTTAAAGCTGAGCTGCAGGCCAAAACACAGTATAATAATAATAATAATATAAACTACAGTCTGGTTTTTGTTTCATGTTTCAGTCCTCATTTAATCATTTCATATCACAGAACACTTGGTGTGTGCGTGTGTGTGTGTGTGTGTGTGTGTGTGTGTGTGTGTGTACATACACATAAGAGGTTAAATTAGACCTCACTTCATTCAGCTGTGATGATGAGGATGTAAACCTCCATTTCTATCTCAGAAACATCACAAAGCTTCGATTCACTCTGTGTGTCTGTGACTCTGTCTGTCTCTTTGACTGTCTGTCTGTGACTCTGTCTGTCTGTCTGTCTGTGACTCTGTCTGTCTGTGTGTCTGTCTCTTTGACTGTCTGTCTGTGACTCTGTCTGTCTGTCTGTCTGTGACTCTGTCTGTCTGTCTGTAATGCTGTCTGTCTGTGACTATCTGTCTGTGACGCTGTCTGTCTGTGACTGTCTGTCTGTGATTCTGTCTCTTTGACTGTCTGTCTGCCTGTGACTCTCTGTCTGTCTCTGTGACTGTCTGTCTGTTTGTCTGTCTGTCTGTGACTCTGTCTGTCTGTGTGTCTGTCTCTTTGACTGTCTGCCTGTGAGACTCTGTCTGTCTGTGACTGTCTGTCTGTCTCTGTGACTCTGTCTGTCTGTTTGTCTGTCTGCCTGCCTGTGAATCTCTGTCTGTCTGTCTGTCTGTCTCTTTGACTGTCTGTCTGTGTCTCTGTCTGTCTGCCTGTGACTCTGTCTGTCTTCCTCTGTGACTCTGTCTGTCTGTCTCTGTGACTCTGTGTGTGTCTCTGTGACACTATCTGTGTGTGTCTCTGTGACACTGTGTGTGTCTCTGTGACTCTGACTGTGTGTGTCTCTGTGACTCTGACTGTCTGTCGTTGTGTCTGTCTCTTTGACTGTCTGTCTGTGACTCTCTGTCTGTTTGTAAGTCTGTGTGTCTCTGTGACTGTGTGTCTGTCTCTTTGACTGTCTGTCTGTGACTTTCTGTCTCTGTGACTCTATCAGTCTGTCTGTGTGACTCTGTCGGTCTGTCTCTGTGACTCTGTCGGTCTGTCTGTGTGACTCTGTCGGTCTGTCTCTGTGACTCTGTCGGTCTGTCTGTCTGTGTGTCTCTGTGAGTCTGTGTGTCTGTCTCTTTGACTGTCTGTCTGTGACTCTCAGTCTGTCTGTGACTTTCTGACTCTGTGACTCTATCAGTCTGTCTCTGTGACTCTGTCTGTCTGTGTGACTCTGTCGGTCTGTCTCTGTGACTCTGTCGGTCTGTCTGTCTGTGTGTCTCTGTGAGTCTGCTGGTTAGTTCTTCGTCCCCGTCCCTGTCTCTTTCTGCTCAGATTACTGGACTTGCCTATGACCTGTCTGATCTGCAGCAGCTTTAACTCTCTCTCTGTCTCTCTGAACTCCAGCCCTCTGTCCCAGCTCTCACTGCACGTCACACACTCAATTAACCTCACAATAAATTATTCATTTATTTTAAATAGATCTTCTCCCTAATTACAAACATCTTCGGATCCTCTCCTTATCTCACACAGACGACACGTGTGTTTCATCTGAACGCTGAGGTTCCTGTGATAGCCCTCACCCTGGAGCTCTGACTTCTGCTCTTCTGTGCCTGATTTCTCACTCTCTCTCTCTCTCTCTCTCTCTCTCTCCCTCTCTCTCTCTCACACACACACACACACACACACACACACACACAGAGACCATATAAAGCAGGAGAAACCTCCATCACTGCAGTGTGTGATCCTTAACCCAGGCAGAACCTTCAAGTTGGGATGTGTGTGTGTGTGTGTGTGTGTGTGTGTGTGTGTGTGTGTGTGTGTGTGTGTGTGTGTGTGTGTGTGAGAGAGGTATCTCTACTGTTGATCTTTTTCCTCTAAATTTTTCTGTTTACTGAGTCCTGCGCTCTGATTGGTCAGAAGGTGTTGATTATTTTTCTCTAACAGCAGCTCTGACAGTAGCGCAGGTTTATATTAATGTGCTCGCTCTGATGCGTTGTCGTTTCCATAGTAACAGCTCATTCACTGGGACGGGTACAGCGCACACGCCACAGGAAGGAGTCTCCAGTGTCAGCACTGTGTAACCATGTGTGTTTAGATCTGCTGTAACGCTAGTGACAAACTACTCTATAAACAATAAAACTACAGCATGGAATAAATCAATATTAATAAATAATTAAGTTGCTGGGGTGATGAAATAAACACTCGGATATGCTGTTACGGGAAAATAATCAACTCCACTTCATCACACTGCTGTGTTTGTCACGTGTACTGTTTCCTGCAGTGATTCAGGTACAGACTGACTGTGTGTGCATGTGTGTGTGTAGGTGGTGTGAGCATGATGTCTGTCCTGTAGTGAGCGGGGAGCTCCGAGGATGTTACGGCACCGACGCTACACTGAACGACTCTCAGCTTGTTTACCAAGGACTGGAGAAGCAGGATGCCTGAGAGAGAGGACACACAAACACACACACACACAGACAAAGTAATAACTCATAGATTGAACATGGAACAGTGATGTGTAATAAAGATAATAATGTTAGCATTAATTAGAGTTACGATGTGATTTACTGTTAATTATTACAGCGTGATTAGTTCAAGGCCCCCGACTCGGCCTCTAAACTCTACACATCACAGTCTGATCGAGTCGCATCCACCGGACAAACACATCTGATCCACAGAGGCTCCGCCCCTCACAGCATCAAAAGGGTCCGCCTCCAATATCCTGGTGCCAGACCCCACAGTGCCCCCTAGAGGCCCTGCGGAGTCACCCTGTCGGCACAGGGGAAACAGAGAGAAATTTTTGTATTGTTGGTATACAAGTTATTGTTGATTAGTGTGTATATGTAACATTTGTGTTAATTACAGACTTGTTGATTTATTGTAATTAGTGCACAATTAATCACATTACCAGTCACATTAATCTACACCAAACATCCCATAATACTATGTTTAAAGGAATGCTAATACAAAGTCTTTTGTCAGATGTAGTTGAGTTACATGTCATTAAAGTAATGTAATGTAAAGTGATCTCAGTATAAATACATATGCTCCTGAAAGAATCCACGCGATGAAGAGTGAGCAGTGATGAGAACGGCCCGGGACGGCGTTCTGGAGAATCTGAGTCTCGTTATAAAAAACATCTTAAGATTTAAACCTCCTGCAGAGCAACATAGTGTGTTAACATTCCAGGTACGTTTTAAAAGACCGTGTCTTTTCTGAAGAATCTTTTAGTTTCTTGTGTTCACTCCAGTCTCTCATAAGGTTCAGGTGAATGTGTTTGTTAAACCACACAGTGACCTATGAATCATTCAAGCAAAAAAAACATCTAACTGAAGTGCTGACCCAGTGAGAAACAGGTGCAGATGATGAGAGACGATCAGGAGGTGATTAGTTCACTGCTGAATGCTGAGGGGTTGGAACAGACGAGAGGGGAAATGAGGCGCTGCTGAGGCTGTTACATAAACAACCAGCTTTTATTTTGTTATCTTAAGACACTTAACAGTAAAGCATTTGTCCCTGTGTGTTAATTTAATATACATCATTTTATTTTATTTTGTATGGGGGCAGAGTCAAGACTTTTGCAAAGTACTCTAGATCAAGACTGTAAGATGACGGAACCACAAGGCTGCTTTGAGGACCGTATCCAGCTACCATCTGTGAGCAAACATGGTCTGTGATTGACCACTCCATACACACACACCAAACATTCCGAGGTTTGGCCTGAGCTCTCCAGACGTCAGACAGACAGACAGACCGAAACCTCCAGATGTCAGACAGACAGACAGACAGGCACACCGAACCCTCCAGACATCAGACAGAGAGACCGAACCTTCCAGACGTCAGACAGACAGACAGGCCGAAGCCTCCAGACGTCAGACAGACAGACCGAACCGTCCAGACGTCAGACAGCGAGACAGACCGAACCCTCCAGACGTCAGACAGACAGACCAAACCCTCCAGACGTCAGACAGACAGGCCGAACCCTCCAGACGTCAGACAAACAGACCGACAGACACACCGAACCCTCCAGACATCAGACAGAGAGACAGACCGAACCCTCCCTATATCAAACAGACAGACCGGTCTGTCTGTCTGTCTGATATAGGGAGGGTTCGGTCTGTCTCTCTGTCCTCCCAATGTCAGACAGCCAGACAGACCAAACCCTCCCAATGTCAGACAGACAGACAGACAGACAGACCGAACCCTCCAGATGTCAGACAGACAGACCAAACCTTCCAGACGTCAGACAGACAGACAGGCCGAAGCCTCCAGACGTCAGACAGACAGACCGAACCCTCCAGACGACAGACAGACAGACAGACCGAGCCCTCCAGACGACAGACAGACAGACAGACCGGACCCTCCAGCGAGAACACCATCATCTGGGTGACGCACAGTGATGTGTGGAGTTACACAGTTACCCCCTGAGTAATTACTCACAGGCATCACATACAGGCGTCATCACTACAGCACACAGGAAGTGATTTTCTTGGGGATGATTGTGATTGGCCGGGCAGCAGGAAGTGTAAAGGGTTATAGGTAAAGAGAAAGAAGAGTTGCATTCCTCTGTGTGTGTGTGTGTGTGTGTGTGTGTGTGTGTGTGTGTGTGTGTGTGTTCCGATATCCGAGCTGATGGATCAATACACGCTCGGCCTTAAAGGTGAACACACTGTCTCCAATTACACCATCACCCTCCCTTACTGCTCTCTCTCTCTCTCTCTCTCTCTCTCTCTCCATCTGCTTACCTATCTTACTCTTTTTGTAAAGTTCAGCATCACGGTGTGTGTGCATGACCTTTCAGTTTGTAGTGTTGAGCAGCTCTTTATCAGCTCTGCTGGGTTACGGCTGATGAGTGGCCTTTCCAGCCACTAACTCTTCTGAACGCACACACACACACACACACACACACACACACACACACACACACACACACACACACACACACACACACACACACACAGAGTGTTAACTGGAAGTGTCTATAGGGCAGACATATGATCGATTTCAGCAGCTGTTCCTGTGTGGAAACACACACATTTTCATTTTCCTGTATTCAAACAGCAGAAGCTTTTAACTTAGAAGTGAGCTGGATGTAGGATAACCGACGTCATGGACACAATGACACTGAACAACACACAGTAATGTGATGCTCTCATGTAACTGATGAATACAGTTCTGCTTAGATGTTTACACACCCTGGATGTATACCACTCCATAAAGAAACCTGTGTGCAGATTCATACATTTCTCACTATGCAGTGTAAAATCAAGGAAAAACAAACTGCATTCACGTAGCTGTGGGCATCATCCATGGCACACACATTAAAATAATCATATTTATTTCATATACTTACATTAAATTATTTGAGTGTACACAATCGTTTATTTGAGATTCTCTGTTATAAGCAGCATTCATCACTTCATTAACAGGGCGTGTCCACGTGTTTCACACTCCTCAGGTGTTCATGCTGCAGACTGACAGGTGGCGCTGATGCTTTCACAAACTGCCTCCACTCATGTTTTATCTTTAGAGGTTAGAGTAGGGCAGAATTTTACTTTCATTATTTCTTTATATTTTACTTCCTCCCCGCTCTCACCCTTTCACTTTCTTTTTGAAATCGTGTTGATCAGACTAGTCATAGGACCACAAGTAGCTAGAAGTAAGCTTTCTGATCACACTGTAACTTTAGATGGCCTTTCTGTTCCATCAAGTGCAACAGTAAAAGACCTCGGTGTGATTATAGATTCCAGCCTTTCGTTTGAAGCTCATGTAGATAATATCACCAGGATAGCTTTCTTTCACCTTAGAAATATTGCCAAGATAAGAAACATATTGTCACTAAATGATGCAGAAAAACTAGTTCATGCTTTTATCACCTCTAGGTTGGACTATTGTAACGCCTTACTGTCTGGTTGTTCAACTAGGTGTATAAACAAGCTTCAGTTAGTACAGAATGCAGCAGCGAGAGTCCTCACTAAAACCAGAAGATACGAGCACATCACCCCTATCTTATCTACACTGCATTGGCTCCCTGTGAAATTTCGCATCGATTTTAAGATACTACTTTTGACATTTAAAGCACTAAATGTTCTCGCGCCACAGTATTTGAGTGAACTGTTAGTGTCTTACGATCCGCCACGCCTACTTCCATCAAAGAATGCAGGCTGCCTGTCAGTACCACGTATTATTAAAACTACAGCAGGGGGCGGAGCTTTTTCTTACAAAGCCCCAAAGTTATGGAATAGTCTTCCTATTAATGTTCGGGACTCAGACACAGTCTCAGTGTTTAAGTCTAGGCTAAAAACCTATTTATTTAGCGCAGCATGTTTGTAAATAGATTAACCTTAGGTAAAGGAGCAGATCTGGGGGACTCATGGACGTAGAGTATTCTGGTGAACTGGGAAACTTATATAATTATATAATTCTTATATAATTCTTTTGATTGTGTAAAGCTATGTCAATTGTTAAAAGCGCTATACAAATAAAATAAAATGTAATTAAATTGATCAGACTATGACGGTCCTACACAGCTTTATTACAGGGGCTTTAAACAGTTGTGACTGGAGTCTGATTAGGATGCAGCGAGGCACACATCTATAAGTTTTGTCTGTGTATATATTCGTCTGTGAGCGTTGCTTGGTGCAGTCCTACATAAGACCTTCTTGTATGTTTAATGAAGTCTTGAGGAATATTTCTCCAGGAATGTGTTTGTGTTTGTTAAACCACACAGTGACCTATGAATCATTCAAGCATAAAACACATCTAACTTCAGTCCTGATCCAGTGAGAAACAGGAGCAGATGATGAGAGACGATCAGGAGGTGATTAGTTCACTGCTGATGCTGAACGCTGAGGGATTCGACTGATTTACATTTATATAATTACGTGATGACGCGTGACTTCACCTCATGACCATCACTACATGTAGACCGTATGTGTTTCTCACTGCACGTACATAACGTAACGAACAAAACCCTTATACAGTATCAATATAGAAGTGTGTTTCACTCACACACACACACACTCAAAAATATTTCACACACACACATAAACTAAACAGAACCATTCTTTGTTGTTGCTTTGGCAACAAAAAATCATGAAACGTAACTGTGATATTATTTCAGCTCTCTCCCTCTCTCTGTATATAAAGTGTGTGTGTGTGTGTGTGTGTGCGCGTGAATGACCTTTAAGTTTTGGTGTCGAGCAGCTTTTTATCGGCTTCGTTGGGTTACAGCTGATGAGTGGCCTTTCCATCCACTAACTCATCCGAACACACACACAAGCACTCTGTGTCTCTGGAGTGTGTGTGTGTGTGTGTGTGTGTGTGTGTGTGTGTGTGTAATGTGGATAAAACATAATAAAAATAATAAAAATAACATTAAACATAAGAAAAATAATCTGATTGTAGCGAATCTCAGTATTTGGCAAATACAACGTCAGACGAACAACAACATGCTGTAAAGCGTTTTTCACCATGTTGTTATTATAAAACGAAAAAGAAAAGAAAAACATGCGCTTATTATTAAGTCCGCTCCTTGCTGCTTATGTAAGAGATATAAGTTGCAGCCGCTTACTGCTAATCATCAGCCCTTTCATAATTCACCAAACTGCATCTGAACAAAGCACAATGTTTATGGGACAATGTCCTGTGGACAGCTGAGACTGAAGTGGACTTGTTTGTCCTTAATGTCCATGTTAGGAAGATAACAAACAGCATTTACAGAAGCGCCTCATACGGGGGAGGGGTGATGATTTGGGCTTGTTGTTGCAGACACATAATATTCAAGAGACAAATGTGCGTCTGACGGCTAAAGCTTGATCAAAATAATCATATAATCAACAGGACGATGATCCGAAACACACCAGTAAATCCCCAGCAGACCGGCTGAAGAGTAAAAGACTCAGGGTTTTGGAATGGCGAGTCAAAGCCCAGACCTCAACCCAACTGAGAACCGACCTTAAGAGCTTAAGTGTGCATGAGCGAATGCCCGATAACTTAATGAACCGAAGCGATGTTGAAGAACGGACCACCGTCTTTCTGTATGTTGAATAACACAGTTCTCACCTACACGGAGACAGCGCAGTGGTGGACGTGTGAGGTGGAAATAATGGCACAGTGAAAATAGTTAGATGATGTTATTGGTCTAATGTTGTATTTGCTGAATACTGAGAAATATGTTTTTACACATAAAAAGCAAAGAATTAGAGGGGGGGGGGGCACTAACTTTTACACATTACTGTCTGTGTCTGGGACTGTGAGAGGTTGTGACTGTGTCGTGGTCTGGGCTGGAAAAATATCATGAAATGCAACTGTGATATTATTTCAGCATTCTCCCTCTCTCTGTATATAAAGTGTGTGTGTGTGTGTGTGTGTGTGTGTGTGTGTGTGTGTGTGTGTGTGTGTGTGTGTGTGTGCGCACAGCAGTTTCTCTTGTTGGAGATTTCTTTTTGAGCCTTGGATGCACTTCACTGCACTATTGGAATCTGGGGATCTAAATCACACACACACACACACACACACACACACACACACACACACACACACACACACACACACACACACACACACACACACACACACACACGCACACACACACACACACACAGAGTAGATCAGTAAGGGTGTGTGTGTGTGTGTGTGATGAGTATAATTGCATCAGGCTGCAGTCAGAACAGAACACTACACACGTCCTGCACACTGAAGGACAGAAGGTACTGTAGCGCTCTGCAGTGTCCCCGTACGCCGTCTCTCCTCCGTCTCTCCTCTGTCTCTCCTCCGTCTCTCTGCACGACTGTGTTCTCGACTGAGCGACAGACTGACAGGCCATCATTCATTTCCTTCCTCTGTGGTTTCTCAGACTGATCTTACATTTAGATTAGACGAGATTAGATTCGACTTTATTGTCCCTGTGTGAAGCACATGTTCAAAGCCTCTGGTGTGTGTAGTGTGACGATCTGCAGCGCTTCGCTCACCACTGACCTGCAATCAGTTCCCTTTTACTTTTTAACACCCAATGTTGGTTTAATTGAAGGAAAGTCTTGGAAGAAGATCCCAAAGCTTGTTGGTGTTTCTGGTTGGCTCGCTTTGCTAATCTGATCTGAGAGTCTGGTGTGTGACATGTTAATACAACAACAGATGTTCACACTAATTCGTGTGTTACTGAATTGGTGTTCACTGCGCCACGCCCTCAAGTGACAACAGAAGGCATTGTTACACGCGCACAATAGAAAAGCTACAAACTACACTAGAGACCGTTTCCTCCCACCTCCCCAAAACACGCAGGCTGGTGGATTGGTGACTTTCCACATGTGTGTGTGTGTGTGTGTGTGTGTGCGTGTTTCTCTCTACTAGCATTGAATACAGATCCACGACTATGGACAGGATTAGGTTCTTCACTCCTGACAATTCAAGCTTCTGCTCAGTTGGTAAGCATTTTAGAGCCAACGTGGACTTTAGGATCCTTCAGAGGACGGCACCAAGTCTCAACATCAATATAGATAAGACCAGTGTGATGACAACGGATGGATCAAAGACCCAAGCTTATCTCAACGGAGCGTAAAGCCAGCAGGGCAAACAGGACCTGGGATTGCACGGACAGATAATGGCAGCGTTCAAGTGTCTTAAATGGCGCTTAAGGAAAAAGATCAATATCGTAATCGAAACCAAAGTCTGCACTGATCCTGCCAGACCTTCTGTATGGATCGTCAAAATGGACCCTGACATGAGCAAGCTTAAGGTGTTTCAGATGAAATGTCTGTGACAGTGTCATCCTGTGTGTCATTTTCATCTACCAGCTTTGAAACGATGGAAATTTGAATATGTCGAGACCTTCTGCTGTCAGTGGAAGAACAAATCTCAAATGCAGACGACAATATTTTGGGGACTATTATTAATATTATTATTGTGCAGACTGAACACTAATTGGCTGATATACACAGTCATGTGGAGAGAGCGACAAAACCACTGAAGGTTCCGCAAACAGCACCAAAGGGAACTGTAACACATCAAGTAGGATCTGCAGAACCAGGGACAAGCTAACACACGTTTGGTGGCAGGTTCCCCTTATTCTAGAACTTTCTTCTAGACTAAAATACAAAATGAGTTATTATTATTGACATGAGTCAGTCGCACAAACGCGGAGTTTTGTGTTACTGTAAAGTTAATCTGGAGCTCTGTGTCATCTCAGGGTCAGTTCAGGGTCATCTCAGTGTCGACTCAGATCCGGCTCAGGTACCGCTCACGAGCGGTTCAGGGGCAGTTCAGGGTCAGAGCAAAGTCATCTTATGGTCAGCTCAGGGTCACACGGACAGTGAGGGCAAAACCCAAACTGTAATTAGAGCGATAATTCCCCCCCCCCCCCCCCCCCCCCAACTCCTTCATCTTTAATCTAAGAGAATCTCTAGTGATGGAGGTCACAAGGTCACGGCTCGCTCAGGGGTTCTGACGGCGTCACTGAGAGGAGTGTGGACAAAAAAACTTGGAAATGCAGAACATCAAAGAACATTGTGTGTGTGTGTGTGTGTGTGTGTGTGTGTGTGTGTGTGTGTGTGTGCATATTGACCTTTAACATTACAAATGCTAACACCTTGCAGCTACAGTATTAACAGTCTGTCCTTGCACGGATGATGCTAATTAGTGAAAGTTAGCAGAGGAGGTTATCAGGAGCTTACTCCTTCTCTCTCCCACACACACACACACACACACACACACACACACACACACACACACACACACACACACACACACACACACAGATCCAGTCTGGAATAACAAGACTGTCAGAGCTGTAATTCCCACCAGAGAAACAGATTCAACTACCAACAGACCTCCAGACAGCATCCCCATCTCTCTCTCTTTCTCTCTCACACACACACACACACACACACACACACACACACACACACACACACACACACACACACACACACACACACTCCTGTGGGTTTGTCACTCGTTATACTGTATGTGGTGGTTGAATGTTATTTATCATTATATTAAATTTTCTTATTTTTGTAATTTATACAGAACTCAATTCACCCAATAATCAAATAATGTAAACAATTTAAACGGCCAAAAGCCAGTAAATCTCTCTCTCTCTCTCTCTCTCTCTGTCTCTCTGTGTAAATCATTGATGTGTGCTGAGTTGCAGTAATACAGTACCGACTGATAAGATCAGAACCACACACACACACACACACACACACACACACACACACACACTGAAGGAGATGATCTGTATTTCTTATACAACATTAACAGTCTTAAATCTCTTGTATGGAAGCTGCACTCAATAATAATAATAATAATAATAATAATAATAATAATAATAATATCGCTGCAGAGATGTTTCAGTGTTCCATTTCTTAGAGGAACTGGCCAGCAGTGAGTGTGACTGAGCTGTAATCAGAGTGGTGTAGGAGCTGGTGTGCAGTAGGGGGCACCAGCTGAGTGACTCAGCTGGAAAGGGAAAAAAAAAAGCATCCTTATACACTCATGGGCCACTTTATTAGGTACACCTCGCTAGTCCTGGTTTGGATCCCTTTTGCCTTCAGAACTGCCTTAATTGTTCATCCACGCCGGAGACGCTGCTCAGAGATTTCACTCCACATTGCCATGATGTCATCACACAGTCGCTGCTGATTTGTCAGCTGCACGTCCATGATGCGACTCTCCCGTTCCACCGTGTCCCGAAGCCGCTCTGTTAAGACTGAGGTCAGGTGACTGTGGAGGCCGTGTGAGTTCAGTGACCTCACCGTCATGATTCTAGCTTTGTGTCGTGACACGTTAGTCTGAGCTCTAAAAACTGCTGGGTTGAAAAACAACCCAACCTTAACCCAGCCGCCGAGTCACTACTGGACAGAACATGCGCTGGGTTGTTGTGACCATTTAATCCAGAATTCTGGGTTGTTCATTTGACCCAACTTCACATAATGTAATAGATTGTCACCGAATAAGAATGCGAATAACAGAACCCTATAATCTCAAGGTGATAATTTGTTTAATATAAAATAAACATTCCCTGTACATCTGATTTGAATTGCATTTATTTTTTTGCATTTCATACGATGTTTAAACACTTTTTATATACAAGTTTTCCATACAAACCTTACAATGGCCACATGGCATCAAACATTCCCAATCTTATTTATATATTTTAACTATTAGTTTAACTACTTCTGTTTCATTTACTTTCAAAATGACATTAGAAACAAGAACAATAAAACTTTTTAAAAATATTATTGATTAAATAAAGACTCATGTCCATCAATCCGATCTACAGGATGCTGGAGAAACTCGCAGGTGGGAAGACACGGCTTTGTGTACTTAACATCAAATCGAAAAAACCCTTTAACACAAACACCAACAGCCTCCACCAAGGAGTCTGTCTCAGCAGCATCGCCTCCAACAATGGGAAAGTCTGTCAGGTCCCTCTTGTCTCATCGCCAAGGCACAACATGTGGAACGGTGCTCCAGTCATCTCCATATGTTGCAGATATTCCACGATGTTGGTCCACCTGTGGGTTACATACCGTCACTCAGTGCTGAAATATAACTGACATTTACATTAAGCATTTTTGTGAAAGACATACAGATACATATGGATTTAAAATGTGTTTTCTCTTGTAAAAAGACACAAAAGAATGTAGGTGAAGTACTAATAATGTAGTTCTCAAGATACGTAACGTGTGAGGGACAAGAGGAAATAACAGGACACGGCTCTCCATCTGGATTTAATACGAGACGTTCACCCCTTTCAAATTCTCAACAAACCCCAGATGAATAAGATATTAAAGTGATGAATTTACAACGTATAATGAACATTTCAAAAGGATGCTGCTGCAGCTCGTTTTCAACTAATACACTGAATTCTAAACACTGTTTTTTAAACACAGGGTTAATACTTTTTGGAGCAAAACGATGTGCAATTCCGGTGCGACTGTATGAAAGAAACTATCAATGACCGACAATCTTTGAGTTGAAACTAACTGAACCACAGACTTCTTAAAACACTCAACGTCATCTTAATGCAAAACTTGCCAACACAGTCAGATTCCCGTTGGGTGTCTGGGGTACGTTTACATTCACAGTCCTAAAAAAAAAGAAAATGTTACAGCAGAGAATGAAATTAACACAGTAACATTTGGTTTCGTTTAAGAAGGAAGCATTGAGAAGCTTACCAGAGATTTATTTTCAGAACGTATTCTTCCAGTTGCCCCTTTCTTGGTTCAAAAATGTCCCAAAACCGAGAGGTATGTTCATCAAGCGCCGAGAAGAATTCTTGCTTGAGGTTTTTGCTTGTTATGCGATCGAACTCCGCATTGATCTGTGAAAGGCAAAAAAAAAAAAAAATAATAAGTTTAATATTAAGCTTTTGGTTACCTTGTTAAAGGCATACATGAAAATTGCTTCGTTCACTCTCACTTCATTCTGGGTCCCAATCAGACTTGTTTTTTAAATGCTGAGGCAAACGGGTGAGGAACCGAGATTGTGTACAAGGTTCCTTAAATTCACAAAGTGGAAAGTTAAATATCAAAAGAGATTCCTTTGTTACACTTGTTTGTTCTCATCAACAAATGAGGAATTATTTGTTGTTAACTGCACCTTTAATGCATGAAATAACCTGAATGAACACAAGCAGTCAGTGTGAAGGCATGGC
>CM059227.1:26339436-26341936 GCA_030347435.1 Clarias fuscus
TTCGTGTGCCGTGGTGCCACTGTGAATCAGTCCTACGTTATCCACTGTGTACAAGCGCTGATGAAGGTGAAGACCAAACACCTGCGCAGATGAACCCTGGTAACCTCCAGGCCTCTGAGATAGGAGAAGTGCACTTAAAGATAAGGAGCTAATAATTAGGATTAGTAAAATATCATTAAAACATTTTACACAGCACAACTTTAATCTCACACACACACACACACACACACACACACACACATCTCAAAATTCACTAAATAAAACACACTTGTTGCTTGTCACATATTCCCTCAACACCATGGCAGTGTGTTTTACTGTGTTTTACTGTGTTTTACTGTGTCAGAAGGCAGAGAAGACGATCATGGGGTAATCCTGACCTGCAGAGACGCAACACGGTGAAAACAAAAAAAGAGCCCTCAAAAAAAGAAAGGAGACAAAACCTCTGCTCAGAATTTTACACACACACACACACACAGAGTTTAATCCCTGTAGCTCGTTATCTCCTCAAATTGGAGCTCGGCTGGTTGTAATTGGTTCTATTGTTTTAAGGATCGATTCAGTGTTACGAGGGTGGAGTCAGTGATGATTACTATATCCTGGTCTTTCTGAGCGATGGGCGGGGCAGCACTGACTCGGGCTCATTATCCAATCACTTTCTAGGTGTTGTGAACATCGTTATACTCTCGTCATAATGTTGTAGGGTAAGTATGACATCACACTCAGTGTGATTTTATTTTCAATTTTCAATTTCAATTTTAGTTCTATAGCGCTTTTAACAACGGTCATTGTCTCAAAGCAGCTTCACAAAATGAAAAGACAATTTATGGAAGTGTGTATGAGTGAGAAAAAATTTTTTTAGATAAGAATGAGATTGTGAGATGGTCTCTGATGAACGAGCCGAGGGCAACGGTGACGAGGAAAAACTCCCTGAGATGGTAACAGGAAGAAACCTTGAGAGGAACCAGACTCAACAGGGAACCCATCCTCATCTGGGTGATAACGGAGAGCAGGGATTTGATCTGCACTCATACTGTGTGTTAGGAGGCTGGAAGTTCAGTATAACAGGAGACGTGTTAAAATTAAATGAAGTCCAGTTCAGCTCAGGGATGAGTCAGCAGGTGCAGAGGGCAGATGGGGGTCTGGATCACTGGGAGCTCAGGAGCAGCATGTGTAGCTCCAAACCAACATGAAGCAGAATCCAGCTGGAGCAGGTCCTTCTCTGGATGCCTCAGGAACCTCGCAGGGTCGGCCTCTGTCTACTGAAGCTGGCACAATCTCCAGATGCCTCGGGATGGGTGGAAAAATACAGAACAGATGGAGAGAATTAGCGTGGTTGCCATTCAGGATAGATGTACTGGAGTATGAGGTAAAGAAATTAATTACTGTATGTGTATGCCAGATTAAAGAGATGCGTTTTGAGTCTACTTTTAAACTGGGAAACTGTGTCTGAGCCCCGAACACTGTCAGGAAGGCTATTCCAAAGCTTTGGAGCTAAATATGAAAATGCCCTACCTCCTTTTGTAGATTTTGATATTCTGGGAACTACCAGTAGTCCGGAGTTTTCTGATCTTAAGGAGCGTGGTGGATTGTAACGTATCAGAAGACTGGTTAGGTATGTGGGAGCTAGACCGTTTAGAGCCTTGTACGTAAGTAATGCTATTTTATAATTAATTCTAAACTGAACAGGTTGCCAGTGCAGGGATGATAATATTAGATGAGATACAGAGAGAGAGAGATAAGATCAGATACAGATAAAATGTTCCTAAGCTTGGCAATATTTCTATGGTCGAAAAAGATATTGATATATTAGACATGATATTGGAAATATGATTTTCAAAGGATAAGTTACTGTCTAATATCACACCCAGGTCTTTCACTGTCGAGCTGGTGGTAACAGTACATCCTTCTAAACGTAGGCTGAATTGTGAGAGCTGGTGTGTACTGGTTTTTGGGCCAATAAGTAATATCTCTGTCTTATCTGAATTTAGTAAAAGAAAATTATCAGTCATCCAATCTTTTATATCTTGAATACACTCAGTTAGTCTAGACAATTTTGGTATTTCATCTGGTTTTGTGGAAATGTATAACTGAGTGTAATCAGCATAACAATGGAAACTAATCCCATGTCTTCTAATGATGTTACCCAAGGGAAGCATGTATATTGAGAACAGCAGAGGTCCTAAAACTGACCCTTGTGGCACCCCATATTTCACTGGCATTACACCAGACTGTTCTCCATTCAGATCTACAAAATGGAATCCATCAGACAGGTAGGATCTAAACCATTTTAAAGCCTGTCCCTGAATACCAATGTGATTTTGTAAGCGATCTATGAGAATATCATGATCTATAGTGTCGAATGCAGCACTAAGATCAAGTAAGACAAGTATTGAGATGCAGCCTTGGTCAGAAGCTAAAAACAAGTCATTTGCAATTTTAACTAGTGCAGTTTCTGTACTATGATGGGGCCTGAAACCTGACTGAAATTCTTCAAGGATAT
>CM059227.1:26346936-26354436 GCA_030347435.1 Clarias fuscus
TCCACACACATACAGATACACACACATACAGATACACACATACAGATACACACACATACAGATACACACACATACATCCACACACATACAGATACACACATACAGATACACACACATACAGATACACACACATACAGATACACACATACATCCACACACATACAGATACACACACATACAGATACACACACATACATCCACACACATACAGATACACACATACAGATACACACACATACATCCACACACATACATCCACACACATACAGATACACACATACATCCACACACATACAGATACACACACATACAGATACACACACATACAGATACACACACATACATCCACACACATACAGATACACACACATACAGATACACACATACATCCACACACATACAGATACACACATACAGATACACACACATACAGATACACACATACAGATACACACACATACAGATACACACACATACATCCACACACATACAGATACACACACATACAGATACACACATACAGATACACACACATACATCCACACACATACAGATACACACATACAGATACACACACATACAGATACACACACATACAGATACACACATACAGATACACACATACAGATACACACATACAGATACACACACATACAGATACACACACATACAGATACACACATACAGATACACACACATACAGATACACACATACAGATACACACACATACATCCACACACATACAGATACACACATACAGATACACACACATACAGATACACACATACAGATACACACACATACAGATACACACACATACATCCACACACATACAGATACACACATACAGATACACACACATACATCCACACACATACAGATACACACATACAGATACACACACATACAGATACACACACATACAGATACACACATACATCCACACACATACAGATACACACATACAGATACACACATACATCCACACACATACAGATACACACATACAGATACACACATACAGATACACACACATACAGATACACACACATACAGATACACACACATACAGATACACACACATACATCCACACACATACATCCACACACATACAGATACACACACATACAGATACACACATACAGATACACACATACATCCACACACATACAGATACACACATACAGATACACACACATACAGATACACACATACAGATACACACACATACAGATACACACATACAGATACACACATACAGATACACACACATACAGATACACACACATACATCCACACACATACAGATACACACACATACAGATACACACACATACATCCACACACATACAGATACACACACATACAGATACACACACATACAGATACACACACATACAGATACACACACATACATCCACACACATACAGATACACACATACAGATACACACACATACAGATACACACACATACATCCACACACATACAGATACACACATACATCCACACACATACAGATACACACACATACAGATACACACACATACATCCACACACATACAGATACACACATACATCCACACACATACAGATACACACACATACAGATACACACACATACAGATACACACACATACAGATACACACACATACAGATACACACACATACAGATACACACACATACAGATACACACACATACAGATACACACACATACATCCACACACATACAGATACACACACATACAGATACACACACATACATCCACACACATACCTACAAACTCGACTTCAAAAAAGTTGGGCCACTGTACAAATTGTGAATAAAAACAGAATGCAATGAAGTGGAAGTTTCAAATTTCAATATTTTATTCAGAATAGAATTTAGATAACATATCAAACGGTGAAAGTGAGACATTTTGAAATGTCGTGCCAAATATTGGCTCATTTTGGATTTCATGAGAGCAACACATTCCAAAAAAGTTGGGACAGAGAGCAATAAGAGGCCGGAGAAGTTAAATATACATATAAGAATCAGCTGGAGGACCAATTTGCAAATTATTAGATCAATTGGCAACATGATTGAATATAAAAAGATCCTCTCAGAGTGGCAGTGTCTCTCAAGATGGACAGAGGATCACCAAGTCCCCCAATGCTGCGGCGGAAAATACTGGCGCAATATCAGAAAGGAGTTTCTCAGAGAAAAATTGCAAAGAGTTTGAAGTTATCATCATCTACAGTGGATAATATCATCCAAAGATTGAGAGAATCTGGAACAATCTCTGTGCGTAAAGGTCAAGGCTGGAGGACCATACTGGATTGGTGACGTCCCCTGGACGCGTCCTTCTCTGACAGCGAAAGACAGATGTGTAGCAAGTCCAGTGCAATAAAGCGATACTGACGTAGATGTTATTGCAGACCTTAGTGAGGACATCATCTGAGGACTGTTATACACCAGACCCGAGTTACACCAGACCCTAATCTGCACTAGAACCTGAGCTTCACTAGACCCTAAACCTGACCAGAACCTATTCTCTACTAGACCCTGATCTCCATCTGACCCTATTCTCCACCAGACTCTAAACCTCACCACCCTAATCTCCACCAGAATGTAAAATATCTCTCCTCAGCTGTATGCCCAGACAATGGTGTCACCACTAGACCACAGCCTTGGACCATGACCAGCTGGTTCTTGATCATCATCTCTGAGTTTCTGTCCACCGTACTGGAACCCCTTTAACTTCTCCTGAACATCCACTCTATTCTCCCATCACACTGACCCCAAAGGTCAAAATAAAAGAGCACTTATTTCTGCACCATATTCAGTGGTACTGTGTCTCTGGCTCGCTCAGTGCATGCAAGCCGATGTTGATGATGATGATGATGATGATGAAGGTCAGAGTGTGACAAGTCTCACAGGAGAAAAAAAAAGCTCAGTGTCCACCTCAGCAGAGTCTGGAGTTCATTACAGAAGACAGATGGGCCAAAAACCAAACCAATTGAAATTTCACCTTGTGTGTGCGTGTGTGTGTGTGCATGTGTGTGTGTGTGTGTGTTCTACCAGACCCTAATCTCCACCAGAGAGTGTATGTGAGAGAGAGAGAGAGAGAGAGAGAGAGAGAGAGAGAGTGTGTGTGTGTGAATTGTATAGTTTCAGATGACTGGGTTTCATTACATTATGACTTTGTACTGCAGCGTGTCCTTCTAAGCGAAGCTCATTTATAAAGTAATCACCTACTACACACACTTTAGCCATAATTACTTTCTGGGTGCAGCCTTATGAGGTTTTGTGTGTGTGTGTGTACTTATGCGTTCCAGCTGGGTGTCTGAGCATGCCTGTTGGATGGTATGGATAATCGTGTGTGTGTGTGTGTGTGTGTGTGTGTCTCCTTGCTGCTATAACTCAGATTAGTGCTGTGTCTAATTGCGTTCGATCCGTTTGCCCTGGCGTGTCATGCGATATTTTCCTACCAGTATTTAACGCTGGCCGAATGACTGATGAGACGCAGCAAGCGTAAAATCACCCGCAGCCAACACACACACACACACACACACACACACACACACACACACACACACACACACACACACACACACACACACACACACACCACATCTGAAGGTGGTGAATAATGAGCCACAGTCTAATCGCTCATGAAAAACCTCAAATTCAATGAGAGAATTCTTAAATCAAATCTTTATAAACAGCATCAGCTCAGTTGTAGGTGTTTATGCTTAATTATGTATAGGTTTATTTTATCAGCCTCATGATATCAGCAGTTATCATTGTGTGTGTGTGTGTGTGTGTGTGTGTGTGTGTGTGTGTGTGTGTGTAAAGAGGGAAAAGAGGCCAGATTGGTTCAGATAAATTCTGTGCTGTCGCAGAACGCAGCTGATTTCTTATGGACACAAGTGAAGCTGTAATCTGCAGATAATCTTGTGAAGGGCATCAGTTAAATCTTAATGACGGATTTACAGTTCGTTAAAAACTCAGGCTGATCTTAATCCCTCTGATAGTGATGTCTTTGTTTTCTGCACACACTGTAACACCTTCGTCCCTGCTTGCTCCTGTCCTTCTCCTGCTGTCTCTTTGTCGTCCTGCATCCCTTCACCGCGTCCAGCCCCGAGCCTCGCTCCCTCAGCTCTGTACATTAATACTGTATTACCTGCAGCTTCAGTACGGTCTGCCTTAGCACCGTGTCCTACACATGTTTCAGCAAAAAATCCTAGGTCTTCTCGATTTCTATTCACAGGTCCATATCCGTCTTTTCGGTTATATTTTGTGAGACTGGATCTCTTTGCCTACTGGTCCTTTGGAACTTGCTCCTTAAGGTGCTTCCATGGTCTCTATTCTCATAGTTTTCAGCAACTCAATAAAACGTTCCTTAACACACTGTCCTTTATTTCATAATCCCTTCTAGTTTTATTTGCCTTAACTCATCCCTTAGTTCCTTTTGCACTTTGTACTGGGTTCTTGTTGGCCCATTTAGTTTTGTTTCCCCTTAGTACCAGATTTGTTCTTTTCTACTTCCTCAGTGTTTTAGTAGTTTTTCATTAACATTATGTTCCATAGAAAATTGTAGTTTATTTAAATACCTTTGAACTGATCCTGTAGTACTGAGTGTGGCACAGTGGCGTAGTGGTTAGCACTGTGGTTTCACCCCTCCAGGGTGCCCCGGGTCTGTCTGTGTGTGTGTGTGTGTGTGTGTGTGTGTGTGTGGAGATTGCATGTACTCTGGTTTCCTCCCACAGTCTAAAGACATGCAGATTAGGCTGCATCCCAGGACAGGCAGTTTACTGTAGGTCACTCTCTCCAGGCTGTACCCCGAGTCCTCCTGTGACCCTCAACAGAATAAGTGCTATAGAGAACGAGTGAGAGACTGACCTACGATTGAGTCATTAAATATTCATTCTCACACAAAGTCCCTTGCTTGCAATCCAAACGGACTGGGGTATCTAGTGAGGTCTGAAACCTAACAAGACCAACTTATTAATCAGCTGCTCTTGGCATGATGGTGTGAAATGTAAGTATATAAATAGAATTCCGTTTGGAACTTTCGGGGTGGTACACGAAGTGCAGAGTGTCCAGTGTGGTGAGACATTTTGTTCTGACGTGACTCATGGCCAGCTGCTCAGTAGACGGTGATTGGTGCGAGGGCTGTGGAGCAGAAATAATTAAGGCTTTTTTGTTCTTTGGCCTTGGCATAATGCTGGCAACCTTAAATCACAGTGGGACGGCTTCTTGGACAGGACATCAGCCACTTGATATGGGCTGTCTTTAGGGACTCCTTAAAGAATTTTCTGGTCCCATAGCATTGTGAGGATCGACTCTAGAGAGGGTCGAAGTCACATAAGGACAAGCAGAGTACCTGGCCATCTGAGGGAGGGGTGGAATTGATCACTAGCACATCCTCTGCTCTAAACATGGCATCCCAGGATTCTCAGCGGCTCGTGGCTCTCAGCTGTCGCCCATGCCTTCTGGTTAGCAGTCTTATGAGTGAGTGCCGCTATGCACTCATGCACTCATACTGAGACCGGAACGGATTTTCAAAATAAATGATCCGTTTTTTTAATAGTCTACAGCAATAAATGTTTCGTCCGCAGACGATCCAGGTTTAAAAGGAAATCGGCTAATTCAAAAAGAAATCAGTACGGCACTTTAAATAATAATTAGTGGAATTATATTTTATGTTAATATAGAGAATAATGCCTCCTCTTCTACCAGTTAGCTGAGGCTGGTGTATGTAGCTGTTTCCAGGAGGACCAGCTTCATTTAATGCTACAGTACATACTCATTTGGTTTAATCCAGGACTCAGTATATCAAAGTCCTGATCAGTGATCGTTTCATGAACAAGTGTTTTTGATTTCGATTGTTTTCGAGATCTAATAGTTAACAGTTCTTGGTTCAGCGAGAATTAGCTAAGAATTAAACAGTGACAACTGTATGAGAAATAGTAATAGTATGTGGTGGGACAAAGATAAGGAATAGACAAGGAAATGCAAAAAAAGTGGAAGGACACAAAAACAGCAATGGTACTAAATAAATCAAATAACAGTGTAATAAAAAAATTAATAAAAATTAATGCAATGTAATGCTTTACAGTTTAGACCACACATATCAACAACAGGGCCACATTTCATTTGGTCTGTGTGGGGAAATATACATACATACATACATACATACATATATATATATATATATTTTTTTTTATAAGTAACAGATATTGGTGATTTTTAAAAATTTTTATTGAAAAGATGTTAGCACTGTCGCCTTGTACCTCCAGGGTCTGGGTTCAATTCCCTGCTCTGTGTGCATGTTCTCTCCTCCGGTTCCCTTCCACAGTCCAAAGACATGTAGGTCAGGTTAATTGGCATTCCCAACTTGCCCGTAGTGGGTGAATGAGTGTGTGTGTGTGTGTGTGTGTGTGAGCCCTGCGATGAATTGGCACCCTCTCCAGGGTGTACCCCGCCTTGTGCCCCAAGTCTCCTGGGAGAGGCTCCAGGGCCCCCGTGACCCTGAATACAGGATAAAGCGATATTGATGATTTGCATAGTTATTTATGTCATAAATTAAACAAAGATAAAAAAATAAATAAAAACATTATTGTGGCACTGTGCAAAAGTTTGGGCACCCTACATAATCTGTACAGTGGAACCTTGGATTACGAACACAATTTGTTCTGGCTTGCATTTCAAAACACTTATAAACCACATAGAATTTTCACATAAGAAATAATGGAAAATCAGTTTATTCGTTCCACAACACAAAAAAATAAATACATAAAAATAATTAATTTTTAATACAAAATATAAAGTTAAAATAAAATGAATTAACCTGCACTTTACCTTAAAAATAGTAAGAATACTATGCACGCAGGAGCTGTGTGTGTATGTATGAAGTTAAGTAAGAAGCCCCTCCCCTCTCCTCATCTTACACAGTTACCCTTCCTCCACTCTTTTCACATACGCACACAACAGAAACATGGTTTTATTGAAAAAAATAAATAATAAGCAAGAAATCTCTCTAATGACACTCGACTGAGCGCAGACTAACGGAATCACTGCTGTAAAGTAAAAATACATTTTCTCATCTTGACTTCTACAGTTCAACTGAACTGCCATCTCTTAATTACATTTCTCACTGTGGAAACTGCAAGCTGACGACGCTTTGCTATCTTCTTGTAGCTTCTCCTGCATTGTGGGCATCAATAACTTTCATTTTCAGAGTCTTACACAGCTGCTTAGAGGAACACATGGTTGTTGAGTGTCCGTAAATGTTTGCACAAGGTTTGAAGAGTCAAAGTATTTGTAAAGCTTTGAAACTGGCATTTACTAATGACAGCTGTTGCCATGCGTCAGATCTAACGAGCTGATTAACGTCTGAAACCTTGTAAAAAGAATCTGAGACTCTGGAACTCTTAGGGTGCCCAAACTTTTGCATAATGCCATGATAATGTTTTTATTTTTGTTCAATTTATGGCATAAGAAGTAACTA
>CM059227.1:26359436-26366936 GCA_030347435.1 Clarias fuscus
GATGGAGACTCCGGAACATTCTCCTGCAGTTTCTTTGTTGAGATTCTTGGTCTCCTGAGGTGGCATGCTTCTGAAAAGAACCCAGTTAAAGTAAAAGGTATATAATTACCAAGATAACTTTTTCACAAACAAACATATCGGTCTTTATTTATAGAATATAATTAAGTGATGTCTCTAAAGTTACATGTTCGGGTAACTACTGTTAAACACTGAACTTGGGGCTTGTCTAATAATAATACTGTAACTAGGTGACTGATTTTTACCATGAATTAAAAAAAAAACCTCACAAGTGTTAGTAGCATTTGAATTCCTTTTGCAGTTTAAGAACAAATGTACGCTGTGAAAATTTCAGCTAAGTATACCACAGGTTTATTGTTTTTAACACAGACTCTGTGGTTTTAACTTACATTTTGACTCCTTGTCAATAATAAATCATTTTAAATTCGGCGCGAAAAAGTAAAAACCCACCTTCACCGTCCTCTCGGTCTTCATTTGATCTGCGGCAGGCAAAGTATGTGGTGCGCTACCGCCACCTAAAGGTCTGGATGAAGCCATATTGATCAACTAGAGACACCTGGGTGTACAGTAATATACCTGGTGGTTGGGTTTAAAAAAAAAGTTTTTATAAAGAAGCTAGATTTTGAAATAAAACATTTATCTATTACAAAGCAGTTTTGTAATTGACTTTAGTTGTTAACAACCTACATATCTACATATCTTCATTTTAGAGATCCAACCTACTAACTCTCCCCTCCATCTACCCGTATGTGAAGAGTAAGATGAAGTGTAAAAAAAGTACTAAATACTTGTTAGTGTAGATGGCACCCCATAGCATTTTTAGCCATTCTTTGCATTATCTTTTAATAAATATACTGTGAGTCAGGATTGGGAAATATAGATTAACATTTTTTCAGCAGAATATATTCTTCAATATAAAGAACTTATTTCATTTTAATTAACTACACACATGACTAAGCAAATTTTTTTTTAAAGATCATATCAGAACATATCAGTAAAACCAAAAGAACAGTTTACAATTACTGTATACTTTATGTGTGGGAAACAAACAAAAAACATGTGAGTCACACACGAGACAAATATGAACTATCTCTGAGATTTAGAGGTAATGAGCCATATTTGAGACACTTTTGAGAAGATGCAGAAAAAGGCCAAAATCTCATTCAAGTCTCAAAGACGACTCATTTCTGCATATGTGAGTCGCACGCAAGACAAATGTAAACTATCCCTGAGATTTTAAGGTAATGAGGCACATTTGAGACACCTTTGAGGAGATGCACAAAACACCTAAATCTCATTCAAGTGTCAAAGATGGCTCATTTCTGTCTAGGAGACACAAAGGAGATTATAATGAGATATCATCTTGGATTTTTTTTTTTTTAGAAATTATGTAAGCAGCCAAACAAAATGATAACATAATGTGCAATTTCTGACATTTTCAAATAATAAAATGAAATAAAAACATAAATGAATAAAAATAAATATCTTAAAATATAAATATCTTAAAATAGCAAGTTAAGGAACAAGAAACAAAAATTTCTTAATCTCACTTTTTTCACAACATAAAGCTTTTGAAATAAATCCCTACTGTAGGTAACATATGTATGTTTAAACAGTGTGAACTATTTCCAGTGTGAGATATGCTGTATATTAAGGACATGTCCACACGTAGCCGGGTATTTTAAAAACGGAGATTTCTTCTTGTTTGTTTTTAAAAATAATTCTGTCCACACGACCTAGGGTTTAAAAATATCTTTGTCCACATGAAAACACAAAACTCCCTGTTAACCGCTGTTAGGAGCCTCCTTAATCAACAGAATCAGAAGCCTTGACAGAACATCATTACCTGTTGCGCTTTGTAGAAGTCCGACCGGGTCAATCCGCTGTCGCTGTCTGTGGGGTCTGTGTGTCGTCAGAGTTCTGTACGGTGTGTAGCAGCAGTGAGCTTAGACTTAGTGTGTGTGCGTGTGTGTGTGTGTGTGTGTGTGTGTACACGCATGTAAAAAGTCCAGTACGCAACGTCCAGTCACTAGTTTACTGTACGTACGTCCACTATTGCACAAAATATCCTCATAAATAAAGCTGACATCAAATCAAGGAGACGAGCACACAGAAAGTGAATCTCTGTTTCCCCTCCACACAACACCACTGACTTTAGGGAAATCTTCACTTTGGCCAGAGTTTTCCAAAAGCTTCGTTTTCAACGACTAAAACAGCGTTTGCGTGTAGACGAAAGGTTTAAAAAATTTTTTTTAAAAACGGCTACGTGTGGACATGGCCTCAGTCGCCCTGCAAATTGCTTAGCAGATAGAGAATAACATTAAAACATGTGTACAAGAGTCTCACTTTACTATAAACTGTGTCCAGCAGAAGAAAATTTAAGAAATATATATTTCTAGCCTCTAGATTATTTGCTAATTATATATGTTAACACCGCGACATTAAATAAAACATCTCAACGTACCGCGACATGTTTCCTCAGTTTAGAAGTCGAGTGTTGATATGCTGAAGCGTGTGTGTGTTTTGTCAGACAGAGAAGACATCGCAGTATGAAGCTGTTCTTCTGCACTGTGTGTAAGTGAAACACGTTTTGTGTTGGCCGGCGTTGTAGCATTGGAGACAGATGACTCTGCAATCTATATGTTTTCATTCACTGTCTACCACAGCTAAGGGATCTTTTCCCCGCTATGCAGCCAGCCTGTGGGTGGTCATGTGACTACATGTGGTTAATGTAGCTGGATGTAACGGAATAAGAGTAATGCTTCTTCTTCAAAAATATACTCAAGTAAAAGTAAAAGTAAAACTACTCATACGTAGAAGCAAGGCAATGGAAGTTTATTTGTAAAGCACATTTCATACAAAATGGTAATTCAAAGTGCTTTACATAAAAGAGAAGAAAGAAAATTAAATAAAAAATAATAGCACTAACTTTTGTACAAAAGTATTTATTTATTTATTTAAAAGTTACTAAAGTAAATGTAACGGAGTACATGTTACTACCCACCTCTGGCGGGAGCCCAGCTTGTCAGTGCTCAAATCGTACTCTACACACACTGCAACAAGTGGCCGTCATCCCAGAAAGAAGCTTTTTCTGAAGCACACTCACAAGAAAGCCTTCAAACAGTTTGCTGAGGACAACCTGTCCAAGAGCATGAATTACTGGAACCATGTCCTGTGGTCTGATGAGACAAGATAAACTTAAGGTCAGATGGTGTCCAGTATGTGTGGAGACACCCTCGTGAGGAGTACCAGGGACATTGACGATTGCCTGCAGTTAAGCTTGTTGGTGGTAGCATCTTGGTCTTGGGGCTGCAGGTCATTGAGGAAAACATGGATTCCAGCATAAACTGCCATATGATGCCCTCCCTTAAAAAACTGGCGAAACTGGCAGTTTTCCACCATGATAACGACCCCAAATACACCATCAAGATGACAACCTCATCTTGCTGAGGAAGCTGAAGGTCAAGGTGATGAAGTGGCCAAGTATGTCTCCAGATCTAAACCCTATTGAGCACCTGTGGGGTATCCTCAAGCGGAAGGTGGTGAAGCGTCAGGTGTCTAACATCCAGCAGGTCCGTGATCATTATGGAGGAATGGAAAAGGATCCCACAAATTTGTATAGTCTTATCAAGTTGACAAACACATGAACATGTTCAATAGGTCATGTGACTTTGCAAGGTTAAACGATGTACAGCTGTTATCACTTGTACTCACAGGGCGTTCTCACTTTTGTTGCCAGTAACTGTGTGTCCAAACTTGACTGAAAATCAGGCAGAGGCACTTGCAGAGTTACCAACAACGAGCAGTCTGAGGACAGGTTCAACAGGCAGAGTCAGATTCTTCTCCACATTCAGGAAAACAGGATGATGGCTGGAAAGCTCAAACACAATGTGAAAAGACAATCTGGCAAAAGCTAGCTCATGACTGAGGCATCTGTAGAGTGGACAGGCAAAGGGTTAGACACAGGTGAAGCTGATTGGAATGGCAGCAGATGTACACATACCATTGATGGTGGTGAACTACAATGTAGGAAAATGGTACGTTTTTTTTTTTTTGGAAAGTAATTTTAGATTACAAAAATGCAGACTAGAAGCCTCCTGTTTATTATTTTAGTGTTACACCTTGACACCTGCGCTCTGATAGTACAGGGTGGGCCATTTATATGGATACACCTTAATAAAATGGGAATGGTTGGTGATATTAACGTCCTGTTTGTGGCACATTAGTATATGTGAGGGAGCAAACTTTTCAAGATGACCCCAAAGATAAAAGTCTAAGGGGTTTAGATCGGGAGACCTTGGGGGCCATTCAACTGGTCTGACACTAACCCACATTGGATAGATCCCTCCAAGACTGTTGGAACAAAAAAAGTGATGGTATGGTGTGGTATATGGGGTACAAAGATAGTGGGGCCATTCTTCATCAATGGAAACCTCAAGGCCACTGGATATTTGAAATTGCTACATGATGATGTGTTTCCCTCTTTATGCGCTGAAGCTGGCACGTTCCCTGAGTTTTTCCAGCAAGATGGTGCACCACCACATTATGGGTGTCAGGTCCGAGCATTCCTAGATGAACAGTTTCCTGAAAAGTGGATCATCATGGGCCAGTTGAATGGCCCCCAAGGTCTCCCGATCTGACCCCCTTAGACTTTTATCTTTGGGGTCATCTGAAGGCAATTGTCTATGGTGTGAAGATACGAGATGTGCAGCACCTGAAACTACGGATACTGGAAGCCTGTGCTGGCATTTCTCCTGCGGTGTTGCTATCAGTGTGTGAAGAGTGGGAGAAGAGGGTTGCATTGACAATCCATCACAATGGGCAGCACATTGAACACATTTTATAAGTGGTCAGAAACTTGTAAATAACTCATGAAAGAATAAAGTTACGTTAAAACCAAGCACACCATTGTTTTTCTTGTGAAATTCCCAATAAGTTTGATGTGTCACATGACCCTCTTCCTATTGAAAAAACAAAAGTTGGATCCAAGATGGCCGACTTCCAAATGGCCACCATGGTCACCACCCATCTTGAAAAGTTTGCCCCCTCACATATACTAATGTGCCACAAACAGGACGTTAATATCACCAACCATTCCCATTTTATTAAGGTGTATCCATATAAATGGCCCACCGTGTAGATGCTTTAAAGTCTGTTTCTCTACATTTACTGAAACAGGTGGTTTATGTTGCAACGCTTGTTTCTGGCTGACAATGAACTCAAACTTTGCTTGGATGCAATAATGTAACAGGGTTGTAACATTGCCCTGCTTACGGCTGGCCCAAATGTTCTACCACTATGGTGTACCTGAGAAAACTAGTCTAAGACCATCATCAGCATTTACCATTTTATATATATTAATATATATATATATATATATATATATATATATATATATATATATATATATATATATAAGGAACAATTGGAGTTTCAGACATAATCTGGACATAATATGCTCAGGTGTTCCAGAATGTGTGGAGACACAAAGTCTTGCTCCTTGACTTACAGAAAGTACCTATAGCAACCTGAAAAATGAGAAAAAAAGAAAAAAATAGAAAAAATGTAACCAGCATTTTATGTTAACAACAATGATGACTTAAAGAAATGAAAGCAAATATAACCAAAGCACTGACTCTGATGACTCATGGATTCCTTTCACTGGAAAAACTGCACTACAGTGTTTATAAAGACTACACACCTCTATACACCTGCATCTCTGTTTCAGTTAAACAAAACTGTGTGTGTGTGTGTGTGTGCGTGTGTGTGAGAGAATGTGTGTGTGTGTGTGTCAGGTTGATAAATGAGAGGCCGCGAGGGTTGCGGAGAGTGTGATGCTGCTCCCTGAGTTGACATCATTCTCCTGAGTGTTTGTGAAAGGTTATTAAAGAGACTTTAATCATGACTACCCCGTTTCTGTCTCACTCTGGCTGTCTCACCCTCTCCCTCTCAGAGCCAGGGGTCAGTCTGTCTCTCTCTGTCTCTCTCAATGACCAAGCTATCTCCACTTAGCTAGTGCATTCTACACTTCCTGGCCTCAGCTGGATGTTTTTCATCTAATTGTAAAACTTGATTTATAGTCATGTGATTTACAGTCATGTGATTTATAGTCATGTGATTTACAGTCATGCGATTTTTATGTTATTTTTTTTTTCACATTTGCAAAATAGCACATTGTGTTTACTTGAATTCACTTCTGTGATTTTAGGGCGTACAATCTACAATCACTTTCTGTTTTTTTTAGCATGTAGGAACACTTTATTGACATGATCGCATGTAGAAAGGTATGTAACAGAACTTTATTTCTGTGTGTAATGTGGCAAGTTGTGATGCATCATTTAGAGTCTCATCTAGAGTTGCTTTCACTTGAGTCATGGTCACGTCATACCATCCCAGGGTACGATTAAACACCCTCCCCTCCCTCTACTGCCCCCAGCTGGTCAGCCTTCACATTAGTAATCCACACTGTCCGGATGTGGCAGTTTGTGAATCGATAATAATAACAAGGTGGCTCGGTGTGTTAAGGCTCTGAGTTACGGATCGGAAGATCGGCGGTTCGAGCCCCGGCTCCGCCAGGTTGCCGCTGTTGGGCCCTTGAGCGAGGCCCTTAACCCTGTCTGCTCCAGGGGCGCCGTAAAAAATGGCTGACCCTGCGCTCTGACCCCGGCCTACTAACAGGAAGCTGGGATATGCGAAGAATGAAGAATTTCACTGTGCAGTAATGTGTGTGTGACCAATAAAGGCTGACATAATAAACACAAAGAAATTCTGTGTACATTCATAATTGTATTAATATTTTGTACAGTAGGTTAAGATGCCTGCCTTCCTTTTTCAATCGGGTATGGCTGTACAGTTCAGATGATGGGACCAGCCTGTCTTCCATGGACACACAAAGATATTAGACAGTGCCGATGACCTCACAGTCTATCAGGTTTACTTGGACCTACGCGTGAGTCTGTAGTGTGTGTGTGTGTGTGTGTGTGTGTGTGTGTGTGTGTGTGTGTGTGTGTGTGTGTGGTACAGTACAGTACAGTCCTCCCTCAGTAGTGATAAGAGCAGTGTCCTGATCCAGGTCCTGGACAGTGGACAGAGACACACACAGTGTGCTGTTTGAGACACGGCCTTGTTCACACGCGCTTAGTTTTGATGTCGATCTCCTTTTAATTCCGCTGATAAATAAAAATAAAATAAAAATGAAATGAAATGAAATACCAGACGCCCTCCTCCTCCTCCTCCTCCTCCTGAGGTCACGTGACGCGCTCCCGCTCTTCCCTCGGTACAGTGCTGCAGGAGGAGATCAGCGCGCGCGGACACACAGACACAGAGCGCGCTATGGCGCGCGTGCTGCCGTGGGTTCCGTGACATGCTCGCGTGCGCGCGGTGGAGGATGCCGGTGCTGGCGCTGCGCGTGCTGACGGTGCTGCTCTGCCTGCGGGAGGGTGAGTCTGAGCATTAATGATGATGACAACAACACTGTAATAT